>CM065710.1:192500-195000 GCA_017654935.2 Phymorhynchus buccinoides
CAGGGAGGGCGGCACCACACTGTAGGGATTGTTCACGGCCTGTCTGTGGGGGATACTGCCGATGGTCAGCGTCAGGGGAACCTTCAGGTCGATGGGGGTCCACGTGGGGTCCACGTTCAGCTGGGAGAGACAGGGAATCCATCAATCAATCATTCAATCAATCAATCAATCAATTTGTCGAGGGTCAGGGGCACCTTTAGGAGTCAACGTTCAGCTTGGAGAGACAGAGAATCCATCAATCAATCTATCAATTAATCAATGCATCCATCAATCAATCAATCAATGCATCCATCTGTCAATGCATCAATCAATGCATCAATCAATGCATCCATCTAGCAATCAATCAATGCATCCATCTAGCAATCAATCAATGCATCAATCCATCAATCAATGCATCTATCAATCAATCAATGCATCCATCTAGCAATCAATCAATGCATCCATCTATCAATGCATCCATCTATCAATCAATCAATGCATCCATCAATCCATCAATCAATGCATCCATCTATCAATCAATCAATGCATCCATCAATCCATCAATCAATGCATCCATCTATCAATCAATCAATGCATCCATCAATCCATCAATCAATCAATCCATCAATCAATCCATCAATCAATCCTCTATCTATCAATCAATCCATCCATCTATCAATCCATCCATCTATCAATCCATCCACCTATCAATCAATCCATCCATCTATCAATCAATCCATCTATCAATCCATCAATCAATGCATCCATCAATCAATCCATCTATCGACGACGAAAATGGTGTTTTACGTCCTCTTGGTCTGAATCAGACACATATGGGACATTTGTAAATACAAATATGGTGGGAACAATACAGGAGGCAATGCCCGGAGGCAGTACGAAACCAGTAAAGTCCCGATTTTTTTTTAATTAATACAGATAGGTGTAGCGGTAACCACGCCTCGGTTAAACCTCATCGGCTATGGCACCACTACGAGTAGTATAATAATAAAAAAAATCAATGCCAACAGCACCTGGTGTTCCCAGGCGGTCACCCATCCAAGTACTGACCAGGCCCGACGTTGCTTAACTTCGGTGATCGGACGAGAACCGGTGTTTTCAACGTGGTATGGCCGTTGGCTCAATCCATCTATCAATCAATCAATCCATCAATCAATGCATCCCTCAATCGATCAATCCATTCATCAATCAATCAATCTATCCATCTATCAATCAATCCATCCATCTATCAATCAATCAATCTATCAATCAATCAATCCATCCATCTATCAATCAATCAATGTGTCCAGGGTCAGGGTCAGGGTCACCTTCAGATCCACCGGGGTCCACGTGGGGTCGACGTTCAGCTGGGACAGAAGGAAAATCCATCCATCCATCCATCAATCAACCAACCTACAACCAACCAATCAATCAATCAATCAATCAGTCCATCTGTTATTCAATTTAGCTGGCTTTTGGGGACCTTCTGGGGACGTGGATATCGGTATTACCTGCAGTATGTAGGTGATGTCGATGATTCTACAGCCCTGCAGGAGGGAGGGGGGAACAGAGGGCACCACCAATCTCTCTCCTCTCCACGTGTCCGACTTCCCAGGCAAGATCTCCCCATGCCTCAGTTCAGCCACCGTGTTCCGCTCACCGCGAGTCTTGGTCACCGCGTGGAAATCTATCGCCTGTCATCAAAGAGAAACACACACCCCTAGCTGCTAACGGAGACCCAGAGAACCACTAGTTAATCCCAGCCTGCCCTATCAACACGAAAGCAAGATCTCCCCATGCTTTAGTTCAACCACCGTGTTCCGCTCACCGCGAGTCTTGGTCAACGCGTGGAAATCTATCGCCTGCCACCAAAGAGAAACACACACCCCTAGCTGCTAACGGAGGCCCAGAGAACCACTAGTTAACCCCAATCTGCCCTATCAACACGAGAGCAAGATCCACCCGTTTCTTAGTTCAGCCACTATGTCGCACTCATTGTGAATTTTGGTCAAGGCGTGGAAGTCTATCACCTGTGAACAAGCAGAAACAAACAGCTACCCCAAACTGGCAAAGGGACTAATTAATGTATTATTATT
Organism: Phymorhynchus buccinoides; assembly: GCA_017654935.2. Classification (NCBI taxonomy): domain Eukaryota; kingdom Metazoa; phylum Mollusca; class Gastropoda; order Neogastropoda; family Raphitomidae; genus Phymorhynchus; species Phymorhynchus buccinoides. The sequence goes on from CM065710.1 coordinate 194,573, forward strand.
AGGATTCCAGGGATACATTGATCCTAACTAACCCGCCCTACCAACACAAGAACAAAACGAGTGGGGGGAAAGTGGAAAAAGAGTTGCAGAGAAATATACAGGCCAAGGGGCTAACTGCCACTGGGACCCCGAGAGACGCACCAGTTCAGTTGTTTTGTGTCGTATCCTTCACACCCTAATACTATACTAAGTCTATAGTATAGATAAGTGATAGGATTCAAAGGGTCAAGGGGTCAAAGGGTTAAACTTGTCTTCAACCTTCAATCTATATGTCTGTCTGTGTACCAAACTGTCTATTTTTGCGCTTTAAAACCCCCCAGAAACAAAACAAACCTACCTGAATGATTCTGACGGTAGACTTGGCCATTTTTCGCCGAGACAGGTTCTCGATTTCCGCGTCAATGTGGATGGCCTCCCCTGGCACGTAG
>CM065710.1:205000-210000 GCA_017654935.2 Phymorhynchus buccinoides
ACATCAACACTATTGAAGACATGTGGCCACATCAACACTGTTCGAGACATGTGGTCACATCAACACTGTTCAAGACATGTGGCCACATCAACACTATTGAAGACATGTGGCCACATCAACACTGTTCGAGACATGTGGCCACATCAACGCTGTTCAAGACATGTGGCCACATCAACACTGTTCGAGACATGTGGCCACATCAACACTGTTCAAGACATGTGGCCACATCAACACTGTTCAAGACATGTGGCCACATCAACACTGTTCAAGACATGTGGCCACATCAACACTATTCAAGACATGTGGCCACATCAACACTATTGAAGACATGTGGCCACATCAACACTGTTCAAGACATGTGGCCACATCAACACTGTTCAAGACATGTGGCCACATCAACACTATTGAAGACATGTGGCCACATCAACACTGTTCGAGACATGTGGCCACATCAACACTGTTCAAGACATGTGGCCACATCAACACTGTTCGAGACATGTGGCCACATCAACACTGTTCAAGACATGTGGCCACATCAACACTGTTCAAGACATGTGGCCACATCAACACTATTGAAGACATGTGGCCACATCAACACTATTGAAGACATGTGGCCACATCAACACTATTCAAGACATGTGGCCACATCAACACTATTGAAGACATGTGGCCACATCAACACTATTCAAGACATGTGGCCACATCAACACTGTTCGAGACATGTGGTCACATCAACACTGTTCAAGACATGTGGCCACATCAACACTATTGAAGACATGTGGCCACATCAACATTATTGAAGACATGTGGCCACATCAACACTATTCAAGACATGTGGCCATATCAACACTATTGAAGACATGTGACCACATCAACACTATTGAAGACATGTGGCCACATCAACACTATTGAAGACATGTGGCCACATCAACACTATTCAAGACATGTGGCCACATCAACACTATTGAAGACATGTGGCCACATCAACACTATTGAAGACATGTGGCCACATCAACACTATTCAAGACATGTGGCCACATCAACACTATTCAAGACATGTGGCCACATCAACACTATTCAAGACATGTGGCCACATCAACACTATTGAAGACGTGTGGCCACATCAACACTGCTGAGGAATAAGGTCTACGGAAACCTGAATGATTTCTGGATGACCACTGCTTTGTGCGTGCAACTGGCATCCATCTGAGTGATCCTCGACCAAGAAGAAAAATACCAACTTTCTGTTTAGGACACATTTATGGTTCTGTTCTCTTGGAAAATTCAAAATATTAAGCCAAATTCAAACGATTTCTAGCTTTGTTTCATTAACAGTTTTAAAACTAACTCAGCCTAGACAACAAGACAAACACGCTTTATGTTATGTTCATATGTGGCTTGGATGTGAATTTTTAGATTACGGTAAAATCACAAGGATGACGACGACGATGACGATAAGGGTAATGATGATGATGACGATGATGATGATGATGATGATGATGATGATGATAATAATGATGATGATGATGATGATGATGATGATGATGATGATGATGATGATGATGATGATGATGATGATGATGATGATGATGATGATGATGATGATGATGATGATGATAATGATGATGATGATGATGATGATGATGATGATGATGATGATGATGATGATGATGATGATGATGATGATGATGATGATGACAGTTTACCATCGGTCCACAAGTCCTGTTCTCCGTGGAAGTAGTGTTCCTCGTTGTGGTAAGTCACAGTGTAGGTCGTTTTGCCGTTACTGCGGGTCTCCGTCCAGTGAACCACCGCCTTGCCCTTGTACTTCAGCCTCAGGGCTGCGCACAGTATCACAGCGTACAAACATATCAAATAGCTACTGCGGGTCTCCGCCCAGTGAACCACCGCCTTGCCTTTGTACTTCAGCCTCAGGGCTGCGCACAGTATCACAGCGTACAAACATATCAAATAGCTACTGCGGGTCTCCGCCCAGTGAACCACCGCCTTGCCTTTGTACTTCAGCCTCAGGGCTGCGCACAGTATCACAGCGTACAAACATATCAAACAGCTACTGCGGGTCTCCGTCCAGTGAACCACCGCCTTGCCTTTGTACTTCAGCCTCAGGGCTGCGCACAGTATCACAGCGTACAAACATATCAAACAGCTACTGCGGGTCTCCGTCCAGTGAACCACCGCCTTGCCTTTGTACTTCAGCCTCAGGGCTGCGCACAGTATCACAGCGTACAAACATATCAAACAGCTACTGCGGGTCTCCGTCCAGTGAACCACCGCCTTGCCTTTGTACATCAGCCTCAGGGCTGCGCACAGTATCACAGCGTACAAACATATCAAACAGCTACTGTGGGTCTCCGTCCAGTGAACCACCGCCTTGCCTTTGTACATCAGCCTCAGGGCTGCGCACAGTATCACAGCGTACATACATATTAAACAGTTACGTTTACAAAGTACATAAACATTATCATAGAATGCATACTGTTCAAAAGTTGACTAAGAATATATGTCTTGCCTTTGTACTTCAGCCTCAGGGCTGCGCACACTACCACAGCGTGCATACATATTAAACAGCTACATAGACATTATTAATTATATACTGTTCAAAACTAAGAATATTAATATGTCTTGCCTATGTACTTCAGCTTCAGGGCTGCGCACACTATCACAGCGTGCATACATATTAAATAGTTAAATAGTTACATAGACTTTATTATATAATACATACTGCTCAAAGGTTGACTAAGAATATATGTCTTGCCTTTGTACTTCAGCCTCAGGGCTGCCCATAGTATTATAGGGTGCATACATATTAAGTATACATACTGCTCAAAAGTTGACTAAGAATGAACATTAAGATATTTTTAAAAAAATATTATGTTAACTTCAGAACTGGAGACATCATTATAGTGCACACAGCGTACATAAAGTTTCCAGTGTATATTATTAAGTATGCATACTGTTCCAAAGTTGACAGGTTAAACACCTTCCTTTGTACTTCAACTTTAGGGCTGCAGATAGTATTATAGCGTGCATATAATATTATGTTAAATATTTATACTGTTCAAAAGTTGACTGAGGTGAAATACTTTCCTTTACTTCAACTTCAGAGCTGGGTACATTATGACAGCGTACACACATATTAAATATATACACTTATCAAAAGTTGACTTGTGATATGGGTCCATGGCCTCATCATTAAACATTGTCAAGTGTAAAGTGTCTCTCTGTCCCTCACCTCGCATGGAACGTGCTTCCTCCAGTTCCAAAGTGACAGAGCCTTGCACCGTCTCCCCACCGAAATACACCGCACATGGATCTCTGTCAAAGGCAATCTCGAACACTTTGGGTTTACCCATGGTGAAAAGACACTGTGGAACAAACGTTGATTTGCTACGATTAGCAGATTAACAGGTTTTAACGTTTTAGTAATTGAAAATCATTCCTTTCCTGTTGCACTTATACGATTAGCAGATTAACAGGTTTTAACGTTTTAGTAATTATAAATCATTCATTTTCTGTTGCACTTATGCGCTCACGGGACGCTGCCGAAGGCACCTCCAACACTTTGGGTTACCCGTGGTCAAAAGCCACCGGACCAAAGCTCATTGGCTACCAATAGCAGTTTTAACACGCCCCCTTACAAAACAAATGACATCTGTACAATCAATGATTTTCTACAGTAGGCCTACTGGAATAGTATGGTACAGCTTCGTCTCTCAAACTACGGGGCGTATGCACTGGCTCTGGTGCTGCAGTCAAAGCTATTCGTTGGGACCTTCCCCAACGCCAGCTGTCCTCGAATCCCTTTGGTCGATAGAGTAGGAATGTACCCTGGGCAAGGCATCTCCACTTTAAACAAATTCTTACCCAGCCCGCCAGAATAGCAGCTGCCCCCTGTGCTATCTGGTAGTCATTGTCAGAAACGACAGTCCTACAGTTGTTAAGCAAAGTGAATGTAAGCTATTCCTTTATTATACATTTGATATTTCTGAGGATAAAACACTGGAAGAGCTAAGAGGATTCGGGTAAGATGAATAGTTTACAGATGAATAGTTTACAGATGAATAGTTTACAGATGAATAGTTTACAGATGAATAGTTTACAGATGAATAGTTTACAGATGAATAGTTTACAGATGAATAGTTTACAGATGAATAGTTTACAGATGAATAGTTTACAGATGAATAGTTTACAGATGAATAGTTTACAGATGAATAGTTTACAGATGAATAGTTTACAGATGAATAGTTTACAGATGAATAGTTTACAGATGAATAGTTTACAGATGAATAGTTTACAGATGAATAGTTTACAGATGTTTTCATGTTTTATTATTCTATTTGCTCTCACATACAATATTTTAGTTATGTTGCAACTATTTTTACTATGCTTTGTTTATTTTAATCATGCTGGTTTAGGTGTGTGTGTGTGTGTGTGTGTGTGTGTGTGTGTGTGTGTGTGTGTGTGTGTGTGTGTGTGTGTGTGTGTGTGTGTGTGTGTGTGTGTGAGTGTGGGTGGGGGTGAGTGGGGGTGTATATTTTGCTATTATTATATGATTATATATAAGTGATGTTATTGGTTTCATTTCTAGCTCTATAGTCTGTTTTTTTAGCTTAGGGGGATCTTATGTTCTGTGTGTATGTGTGTGAGTGGGGTCGGGGGAGGGGACGGGTGGGTGGGCGGGTGTGCACACTCAAGTGATAGCCATACTGGTTTGTGATATTGTTAATTGTTATTGTTTTATGTGGTACATGTTATCATTATTACCGTGATGTCATTATTATCTGTGAATATTACTTGCAGCATCTAAAGGGGATCAATCATTGGATGCCCAGTGTACTTTTTAGAGGTGTGTGGGGGTGTGGGGGTGTGGGTGTGTGTGGGGGGGGGGGGTGCGTGCGTGTGGGTGTGCGTGTGCGTGTGTGCGCGCGTGCGTGCGTGCGTGTGTGTGTGATTATGTGTGTGTGTTTGATAACTATGTT
>CM065710.1:217500-222500 GCA_017654935.2 Phymorhynchus buccinoides
ACACACACACACACACACACACACACACACACACACACACACACACACACACACTTAATGACACATACCTTCTCTGTCACTCACACACACACACACACACACACACACTTAATGACACATACCTTCTCTGTCACACACACACACACACACACACACTTAATGACACATACCTTCTCTGTCACACACACACACACACACACTTAATGACACCTACCTTCTTGTCACACACACACTTAATGACACCTTCCTTCTCTGTCACACACACACACACACACACACACACACACACACACACACACACACACACACACACACACACACACACACACACACACACACACACACACTTAATGACACCTACCTTCTCTGTCACACACACGCTTAATGACACCTACCTTCTCTGTCACACACACACACACACACACTTAATGACACCTACCTTATCTGTCACACACACACTTAATAACACCTACCTTTTCTGTCACACACACACACACACACTTAATGACACCTTCCTTCTCTGTCACACACTCACACACACACTTAATGACACCTACCTTCTCTGTCACACACACACTTAATAACACCTACCTTTTCTGTCACACACACACACACACTTAATGACACCTTCCTTCTCTGTCACACACACACACTGAATGACACATACCTTCTCTGTCACACACACTGTGACACAGTCTCTGACACACTAGTTACGGGACAATTTGTTCCACAATAAAGTTCTTAGAACCGTTCCCAATGTCTGTCTGTCCTTCAGACCTAAAAGTGCCCCACCTTCCTTCACGTTAGCTAGTGCTGCCAACTGCTCGACCAGCGACATGACATGTGTTGCCAATAGCCGATCAAACACCGTTACCACGCACCATTAAGTGTGTGTGTGTGGGGGGGGGATATCGGTGAATAGGTGAGCGTCGTAGCGTACCGATCAGGTGTATTATGTACGAAAGGGGCAGGCTATAGTAGCTAGGCCTATATGTGTGTTTGTGTGTGTTTGGTGTGTTGCTAGTAAGACGATCGCCTTCTTTATGGCCAACCAATATACCTACGTAGAATCGAGCTGGAGAAATCTTCTCGCTCGATCGCAGTCTCAGGAAAAAAAGAAAACAGAAAATACAATTAACAAAAAGAAGGTGACACTTCGCGTGAGTCTCAAGCACTGATATCCCCCCCCCCCCCATTCCCACCCCCATCCCCACCCCCCCCCAAATAAATAAAAAACCACACAGTAGGAGGTGAAGCTAAGGCCGTGGTTCAGACATCCAACTTTAGTTATACGGATGTCCAACTGTCCACCCCCACCCCACCCCCAATAAAACACACACACATAGAAGTAGGAGGTGAGGTTAAGTCCGTGGTTCATATATCGAACCTTAGTCATACGGATGTCCAACTGTCCACCCCCTCCCCCACCCCACCCCCAATAAAACCACACACACATAGAAGTAGGAGGTGAGGTTAAGTCCGTGGTTCATCAAATCAAATCAAATCAAATCAAATTCACTTTATTATCTCCCAAGGAGAAATTTTGTTCAGGTGCCAGAATAACAAAGACATCGACATTCAGCATGCATGAATAGGAGCAAAAGTTACACATGATACACACTTAAAGATACACATTATATGTGGATACATACACGTCTAAGGATAATCATGCATAGTTTCTTTTAACCGATGAACACACATTTAAACCTAAAAGGATCATGAGTTTAGGAGGTGGATGGATCTGGGGATGAAGGATTTCTGTGCCCTGGAGTTGACTTTAAAAGTTTTGTAGCGACGTCCAGAAGGTAATAGTTCGCAATGTTTGTTCAAAACATGGGAGGTGTCATTTACAATCTTCCTGGCTTTATGCTTGGTTCGTCTTTCGTACATCTCATTCAAACCCATCTCTCTCTAACCAACAACTTTACTACACACATTCACCACATCATCCAACACACGCTTGTTCTTCAAACACAGACTTCCAAACCAACACATAAAGGAAACAGTAAGCACAGACTCAATGCAGCTACTATAGTACGTATGCAAAATGTTTGAGTTAACACCAATGTTTCTCAGTCTGTGCAAAATAAACAATCTTGATTGACATTTCTTTTGTATGTTGTGTGTGTTCTTGTTGAAAGTCAGTTTGTTGTCCAAAATGGTACCTAAGTATTTGTATTCTGAAACTCTTTCCACTGTTTCACCATCAATGTCTACCTTTGGCACAGGGGGTGGATCTTTCCTAAAGTCTATAAACATTTCTTTTGTTTTGAGCACATTGAGGTCCAGATAGTTTTCTTTACACCACAGACAGAATTTCGCAACTTGACAAAAGTAGTGAGAATTGGAATTTGAAATTTCTTGTATGGCCGAATCGTCTGAATATTTTATGATAGGAACATTCTCAGTACCTCTACACTTGTTGGCATACAAGGTAAAAGGAACAGGAGAGAGAACAGTACCCTGAGGCGCACCAGTTGAAGTAGAGAGTGGAGAGGAGAGCACTGACTGATAGCGGACTGACTGGCTTCTATTGAGAAGAAAGTTAACGAGCCAGAGGGTCAATTTAGGATCAACATGAAGGTCTAACAACTTCAGAGCTAGAAGGTGTGGCTGAATAGTGTTAAAGGCAGAGGAAAAGTCGATAAAAAGAATACGAACGAAAGACTTTGAATCATTTAAATGAATAAAAGCGTTGTGAAGCAGGGTTAGGATCGCATCATCAATGCTCCTGTGTGACTTATAAGCAAACTGAAGGGGGTCTGAATGCTGGCTGGTAAAGGTTAAAAGATGCCGTAGGACAATTCTCTCAAAGCACTTCATAACTATAGATGTTAGGGCCACAGGGCGATAGTCATTCAGAGCAACGGGGTTCTTTTCTTGGGCACAGGGCAAATGGTAGAGTTTTTCCAAAGTTTGGGGACAGTGCAGGTTTTGAGAGACCAGTTAAAAATAGAACTAAAAACACCACACAGTTCAGAGGCACGAGTCTTCAACAGTTTACCATGCAGGGCATCTGGACCTGCCGCCTTCCTGACATTCAGTTTTGAAAACAAGGATTTAACAACATCTGGATCAACCTCTAATAGTTCATCTCTACTATCTTTAATTTGATGCTCTAGGTTGGTTAACACTTCCGTTAGTTCTGATTCTAAATCTTTCCTCTCAAATCGACAATAAAATTCATTCAGTTTATTGGAGAAAGTGTACTGTTCATCTGGTGACATAATATTAGCACTTGTTCATACATCCAACCTTAGTCATAGGGATATCCAACTGTCCACCCCCTCCCCCACCCCACCCCCAATAAACACACACAAGTAGAAGTAGGAGGTGAAGTTAATGCCGTGGTTCACACATCCAACTTTAATCATACGGATGTCCAACTGTCCATCGCGTCTGTGATGCATGACTCTGATGAAATGCTACTGTCTACATAGATCTGATGACACCTTCCGAGACAATCATTATAGGCCCCATAATAATGCTACATAGCGTGTTCAGATTCATGTAGACAATCATTATAGGACACATAATAATGCTACATAGCGTGTTCAGATTCATGTAGACAATCATTATAGGACACATAATAATGCTATATAGCGTGTTCAGATTGATATAGACAATCATCATAGGACACATAATAATGCTATATAGCGTGTTCAGATTGATGTAGACAATCATTATAGGACACACAATAATGCTATATAGCGTGTTCAGATTGATGTAGACAATCATCATAGGACACATAATAATGCTATATAGCGTGTTCAGATTGATGTAGACAATCATTATAGGACACACAATAATGCTATATAGCGTGTTCAGATTGATGTAGACAATCATTATAGGACACATAATAATGCTATATAGCGTGTTCAGATTGATGTAGACAATCATCATAGGACACATAATAATGCTATATAGCGTGTTCAGATTGATGTAGACAATCATCATAGGACACACAATAATGCTATATAGCGTGTTCAGATTGATGTAGACAATCATCATAGGACACACAATAATGCTATATAGCGTGTTCAGATTGATGTAGACAATCATTATAGGACACATAATAATGCTATATAGCGTGTTCAGATTGATGTAGACAATCATCATAGGACACACAATAATGCTATATAGCGTGTTCAGATTGATGTAGACAATCATCATAGGACACATAATAATGCTATATAGCGTGTTCAGATTGATGTAGACAATCATCATAGGACACATAATAATGCTATATAGCGTGTTCAGATTGATGTAGACAATCATTATAGGACACACAATAATGCTATATAGCGTGTTCAGATTGATGTAGACAATCATCATAGGACACACAATAATGCTATATAGCGTGTTCAGATTGATGTAGACAATCATCATAGGACACATAATAATGCTATATAGCGTGTTCAGATTGATGTAGACAATCATCATAGGACACATAATAATGCTATATAGCGTGTTCAGATTGATGTAGACAATCATCATAGGACACACAATAATGCTATATAGCGTGTTCAGATTGATGTAGACAATCATTATAGGACACATAATAATGCTATATAGCGTGTTCAGATTGATGTAGACAATCATTATAGGACACATAATAATGCTATATAGCGTGTTCAGATTGATGTAGACAATCATCATAGGACACACAATAATGCTATATAGCGTGTTCAGATTGATGTAGACAATCATCATAGGACACATAATAATGCTATATAGCGTGTTCAGATTGATGTAGACAATCATCATAGGACACATAATAATGCTATATAGCGTGTTCAGATTGATGTAGACAATCATTATAGGACACACAATAATGCTATATAGCGTGTTCAGATTGATGTAGACAATCATTATAGGACACACAATAATGCTATATAGCGTGTTCAGATTGATGTAGACAATCATCATAGGACACATAATAATGCTATATAGCGTGTTCAGATTGATGTAGACAATCATCATAGGACACACAATAATGC
>CM065710.1:230000-253151 GCA_017654935.2 Phymorhynchus buccinoides
ATTGCCACCCTCTCGGTGTGTCGTGTGAACAGTGTCAGTCTCTGTGTGGTGGACACTTGCGGTGCTGAATGTCCTATTATTATAATTAACTATATTATGTCCTATTATTATAATTCTTGATCCTGAAATTGATTACTATGTGATAGACACTTGCGGGGGTGAACGTTCTATTACTATAATTAATTATACGTTCTATTGTTATAGTTATTGATCGTGAAATTGCAAGGCAGGTGACCGGCATTTATTGCAGGAATACGTACTACATAGACATGTGGGGCATGCGGGGGAGGGGAGAGAGAGATAGAGAGAGAGAGAGAGAGAGAGAGAGAGAGAGAGAGAGAGAGAGAGAGAGAGAGAGAGAGAGAGAACGAAACGTGTATATTGGGGGGGGGGGGGGGGGGGGACTAAGCTCACAATGGGCTTTTGTTTTTGCATCTTGCCCTCAAACAAAGCATTCTAAAAAAGTTTCAAATATTTTAATAGGCATTAAAAAAACGGACATAAATATTTGTATACTAGCGCAACGCCGAGTACCGGTAACGCCAAGTACCGGTAACGCTGAGTACCGGTTTCGCCGGGTCCGCGAAATATTATAGTATTACTTTTGTCTCTCTCCCTCCTTCCATCTTCTTCTCTCCTCCCGTTCCACCCCGTCCCTCGCTAAACTTTTCTTGCCTGCACGCGCGCAGTACTGTGTTCTTTCTGTGTAAACTGTTTATTGTGGACGGTTGAAATGCCGGGTCCATGCAAATGTAAATTGGCTCATATCGCGCGCGTTTATAAATGGATGCTGTTGGAATGTTGCAACGAGATAGTCACTATCCCTGGTCATGCACAGTCCAAATGTCGAGTCAATGTCGGGTCTCGTTTTGCCGTAGTTTGAGAAAAGGTAAAGTGGCGCATATCGCGCGCCTTTATAAATCGATTTGCTTCCAGTTTGGCAAACAGATAGTCACTGTTCCCGGTCATCTACCTTCCAAATGAGAAGGCAATCCGTCCAGAAATACCGGAGATACAGGCGCCGAGAGGCCGGTGGATACGCGTTTCGCGCATTTGCCAAACCGCGCAAATGACACGGCCACCTCGGTTGCCGTTGCCATCACCAAGTTAGGGCTGATAGAAAATTTGAAGCGATTCGGTCGAAAAACGGCGGAGTTATAAGGCCCATTCTGTGTTTCAGACGGACGGATGGTCAGACAGTTGCCTTTTAATATAATGACTAGATAAACCCGTGCTCCGCACGGCAGCATGAAGCATCTGCGTTCATAATTGATAGGAACCTGTCTGAGCGATCGAAGAAGAAAAAGAAGAAGAAGACGAAGAACTGGTTACATGTAAATAATGAAGAAAAGAGACCCAAAAATATGTGGTGGTGCCCCCTCCCTTCCGCCCACTCCCCTCTCCTTTAAAAAAAGATGATGACTGATCAAAACAGACTGTCAATGAACCATCTGACCTTTGAACCAATTCTAGTTCAGCAAATTCAGAGGATTGCGTTATGACTGATCAAAACAGACTGTCAATGAACCATCTGACCTTTGAACCAATTATAGTTCACCAAATTCAGAGGATTGGGTTATGACTGATCAAAACAGACTGTCAGTGAACCGTCTGACCTTTGAACCAATTCTAGTTCAGCAAATTCAGAGGATTGCGTTATGACTGATCAAAACAGACTGTCAATGAACCATCTGACCTTTGAACCAATTCTAGTTCACCAAATTCAGAGGGTTATGACTGATCAAAACAGACTGTCAATGAACCATCTGACCTTTGAACCAATTCTAGTTCAGCAAATTCAGAGGATTGCGTTATGACTGATCAAAACAGACTGTCAATGAACCATCTGACCTTTGAACCAATTCTAGTTCACCAAATTCAGAGGATTGCGTTATGACTGATCAAAACAGACTGTCAATGAACCATCTGACCTTTGAACCAATTCTAGTTCACCAAATTCAGAGGGTTATGACTGATCAAAACAGACTGTCAATGAACCATCTGACCTTTGAACCAATTATAGTTCACCAAATTCAGAGGATTGGGTTATGACTGATCAAAACAGACTGTCAGTGAACCGTCTGACCTTTGAACCAATTCTAGTTCAGCAAATTCAGAGGATTGCGTTATGACTGATCAAAACAGACTGTCAATGAACCATCTGACCTTTGAACCAATTCTAGTTCACCAAATTCAGAGGATTGCGTTATGACTGATCAAAACAGACTGTCAATGAACCATCTGACCTTTGAACCAATTCTAGTTCACCAAATTCAGAGGATTGCGTTATGACTGATCAAAACAGACTGTCAATGAACCATCTGACCTTTGAACCAATTCTAGTTCACCAAATTCAGAGGATTGCGTTATGACTGATCAAAACAGACTGTCAATGAACCGTCTGACCTTTGAACCAATTCTAGTTCACCAAATTCAGAGGATTGCGTTATGACTGATCAAAACAGACTGTCAATGAACCGTCTGACCTTTGAACCAATTCTAGTTCACCAAATTCAGAGGATTGCGTTATGACTGATCAAAACAGACTGTCAATGAACCATCTGACCTTTGAACCAATTCTAGTTCACCAAATTCAGAGGGTTATGACTGATCAAAACAGACTGTCAATGAACCATCTGACCTTTGAACCAATTCTAGTTCACCAAATTCAGAGGAATGGGTTATGACTGATCAAAACAGACTGTCAATGAACCATCTGACCTTTGAACCAATTCTAATTCACCATTACCTGTAAGATTCTAAAATAAAAGCTGTTTTAAAACTGTTCACCCATTTCTTTTTCAAAGTCATTTGAGCCATGACCTTTGCACCACCTTCACCTGACTGTGATGTGTGAGTTTCCTTGTTAATAATGCTCACATGTTCCTTGTTTAAGGACTGTTGCTTACTACCAAGTTAACATTATGTTTTTGAACCAATTCCACCAGGACTGGCTTCTGAAAGCATACAACATTACTTTTTTTGTGAATGTGCAAATGGTTTTTTACTCAAGAACTTTTTAAACATCATGAGCAGGTGTATCATACCAAAATCTGATTACAATAATATCATCGAGGTATTGAAATGGACTGCTTCAAGTCTACATTCAAAATGACTACTAGTAATTGTCCAAGTAAGTCATAATATCCATTTGACACAATTCTCTGTGTCGTTCTGTCTCTCTCTGTCTCTCTCCCCTCACCCTCTTTCTCACCCTCTCTTATTATCTCCCCCAGGGAGTGTATGCTGATGTATCATCATCTTCTGCTTCTGCTTCTCCCCCTTCTTCTTCTACTCCTCCTCCTCCTCTACGTGGTAGGATTTAACGTGGTGACAGCCCTGCATTGGCTTTAGTTGTCGACGGGGCTATAATTTTAATCGTAATCTTAACCTCCTCCTTGTGGCATGGGTGGATGCCTCGTGCCTCCATACGGGGAACTGGATGACCTCGCCCCCTCCACGAGTCTCTCCCTGTGGGGATACCAGGGGGTCTTTCGTAAATATAATTCCCATACCTTGAAGTTCTATGCTTGTACCTTTATCTATTCTGCCACTATCTTTGACTCTGCCTTTTCCCCTTGCTTTCTGTCATCTATTATCTTTCTGACTTATTGGACCATTCTCCTGCCTTTTAAAAAAAAAATCAAAATATGTTTTCTTCATTTGCTTAGAATCAATAAGGACAAATCAAGTGAAGGGAACAGCATAAAACCCCCCATAAAAAAACACCTAGATAGTTCTGGGCTGGGAAGGGGGAAACTACAGGGAGCTGCCGGCAGCTACTAATTTTCACGTTCGCCCCCAGCAAGCTGCGAATTAGCCGGCCCTAGACACTCCATAAGGCAATGCCCAGGCCCCAACCAAAAAGACAAACAAAGACAGAACAAACAGATCCCTAACTACTGGGGTAAAAATAATTGCGGATGAGGATGGAGGGACTGGGGTGGGGGTGTTTGTTGAAGGTTTCAGTGCTGGGTTGTGGCTGAGAGCTCAGCTGACGCCGGCTCCCCTCCAGGGTCTGGGATGTTGGTCCAGTTCAGGTGGCGTTGAAGCATGGATTCAAAGACTGCCAGGGATGGTGCAGTGGCAGTGTCGTCGGGGAGGCGGTTCCACTCAGGGATTGTGTGGGGGAAGAAGGTTCCCTGCCGATATGGGTTCGACACGATTTGGTGTTATACGCCTGGGGGGTGGCTTGGCGTCCGCTTTTCTTCTGGCAGCTTGATGTTGGAGCATGTTTTGTCACAACTTTCAGGAGGCCGTTTCTGTACTTATACAGGGTGGTGAGTCTGGCCTTCTTTCTTCTCTGTTGCAGTGAGGGCCAGGAAGGCTCTTCCAGCATGTTGTTGACGCTATAAGTTGCCTTGTAGTCCTGCATGGTCCACCTTGCCGCTCGTCTCTCTCTCTCTCTCTCTCTCTCTCTCTCTCTCTCTCTCTCTCTCTCTCTCTCTCTCTCTCTCTCTCTGCTTGTATGCACGCGCGAGTATTAAAACATTATGCAAGTTTTATAAACCCATATTTCAGCCTATCTATGTTTCATAATATCAACTGCTTTGCTACCTTTGTGTAATAGTATGCCTTGTCATGTTTGTGTTCTGTGTTAGTATTATATGTATCAAGGACAGATTGGAAAAATCTATATCCTTGGAAAATAAAGTTTAAGTTTTCAAGTTTTCAAGTTTTCTCTCTCTCTCTCTCTCTCTCTCTCTCTCTCTGTCTGTCTGCGCGCGCACGCGTGTGTTTGTTTAAGGGCTTCGCACACTAGCATCAGGCGTCAATTGTTTCTCAGAGCAACGCCTTGACGCGTTAACGCCTGCATCACAGCACACATTGTAGCGAGGCAGTGGTGTTCTCACACACGACTCTTGTCGCTTCGCCTCTTGTCGCTCGAACTTCCTTATTTGGAAAGCAAGGAAAGATTACTCTAGCGTCAAACCTCCTCTTAGAAACAACAGTATTTTTTTTCTTCAATCTGAGTTATGGTCCTTCCGTCCGTTGTGATTGGCTAGTTTCACGATCTCTGCGATCTTGAGCATCAAAATTAGAGCCGCATCTATTCTCGAGCAACACAAAATCGCGCAGCTACGCATCAAAAATCCTGCTGCGCCGCGAATCTCTCACACACAAGCGGCGCATCAAACTGCGCCTTGCAGCAAAAAATCGCCGCGATCTCGAGATCTTGACGCTAGTGTGCGAAGCCCTTTACCATACTATCAAAATCTGCAAGCCGAAATTGTAACGATTGACCTTATAGGTCCCAAAGAAATGACGCCATAAAGCGTGTATTCATGTCGTCACAGTTGAAGTGAGGACGTCACTGAAACGTCACAGAATAGTTTGACGACAGAGGTTCACTGTTTGAGCGATGACCTAGCTGTCTAGGACTAGTAGGAGTGAACCAGAATACTGTTTGAAAAGTTAAAACCAGCCAGAATTTAGGACTACAAGATAGGCCAAGTAATAGGCCTCAGTCAACGATGAAACTCCTATACTGCATTGTATGGTCGTCTTTCTTTTGGAAAATCGGCAATGATCAAAAGATTGACAAAGGTAAGGGTTGCACAGCACAGTCTGAGTCTCAGAGTCTGTAGGTAGTAGTGTTGTGATTTCTACCCCCTACTAACCCACCCCCAAACCCGCTACTTAACTACTACATCCTAATCGATCATAGTTACCTTCTATCTCGTCTCCAGGCCCCTCTCGTGTGCACCGATCGTCCCATCTCTCCAGCGGACCGTTAGATCTCTCTTCGTGCTCTCATTATGCTAATTACCCCCCCCCCCCTTTTGACCTAAGCTAATTAACATATACCCTACCCTCTGGATAATCTCCCTTATTTTTACCACACTCTTCCCCCTCAACTTTTAGGAACCCCCCTCCTATCCCTTAAGTTAATAAATTTTGACACCTCTAAGATATTTATAAACAATTATTCCCTATCCTTTCTTAGTCCTAACCCTTAATGCCCGATTTAAATAACCAATAACTCTTTTTTAACACCAAATAACATAACAATTATAACTTCCCAACTTGAAACACTAAATATATTTTAATCCTGACATATTAATTCTCAATATGAGAATTATTCCACCCTCCATTTCTCCCCCTCAAGTCTTTAAGCCTCCTTCCTGTCCCATTTTTCATTTAAATTTTAAGTATGTTAGACCCCTTTATTATAATCAAAATCCCATTCAGTCTAACAGTAACAACTCTTAACATCAACTCAACTTGTACTAGCAACACCAGAACAGGTTCAATTATACAATGAGAACTCCAAATCCAAATAAAAATTCAAAAAGGAACAACTGTTTTCTTCGAACATTCTCTCAGTCACCAGTTCCAAACCAAAAAATTCATGCAACTCTATCCAAACACCAGCTCTCTTCCCTTCTCATTCTTTGGCTCCCCTCCTCTTCTAGCTCCAGTCTTACTCTCTCACTCAGTCTTTTCCACTTTCCCCAACCTCCTTCTACAACTCCCTTCCATCCGCTTCTCTCTTCCTTTCTCTCCTCATCTTCTCTTCCTGACTCTCTTTCTCCTCTTCTCCACACTCACTCCAAACACTTTTCTTTGGGACCAGTTTACACTCAAAACACTCACATACATCATTATAACGTCAAAAAACTTCAAACATCAGTAACCAACATCAACTTTAGAACATGTACATAAAACAAAGACCACATTCCCTATAACACCCTGCATCACTCCCCTATATAACACCATTATGCCCCTTCTAACCACTATTATCAACATTAAAACTACCCCGAGGAAACCCTCTACAAAGGATTCCCTCAATCCCCATCTACATGTTGTGAACCCCTCTACAAAGGAATCCACACTACACTAATGAAACCCCCCTTATCCCTTTATAGAATCCACTATCAACATTACAAGTTACAGTACAAAAGCAAATCTATGAACAATCATTTTGAACATTTTTTCTTTAACAGGAACATCAACAATCAAATTTAACAATAATGAACATCAACTTTTAAAAACTTCCCTCCTTCCACCATTCCAATTCCCCTTTTCCATCCTTGCCCTCAACTTGTTTTTCACCACCCCATCCCTTCTTCCCCATAACTTCCTTCCATATACTTCATCAACCTAGACAATCCCCCCATCCATCCCTCACTCCATCTGAACCTCCACAATCCTCCACCCATCCTTCCTCCCCTCACTCCATCTGAACCTCCACAATCCCCCCTCCCTATCCTGTCCAATATTTTCTTGATCCCAATCAATATTTTGTCCCCAGCCCTTTTCCTCTAAGATGGGCTTATGATCTTCCTTATGACCAAAAGTCCTTCTTCCCCCATCCTACATCTCCTCTTTCCCAATCTAAACCCTCCCTGTCCCCTTTCTTTCCTTCTTTCTTAGTTCTCATCCCCAACATTCCACCCCTACCCTTCCCTTCCTACCCTTTGTTCACACTTCATCCCAACCCTTCCCATCACCCCATTTGTCCCTTGTCCATCCCTACCCTTCCCTCCTTACCCTTTGACTTTGTTCATTACCAGAGAAGAGTTGCACAAGTCTTCTAGCCACTGCTCTTCTAGCATATATTCATGCCAGCTTCACCGCTAGTGACCTTCCAACTTATGTCACTGTTCCTCTGGCATCTGATCATGCCAGATTCACTGTGACAAGGACTTTCAGTCATAGCTCCTCTAGCATATATTCATGCCAGTATCATTGCTAGTGACTTTGTCCTTCAGTCATAGCTCCTCTAGCATATATTCATGCTAGATTCATTGCTAGTGACTTTCTAGCAACTCTCTTCCCTCCCCATGATATACTTTTGAGGAAGGAGAGTCAACCCCCTTCAGTACTGCCTCTTTGCTGCACTTTCATACATGCTGCACAGGGATTATTCTTAGCACCGGTCATCAATAATAGACAGAGAAAATGTTGAAATGACCTATTGTTGGTGTGCGTTTTGTTGTTGTTGCTTTTTTTTTTTTTTTTTTTTTTTTTTTTTTTTTTTTTTTATAAGGCAAGAGGTCATATCATTATGACTTATTATGTTTACTTTGTGTCTGTTAGCAGCTTTATGGATTTTGATGTGCACTGCAACTGATTCCATGGTGATCAGATTGACTTTGGTGGAACAAGTAGACTAAAAATTCTTGCCCTATTATTACTTTACATGGCATAGTGTTGTACTAACTTTTCGCATGTCTTTGAACATGCAGTCTGTGAAATCATGTAATGAATTGCAACAGAATGTCATAGAAAACCGTTTTCGTTGCGGGCAAGTTGTATCTCCCTTTTTAGATTTAATTATGACATTGTTTTCTTCGAACTGGTCAAATGACCTATGATGATTGATCCCTGGCTGCAACATTGAGGCTGACATATATGTCAAATATGTGTGCACTCAGCACTGCTGAGGTTAAACAAATCTTTTGGTCACCCCTCTTCTAACAGCTCTATCATGCCAGAAGAGATCCACTCGAGGTGACCTTCCACCTAAGTCACCACTCCTCTGGCATCTCTATCATGCTAGATTCACAGCTGATGACTTTCCAACTCAAGTCACCACTCCTTTGGCATCTCTATTATGCCAGATTCACGGCTGGTGACTTTCCAACTCGAGTCCACGCTCCTCTGGCATCTTAATCATGCCAGATTCACTGCGTTTGACATTTAGGCCTATACACCATGGTCCACTTGGCTCATCAACCTCTTCCACAAATTCTTTCTGTTTCTCTCTTCTTTTTATTATTATTATATTTTTAAACCCCTTCTCAGTCCTCTACTTCATGAAGCTAACAAACCATCCTTTCTCACTCTTCTCTTAATCTTATCCACTACACTCCCTCAAATTCATTCAATGCCTCTACCCCACCTTTCCTCTTCCACCTCGACTTTTACCTTACAACTCCCTATCTCCTCAGTTCCTCTGACTCGCTTTCCTTCATACTCTCCTACAACCCTTTCACCAAATAAAACCATGATCCCTTCTCTCTTGGGTCACCTGAGGCTGCCCATCTTCTCCGCACCTTTCTCCATTCCTCCCACAGCTCCCACTCTCCTCTAAAACTACCCTTCTTCCACATAAACACATTCCTTCTCCCTCTGACTCCTCTCTCAATCTCCGCCTACTTTTTCTTTACTTTTAAATACCCCTTGCCATATTTATTTTTTTCTTCTCATCCCACTTCCAGTGAATTCTCAGTACCCAATTCCATTTCCTCTCCACTTCCGACTTTCCCCCTCTCCAAGATTGTATGTCCAACCTTCCCCACTATGAGCCAAGACCAGGTTTATTGCAGGCCTTTCAATCATATTTACGACGCTCAAAGCCTCTCCTGAATTCTTCCCACTGTTGGCCCCTGTCAACACAAGCTTTGCAAAGGACCTCATCAGACACATCTTTTTAACTTCTTCTCTTGGGCTTCTCTCATTTTCCTTCCGGCCCAACATCCTCAATCTCTTTCGTTCCCTCCTCCAATATCCTTCTCCCCCTCATTCCACTTGTCTTGCATCTTTCTTCTTCACACTCAATTCTTGCCACTCATCTCCAAGTCTTCATACCTCTCTCTCTGTCTCTCTCTCTCTCTCTCTCATTACCCTGTATAAATAAAATTTCGTCGTTTGTCGTTCTTCTCTCTCTCTCTCCTTCCTTTTCTCTCTCTGTCTCTTCCTTCTTTTTCGCTCTGTCTCTCTCTCTCTTCCAGTTCCATGGTCCTCACCAAAACGTTTGACAGCAGGCCAGAATATTGGGTCCAGGATGGGGTTTATGCCCCCATCCCTGATCTGCTGTCCCAACCTCCTTTAGTTTGGGTTGGGACAAATGACCAGTGATGCTCAGTATTTCCTAATCAGACATGAATACTGGTAGCCTCTCCAGGACTAAGCATTACTTCTTAAGGCTTATTAACAACAGAAAACTGAACAACAACAAAAAATTAACTCATTTAAATTAGAAGTTAAAATTAACCAATGGAAATGAAAAACTATGTAAAAACCAAGGGCAATTTCAAAAATAAAATAAGTAATCTCATGACATGCATTGGATAAAAAGGAACTCATGCTTTAAATAAAGCCAAAATCAAGCCTTTTTATCAATCTTTATAACGTAAGAAAAATCACAGACTAAAGACAGAGCTTCCACAATAAAAAAATCTTTCTGAAATTCTACTGAATCAGTTTGCAATTAAATATTTATGCAATTAAGTTGGCATCATTACTGTATTTTACGTGTGCAATATGTCAAAATGTGAATTATAACAAAGCATGCTCTTTCAAGTTCAGACAGAAGCATTGCATTTTAAATGTAAAGTTTTGAATTTAAAAGCATGTATAACTTCCAGTCAAAGTATTATGAATTTACCTTAATCACTTATTAGAAATGTTCTAAATAAAATTACGAACATGTGGAAACCCCCTCTGTATGCATAATTCTTGAACTAAACACAAACCAAAATTATGACAATAACATAACAAGGTCATGACCTCATTCCAACAGTGTTACAAAATTTTCCTATCTTGTTTCAAATTTCTTTAGTATACACTGACTGAACAGTGAACAGGTAGTCTTAGTCAGGATTATTCCCACATGTTCTCCTCCCGGTGGAAAAAACATCTAAGAACCCCCCCGACCAAAACCCTTCTGTTTCTTTGTTACTAAAATTTTGAATGACATTGAAGTACATAGTAGTGTTCTCATATAAGAAAAATACCCACAGTCACAGATAACTACCCCGTTCAGATCTCGCCCTAGTTGTCAACGAAAAAAGTACCTACCCCTCGTTCTAACACACGTCTTTTCCCCTACCTACTAAACATCTGAATTACGCACATTTTGGGTTGAACCGGATCAGAGAGCCAAAAAGTGCCTAATCCTTGTTATATAAACCGCGCTGCGTATGTTAGAACCATATTTCCCCTCCCCTAGTCCCCCCATCTCTCTCCCTCAGCTCCTCCTGTCACACCCCAAAGCGACAAGCTGTCACATGACAGTCCCACCCAACCCCCTCTCTCATCCTCACTCTCTCCACTCCACAGGGTCATCCATCAAACCTCACCCTACATCCCCCATCCCCCCCTTCCTCCCTTGCTCTAATCGCAGCAACTAGCCCCCGCAAGATCCCGATTTTGCTACACCGCTCCCCAGCCTTACTTCTATGCCTCATTCCATGAGTAATTCCTTAAACTTTAATTCTGGTAATAATCTTCATACTTAACAAAACTAGCCCAAAACTCCCCAATTCCCAATTGAATCGAGCCCGAAAGCCGGCACTAGTTAAGTTCCATGAAGATTGAGCTAACCCTCAAACCTCATAAGTTCTCTCTTTAACAGCCGGCAAGTAGCCTTCCGACCACACAGCCCTCTGCTGTGCTCGTAATCCGCTACTCACACTTACCTGAACACGAACAACTATTATGTATGTCAAAAGACATTTTTACAATTCCAAAATATAGAAAATAGGACTTAAAATATTTCCTACTCTTAAATTGTATCCTTTACCCTGTTGCTAATCAGGACTCATCACAAAGCATGAGATGTATCTAAAATAAAATCTAGAGATACCAGCCCAAGGTAATAGATATTTAAAAAGTAGTTTTAAATTGCATAAAATTAAGGAGACCCCATCCCTAATTCTTGCCAAAACACAGTGGACTTTACTGTCAAAGCAACTCTTAAGTAATATTGTTATATGTAGGATCATAATGAGTGGTGACCTCTTGTCTTTATTTTAAAATAAAGATTTACATTTTTTTTTAGACAACTAACATACATAGTTATTTTCAGATTAAATATGGAGTTGGATAAAATTATTTCATTTTATATCAGACGCGCGCATCCTGACATAATATTGCGACTTGCATGAATAAAAACTCGAGTGATCAGTTCTAACTTTTACCCTGCTTAATAAAAGCTTACAAGTTACAGATTAAAACAAAATATATGAAGGTCAAATGTAAAGGGTCTAACCAGGAATATTGTTAGAAAACCTTTTAAATAAAAAGCTGAGGCAAAACCACCCCGTCCCTGTACCCTCAAAATTCTCTAACACCAACAATTTATTATGCTGAAATAGGCTTAAAGTTGCAATCTTCCACTCATAATAAGTGGAAACATACTCCATGCTTAACCCTAGTCATGACTAATGTACTGTTTATCTTTCCCATAAATCGAAACCAGACAACCAGATTGTGTAATCATAATAAATATTAAATATGATATTTATCTTCATTCAAAATACAGATGGCCAGGTGTACTAGACCCTGATCATATCTCGTCCACCTTTTCATATTTTGTGAAATAAAACATTCTTGACTCTCATAATGATCCTACATTTATAGTTAAACAAACGCCTTATATTCCCTACAGTCCACTGTGAATCTATTAAAACGTCTCCAAACATGTCTAAGTGTAACAAGTTTAACTCACATCACCAAAACCCAAAAATAATACTAATACACAAAAGGTAAACAAAAGAAACAAACAAACATCCAACACATGCGTCGCTGATACTTGCTGTGCCAGCCGTGGTCGGTCCGCCGACACCTAGATCTACCTTTACTTTCGTTCCCTTCTGTCTGCACTCACTGCTTCACTCGTCGCTTCCTGCTTCACTTCTTGTTATAATTACTATATGCCTTGTAAAATCGTTCCTCAGAACGTAAAACTATTTTTCCGAACATTAAAATGTGTGTTTGATCACTTCTCTCCCCCTATCAAATTTAGAAATGGTCGCCGCCATCGAACTAAAACTAACAGCCGTTGAGTTGCTATGCTTCAAAACGAGGCGCTCAAGACCGCGACATCTAAAAAAGATAGGCTGACGTGGCTTTTACTAGCCTAACGATCCTGCTTTCAGAAACTTTTGATTAAATTTACTGAAGTCCCGAATATAATCAATGACGATCGTATTATATATAACATATTATTGTAAATATTTCCAAAGTTTTTGCAACCCTTTTCCCCCAAAAAAAACTTTAAAAACAAATTCTCAATCTCAGTTGACTAGACTTAGGCCTACAATCAATGTCGACTGCTTGATGAAGGCAAGCCGCCAACCGTCGTCGTGTCAATTTTATTTTTCCTTACTCGTACTTTGTCGGCGACGCCATTATTGTGATTTCTACCCCCTACTAACCCACCCCAAAACCCGCTACTTAATTACTACAACCTAATCGATCATAGTTACCTTCTATCTCGTCTCCAGGCCCCTCTCGTGTGCACCGATCGTCCCATCTCTCCAGCGGACCGTTAGATCTCCATTCGTGCTCTCATTATGCTAATTACCCCCCCCCCCCTTTTGACCTAAGCTAATTAACATATGCCCTACCCTCTGGATAATCTCCCTTATTTTTACCACAGTAGCGACTATGGTATTTGTGCCAGTCTGACACAGAGTTACGTCCCTTTGTTTAAATTTAAGCTAATCAAAAAATAATAAACTTTTCGAGTTTGCAAGCGGCCAATATGGAAAAAGAAGAATTTCTTCTTGTTGCTGCATTATTTCTACCATAAAAGAAGTCGTGACGGGTGTACAGAGGATTATGACACTTCGACCACCGAACAGAGAGGGTCTACTTTGCAGAGAGAGAGAGCCTTGCAGAGAGCGTATTTTCAACTCTGCTCTCTACACCTTTGTACGGCGGCTGACTGACAGAGGAGTGGACACCATCAACATTCTTTGGACCTCTTCTGCCAGCTCCGCCGCACGATAGCTTATCCCAGCATGACGATCTTTCCATGCGGCTATCCGACGTTGGACCACCTATATCGTTGAGCTTGCTCCGATCCTTTGGACTTTGAGGAGGACTTCAGGACCACTTTCTCCACCACGACTGTCTTCTACCTCTGCCTTCACCAACGACGTCTTTTCCTGATCTCCACTTCACGTCGTTGGATTTTTGCTCTCGTAAGCATCAATAGGGTACTAAGGTTTTGTTTTTTTTCAATTTTTTTTTGGCAGTTCGATGTCTTATTCGTCTGCCTAGTTGTTAGGGTCGTAGGACGTGCCACAAAAGTGGTATCCCTGGGAGGACTGCGCTGGCCACCCGAGCCCTTGCACAGCAGCTCTCCCAGGTAGTAGGGACTAGGATCCTAGCTAGCTAGCTTTTCACTGATTTTTACATTTACATCTTTCCTCACTATCTTTTTTTTCGACATTTATATGTCGTTCTTGCCGGTCTGTCTGAACCCCCCACTCGTAGGCTTTTTGCCGGTGGGTACAGTCTTCGTAGAATAGCTTCTGTAGGGTAGTTCCTTCTTCTTTAGGTTGTTTTGTTTTTGCCAGCCTCCTAAATTGTTGGAGGAGCTTGTGTGCAAGCCTAACAACTAAAATAGCTCAGTGTAGGTCTTTATAAAAACATAGGAATCTAGGAACTTCTGTCTTTAAAATAATCGACCCTTCCTCCTCAAAAGAAAAAGAAATAATGTAAAGATGTAATAATATAAAGTATAAATTTGAGAAAAGAAAGTAAAAACTTGATAAAACAAATTATAACCTTTAAACTAAGCTTAAAGAGATCAAGAAATAACAGTATAAACAAATAGAAAAGATTTCATATAAAACATCTGTTTGACTAAAATTTTCATAACATTTAAAATCTAAATTAATCTGGTAAAAGTCTAGGCAATATTGAGCCCTTGGGAGTTCTATTGGCTTAAAGTATTATAAAACTAATAATTGGAATAGATATTTTTCTTACATCAAAGTTAAAACTATAAACTAGACTAATTGCGGTGGTGGCCATTTGCTTACTCCCGGAGCTTTCATTAGTGTACCGGGAGTGGTTTTTGGTCATAACCAGAACAGTGTTATGACACCAGTCAGGTAAATACCTGTAGACTGGTTCTCGCGGGAGCCAAAACATTTTGATTGGTTCCCACGGGAAACAAAACAGGGAAAATGTAGAACGTTCTGTTTTCTTCAATACGGCCACGGGGAAACTTCGGTGTCCCTCTTGGTCTTTTTGGAAGGACACTAGGCTTGTCCTATAACGACTTTAAATTAGATTATAGTGGTAAGATATAGTTGTAAGTTAACATTAAAATATTGTAGTAAGATTTATGACCATGGCTAACCCTGAAGAAATAACCAATTACCTGGACACTAGTTCAGAAGAAGATTCGATTTTCACGGCAGAACCTGTGACACAAAAAACAAAGGAAGTTATAAACCAAACTCCAACAAGAAAGGCTAAGAGAAAATCAAGACATTCTAATGAAGAAAAAAGTAGCCCTGAGACGACAGGACCGAAAGATAAAAAGAACAAAGAAGATTTGGGATCAATGGAAGAGACAGAAAATGATATCCCCTTGTCTCCTACTGTCAAAATTGTCACAGGTTCAATTCAGGAGATGACCTCTAAGGCTCTCCAACAAGAAAAAAAACACGACTCGCCCAAGGCTCCCTCCTTGATAGAGGAGCACCTCTTCACCTACAACCCAGAAACGGAAAAAAAAGAAAAAAAGAAAAAGATCATACAGAAACCCAGAACAAATTACTGAGGAAAAAGTTGAAGAAATGATATCCAAACAACTGACAAAAATGACTGAAACAATAATGACGACTATAACCAAACACATTGACAATATACTGACAAAACCAACTCACACAACAACTTCTCAACTAGTAAACCTTAATATTCCCAAAGAGGAAAACAAATCCATAAAAGAATCATTCATAACCCGTATCTTACGAAGTCTGGCACAAGCCAGAACTTCGAATCAGCCAAAGACCTTAATTGAGGATTTGTCCTCTTTAATCACAGACACTGACGACCTCCCCATAGATCCAAGAAATGCTCTAAATATTATGCAACTGGCAGAGATTGCCTGTGGCGCCTCTCCGGCACCACAGGCAACAAGACTTAGATTGGGTTCGCAGAGAGCGAAACCCAAAGTTCTACCTTAACCTTCACACCTGACTATTACTAAAATCCTTTTTTTTTTCACAACCCTGCACGAAGGTCTTAATGTACTGCAGTGGAACTGTCGTTCCCTAAATACCACACAAGATTATTTAACTCAATTCCTAGCTAATTCACAAATCTCTTATCAAATACTCTGTCTGCAATCCATTCGTTTAACATATGGAAAACTTCCCAACATTACTGGATATTACTATCCACCATCTGTTAGTAACAAAGTAGATAGGATTTTTACAGCCACCTATATCCATAAATCTCTAAATTACATTGAAGTTCCAACTCCAGAAAAAAATCTAACAGGTTTGCGCTACTCCACAATGATTCAAACTAAAGTTAATAACGAATTCATCAACATTCTAAACATCTACTATCCTAAAGGATACTCAAAAGTACCTATCTCTAACTGGCTCTCAAATCTGTCTGCAGAGAAATCCTGGCTGATTGTTGGTGATTTCAATGCTCACCACATCAGCTGGGAACCTTTCTGCACAAAAACATATTCTGACATTCCTCTCTACAACGAAATTAATGACTCACAACTAATTCTATTAAATGATGGTTCTTCCACATATTATCCAGATGCCTCTACTCACTTTTATCCAAAAGCTATCGATCTTTCTTTAGCCAGTCCAAATTTACTGATAAATCACGAATGGTACACCTATCCGGATCCTCTTCATTCTGACCATAAACCTATCTCCATACAACTGAATTTAGCAGCAAACAACACCAATTTACCACCTGAACCTAAATTTAATTTCGAAAAAGCTAATTGGCCTTTATTTCATTCCTTGCTTTCTAAACACACAATTGAAGACCTCAATGACCTAAACAGAGAAGTTTACTATGATAACATCAGAAAAAAGATTCTAATAGCTGCAAACCTAGCCATCCCTACAACAATACCACCCTCAAAACCCCATAGTAAGCCTTGGTGGAACGAGGAAATCAAAAAAGCAATTAAAAACAAAAAACGTAAATATAACACTTTTGACCTACACCCTACTAGACCAAACTTTGACGAAAAACTTACAGCAGAAAAAGAATGTGACGATTTGATAAATGAAGCTAAACTAAACTACTTTAACAAGGAAGACATTATTAACTTCAAGGACCTAGGCAAGGCGTGGAAACGCCTAAAGAGGGTCCAAAATAAAGGCTACAATATTAACACGTGTGTCCTAGATGGGGATAACTTAACAACTACTGATTCAGATACCGCTGATGTCCTGGCCAACCGGTTTGCCCAGGCGAGCCAAACAAAACACTTGCCTGTTTTTCAACGGGACAAACGTAAAGTAATCTATCATTTTGAAAAGTCTAATGACAATTCACATACCATCAATGCTCCCTTAAAGATTACCGAGCTTGCTGCTGCCATTAATATGATTAGGAAAACAAATAAAGCAACAGGAGATGATCCTATCTCCTATACAATCATAAAGAAATTGCCCCCATCTTTTCTCAAAGTCTTGCACCATTTTTATTCCGGATGTTGGGCTGAGGGCGAAATCCCAAATGCATGGAAGGAGGCACAGGTAGTTGGGATCCCTAAGCCTGGAAAACCGGCTAGGGACCCCGCAAGCTACCGCCCCATTTCCCTCACCCCACATCTGGGTAAAATCTACGAGCGTATCGTAAAAAGCAGACTGGATTTCTATTTGGAAAAAAATAACGTTCTTCCCAAATTCCAGGCAGGTTTTCGAAAACATAGATGCTGCATGGAACAAGTTATAAGATTAACCTCCTATGTCAAAAAGGCCTTTGCGAGACGCAGGAAAGTCCTCGCCACCTTCTTTGATATCAAAGGGGCGTACGACTCCGTTTGGCATGGGAGGCTTCTAGATAAAGTCAGCAGTCTCGGTATTCACGGAAATATGTTTAACTTTATACAAAACTTCATAAATAACCGTGCTTTAAGAGTCAAAGTGGGGTCCTCCGTGTCAAAAATACATCAAATTGACATGGGGGTCCCCCAAGGCAGCATTATCGCCCCAACTCTTTTCAATATCATGATTCATGACATCTCCAATCTAAAACTCAAAAATTGTCAAATTTCTATGTATGCTGACGACATAGCCATCTGGTCGTCAGCATTCACAAAAAGTTCAAAAGCTTTAGCTATACACCTACAAAATCATCAAACTAACACCAATCTTGTCATTGATTACTTACAGAAAAATGGATTCTCCCTGTCCCCAGACAAGTGTGAGTTCATGTGCTTTCGCCATAATCTAATCCAATAAAACATTAACATTAACATTCTGGGCCAACCAAAATCAATGACAAATAAAGTCAAGTTTCTAGGGGTGGTACTTACACCACGCCTTAACTGGAGCCCACATATTGACCACCTTTGCAAAAAAGCTATAAAAGGCACCAACTTTATCCGAATTATCTCTTCCCAGACATGGGCTCAAAACTCCAAGTTTCTTGTTCTTTTAACACAAGCTCTAGTTCGCAGTCGTCTAACATATGGGATGGAAGCATTCCATAACATTACAAGTAACCTAGTAAACAAACTACAAACAATAGAGCTAAAAGCTCTAAAAGCTGCCCTCAACGTTCCAAAGTTTGCAAATACCAACCTGATTTACGGAATAATAGGTTGGATTCCATTAAATCATCTTATGAAATTAAACACTTCTACATTCCTTACAAGACTATACGCTACAAATCATTTTTCAATAGAAAGCTTTAAGGAAGAATTTGAAGACCCTTTTTATAGCCATCCATCCTTTCAACAACAAAAACCAATTATTGCACAAAAAGTCTGCAATCCATTAGACTATTCCCGGGAAATGCTCTCCATGGTGGGCCTGGAAATAGATGATATTGAAACTCATCCAAAATTCCCCATCCCACATTGGGAATGGGAATCAGCACACTTTGACACTTTTTTACACCAAATGTACTCAAAATCAAACCAACCAAATCTACTTTCAGTTGCGGCCAAAGAAAAAATTTCCGAAATTAAACATCATCTATTAATATATACGGACGGTTCTAAGATCTCCGACTCACAGATAGGGTGCGCTTTTACCATTCCAGCCCTCAAGGTTACTAAATCCTTTCAACTAAATTCAAAAATCTCAATATTTAGCGCAGAACTCTGGGCAATTCTTGAAGCCTGTTTTTTTATAAACGAGTTCCAAAAATCATTGTTTCAGGTGACAATCCTCACAGATTCCTTATCCTCGATACAAGCATTGCAAAATAATACACAAAATAGAAGGAAAATCATTCAAGAGATACAAAATCTTATACATCAAATAAGAATCAAAGGTATCGATTTAACCATTATGTGGATTCCCTCCCATTTGGGACTCACAGGGAACGACCTTGCTGACACGGCAGCCAAAAGGGCAGCTGAACACACCGAGGGTCAGTTTATAAATATTAAATTGTCCCTGTCAGAGATTAAAAATCACCTGAAACGTTGTGTGTACCGGAGATGGGCTGAGGAATTGGATTCCTATTTAGAAGCCCACCTCCGGTGCAGGAAATTTATCAGTGGTGGACTTCATCTGCCCGTTCCCCATAAAATTCAAGGCAGAATCAACAGATTCTATACTGACTCCATCCGATGTAAATTTAGGAACACCCCATGTAAATGTGGAAAGATCTTTAGCCTGAATCATATTTTTGATCCCTGCAATCAGATAAAGAAGGAACTACAACCTGTCATAGACAAATGTAAACAAAATAACTTAATATACAATGAAAAGAATCTCTTATGCAAACACGATAAATTAGGTTGGTCACCAATAGTTTGGCTCGCCGGGGCAATTGGCCAGGTATCATTTAAGCACCTTGTTTAAAAGACTGGAACTATTTTTACTGGTGGGAATAGAGTCCCTCTGGTGTGCGGGCCGTATACCTGTCTGCATTCCCGCCCCCCTCTTCCCCCTTCTCCCTTTTATCTAAAATATGTGCCTGATGGGCTGAAGTGACTCTTTTGAGCCCACTATCTTTTAAAATCCCTTCTCCTATGCAGATGGGTGTCCGGCACGCACAACGGGGGTTTCTCTCGTAACCGTTGCGTTTTGCGCTTGTGCTCCCCCCCCTTTTTTGGGATTGCCCATGCGGTGTCCTGTCACTGCTCGGGGCGGAGAGGAGGGGTCCCTTCCCCTCCCTCCCTCCGTTCCGAGCACACAGGAGTCGTTAACCATCCCCACCCTCAACTCTCTCACCTCCTCTTTAAAACCATCTAGAGCTTAAATATAAATAAGAAAAACTTCCATTTATTTCACTTAAATCTCAGACTCCATCATGACATCAGGGGCGGGAGAGTCTTTGTTGCTACCCCCCCCCCCCCCCCCCCCCCCCCCCCCCCCCCTGGGATCAGATGGAATAAATAAAATTACTTATAACAATGGAGGCCTCTGGCGGTATGTCCCCCCACTCATAAACAACTTCATATAAAATAATGGATCTGGACTAGATTTCATCTATTTAAATAATTAAATCACATATGGTCAAGTAACAGACCAAAATATACATAAAACAAACCAGATTTTAATAGCAACTTTTAATATAACTATGAAACTCCAATATTCATAAACTAGTTTTTTACCAAATCTTAACCCATTTTAAACATAACAAACAATTTTAAAGGACCATAGATTTCCATAAAATAATCTAAAACTATGCTGGAAAACGTCCAGCATTACAGGTACTACACATAACACAAGTATACAAACATATCTATGTAACCTACAAAGTATGTCACATTCTTCAAGATAAAGTGAACGACACACTCTTATAACGCAAAAATCGTTATAGACGGACCCAGATTTGCCACCTGCCATTATATACCTAAAAGATCAGATTTGTAGGGGTTAGGTCCCACTGACTCAGATTAAAACAAAAACAACATAACTTTTAACTGATTTTACATACTCACGTATGTGAAAATTACATTATGCTCTGTCCTATGGACAAGATTAAATAATAAACTTTTGGGACATTTCAGACCTAGCTATGACAAAAAGTTCAGGATCACGTGCAAACTAATTCATAACTTTCCAAATAAGAAAGCCAATGCGTTGAATTTTGGCCAACGATTTAATTCAATGCTTTAGTTTTAACGATACACAATTGCCTTCAATTTCGAGCAAACGTTTGGTCTGTACATTTGATCAAAGTGGGTACGT
Organism: Phymorhynchus buccinoides; assembly: GCA_017654935.2. Taxonomy (NCBI): domain Eukaryota; kingdom Metazoa; phylum Mollusca; class Gastropoda; order Neogastropoda; family Raphitomidae; genus Phymorhynchus; species Phymorhynchus buccinoides. Next base: position 251,054 of record CM065710.1, read on the forward strand.
ATCAAAATTTGATTTCCCAAAGTCATTGAAATCACAAGACAGGGCATTCTGATGCTCCCAAAAGTTCAGTAATGCGTGTATCCGCCATGGCTGTTCTGGCACTCGACGCAGCGAGTCCTCATGGAGTTGACCAGGGTGGTGAAGATCCTCTGTGGAAGCGCCTGCCACTCAGCCTGCAGCATCTGGTAGAGGTGCTGGGCATCCCTGGGAGGGGGGTAGTTGCTCCTCACTTTGTGATCCAGCTCATCCCAGAGGTTCTCAATCGGGTTGAGGTCGGGACTGCATGCTGGCCACTCCATTCTGTTGACTCCAGACTGCTGCAGGAAGTCGTTGACCACCCTTGCCCTGCGGTCCCATCTGCTGCAGTGTAGGCACAGCCAGCGGTCGAAGGATCTCATCCCGGTATCGGAGGCCAGTCAGGTTACCCTGTACATGATACAAGGGTGTTCTGTGGTGAAGGCTGAAGGCCCCCCAGACCATTACAGAACCTCCACCAAAGGCCACCTTTTCTTGGACAGTGGCGTCAATAAAGCGTTCCCCTGGGCGCCTCCAGACCCTCAGTCGGCCGTCGTTGTGGTTCAGGGTGAAGCGTGATTCATCACTGAACAGGACCTGGGACCATTGCTGACGTGTCCACCTCACGTGACGTCTGCAGAAGGCGCGGCGTGCTGCCCTATGGGCTGGAGTTAAGCGTGGCCGTACAGCTGGGCGACGAGAACGGAGGTTAAACCCATGAAGGCGGTTCCGTATGGTCTGCTGGCTGATGTTGATGTTAGTAGCCACCCTCAGCTGCCTTCGAATGATGCTGGAAGAGGCTGTTCTTGTCTGCAGGGCTTGTCGTTCAATGAGACGATCTTCACGTGGAGTTGTCTTCTTCGGTCGACCAGATCTGCGTCTTTCATGGACCCTCCCAGTGGCTGTGAAGCGTTGAATCAGTCTGACAATGACCGAGATGGACACCTGAAGTCGCCTGGCCACTTCTCGCTTGGGAACACCATCTTGGAACCATGCAACAGCTCGTCCCCTATCCAACTCGCTCAATTTTCGTCGTGGAGGCATTGTCAAATCAGGCCTAATACTGGTGGTATGTCTTCTTATAAAGCCAAGCAAGAGACAGCAGGGCCATTAAAGCATAAGCAGCAAGAGACAGCATTTTAACATAAACAGCAGTGCTTGCACGTGCATAATGGTTTTTCCATCTGGCTTGTGCAATGTGTTCATGCAGAACGATCCAAAACAAGGTCCTTTTTCGCAAGTTTCCGCTTTTTCTTTTGCTGCCAAGCTCAGTAATAGAGAATCACGTGCAATGTTTCCACTAACACAACATCGCCCACTTACAGCTGAACAAGAATTCATAACAATTTGGCTTGACTGAGAAAAAAATAACAGGAGCGAACGGAGTTTATTGCGCACCTGTTTTCTCATAGTGATCCTTAACTTTTTGTGAGTAGTGTAGATTAAACACAACAAAGGTATCTTTTAAATAAGTTTTTCCATAAAAACAATAAATAACTTTACTTGTAAAAAGTCTAAACAGTTTGTTTGTAAAAGTTATGTACATAATAACAATGTACATATCAATTTTAAATAACTTTTGGTCTAATAACTTTTGGTCTAAGGAGCAAAAGATAACAGTCGTCATTTGACCAAATAAATTCTGTACTCTAAAAAAAACAAAAAAACAACAACTCCTAAACAGCTATTAGTTGTATTGAGTCCTAAGGGACAAAACCTAATAGGCTAAAAAACCTAAAAACTAACCTAACTAAATAGTCTTACACAAAAGTGATGTACATAACATTTTTTTAGGTTTTTTAAACTGTATATTAGCTTGTACACAGGCCTATGCCTGTCAAGAATTTTAATAATAAAGCTCTTCACGAGCACAAACACGGATTTTTTTATCAGCTCAGTTGAGCATAAAATGCATGAATTTTAACTGTAGCCCTGGGTTTTTTTAATCAGACCTCCTCCAATCTGCCAGATTTAAAGCAAACAGCTAAATATCTTTTAAAAATTAAAATATTTTATCACAAACATAATTTTTATACTCTTCAACTTGCGCTATTAAAATAACTTTCATAAACTCTGTTAAAAG
>CM065710.1:253651-269189 GCA_017654935.2 Phymorhynchus buccinoides
CATTCACCACCCATAATTCCCACAGTCACCCTCTCACGTTTCTCCCTTCCCCTAATAATTCATGAGTTCACATTCACCACCCATATTCCCACTAGTCTCATCACTTTCCCCCTTCCCTAATAGTCACAGATCCATTCACCAACCCATATTCCCACAGGTCCACTCATACCACTTTCGCCCCTTCCCTATAGTCAGACAGAATCACATTCACCACCCATATCCCACTAGTCACAAGCATCAGCTTTCGCCCTTCCTATAGTTCACAGTTCACATTCACCACCCTATATTCACCACCAGTCACTCATCACTTTTCCTCCCCTTGCCCTGATGGTCACAGGATCCTTTCACGCACCCATATTCCCACATCACTGCATCACTTTCTTCCTTTCCTAATCTAATACAAACAGTTCACAAATTCACCACCCATATTCCCATCAGTCCTCATCACTTTCCCCTCCCTCCCTAATAGTCACGTGTGATCAGCTATGTCACCACCCATAATTCCCCGACAGGGGTCCACATTCATCACTTTGACTCCCCTATCCCTAATAGTCACGATGATCACATTCACCCCCATATATTCCCACAGTCACTCATCACTTTCTCCCCTTCCCTATGTCACAGATCCACATTCACCACCCAAATATCCACAGTCACTCATCACTTTCTCCCCTTCCCTAATAGGTCATACAGATCACATTCATCAGACCCAATTCCCACAGTCCACATGTCATCTACATTTCTCGCCCTTTCCCTAATACGTCAAGCAATCACATTCCACTCACCCATATTCCCATCAGTTCATTCCTCACTTTCTCCCCTTCCCTGAATAGTCCCAGTCACATTCCCACCCTATTCTCCACAGTCCTCTCCAAGCACGGAAGTTCTCCCCCTTCCCTAATAGTACAGATCACATTCAAGAACACCCAAATTTCCCACAGTCACTCATCTTTCCTCCCCCTTCCCTAATAGAAGTCCAGACACATTCAACCCCCAGTATTTTCCCACAGTCACTCATCACTTTCTCCCTTCCTCTATATCACAAGATCACATTCACCACCCATATTCCCCCGTCACGTTCATCACTTTCTCCTTTCCCTAATAGTCACTAGTTCACTATTCGACACCAACTACCCGAAATTCCGCATCAACATGTTATCCCGTTCATCGACATTTCTACACACTGTACCGCTAATAGTCGACAGTGATTCACATTCCGCCACCCCATATTCCCACTCACTCAGCAATTTTCGCCTCCTTCCCTAATAGTCCACAGTCACATTCACCACCCTATTCCCACAGTGGCCCTTACCATTACTTTCGCCCCTTCCCTAATAGTCACAAGTTCAACATCACCACCCATATTCCCACAGTCCGCTCATCACTTTCTTCGCTTTCTCCCCTTCCCTAATAGTCACTAGTTCACTCACCACCCATATTCCCCAGTCCCGCAATCACTTTCTCCCTTCCTAATAGTCACAGATCACATCACCACCCTATTCCCACAGTCACTCATCACTTTCTCCCTTCCCTAATAGTCACAGTTCACATTCACCACCCATATTCACACAGTCACTCATCACTTTCTCCCCTTCCATAATAGTCACAGATCACATTCACCACCCATATTCCCACAGTCACTCATCACTTTCTCCCTTTCCCTAATAGTCACAGTTCACATTCACCACCCAAATTCCCACAGTCACTCATCACTTTCTCCCTTCCCTAATAGTCACAGATCACATTCACCACCCATATTCCCACAGTCATTCATCACTTTCTCCCCTTCCCTAATAGTCACAGTTCATATTCACCACCCATATTCCCACAGTCATTCATCACTTTCTCCCCTTCCCTAATAGTCACAGTTTACATTCACCACCCAAATTCCCACAGACACTCATCACTTTCTCCCTTGTCCCCGTTTAATTTATCCAAACATCCTCACAGACAACGAGGGCTATAACTAGAGTTTGGAGTCTATTCGCCAACCCTATCGCACGTGATAAACCTACGCCGATGAAGATTCTCCCCTCACAACTACTGACTAACACAGTTGCAGTCGACGCCCGCAAAATGTCCTTGCTGATCAACAAACGGCGCTGACGTTGATGCACACATACGCACACGACGAACCCGAGACGATGCAGGAACACCCCCGGCTTCTCCGCTTCTTAGGACGATGACCAAGACAACTTCTCAGCTTCTTCGATGACGACGACCCCTCAACACTGCAGCATCACGGTGAAAGCGCAAGTAGGTGGCTTGCGTCCAACTCGTAGACAACTTCTCAAGGTCCAAAGAGGGGTGCCTAAACCAAAACCATACCCCCAATTGTTAACACTCTATCCCTAGTAGGGTCGCACACAACACCTAGAGTATGTAAACTTTTTGTGAGCTTTCTCCCATCAAATACCCCAAGAAACCAACTGTCTTGTATCTCTACCCTTAGTGTCCTGAACTGTAATCACTGCCCTTTTCTGCTGTCCCTTCTCACTGATACCTTCCTTCCTCCCCCCCTCCCCCGCGAATTGCCAACTGAACTGTGCTCACCTGAAATAAATCAACTATAAATACTGCAACCAATTCCTCTCAAGCCACACCGGAAGAAGAGTCTACCCCGAGATAGGTACCTTTCCACACCTTCCGGCTTAGCACTTTTCCTGTCTTGTATTACACCCTATCAAATTAGGAAACCAGCCTGGTTATCCCACACATTACCCACAATGTGTTCAAATGGACACAAACCACAAAATTGACTTAACTATAAGTAGAAAATTATGCGTTCTTATATTGCAAAAACCAACAAGAAGAAGAAACCAATTCCCATTGAATGCTGGAAGACACTCGTGCAACAATCCATAATAAACTTAATCTTCCATCTTTCACACCCAAAATGTCCTCGCACTATTACAAGTGTTCCAAATTATTCCAGTCATGGTCAAAACAATGCCATAACACCATTGTTAACTAGGCATCACCACCCCCACACGCCTAAAAAAATGCTATTAACATTTCAATCTTCAACCTTTCCAAACTCTGAATAATAAAACAAATCCAACCAAACCGATGTACAAATATAAGAATACACACATGAGTCACACACCTATATTCTGTAAATAACTGATTAACAAAGTATTCCATTAAGTGAAAAGAAATTATTCAAAATTTGATTCCAATTTATCTTACTCTTGGCTGATCCACCCCACAACCCATAGAAACACTTTATCCCTTAAATTTACATCACTTATTATTCTTTTTATTTTAAGTTACCCCCAAGTTAACCCTTTCAATTTAACTGGATTATATCCCCTGGCCAGCCCACCAGTTAATTTGACAGAACTACAAAACACCCAAACAAAACCCATACTTAAACCTTAATAAATTTAATTAGTTATTGCTGTTCTATCTAACGCACACTGAACACACATCTTCACAAACGCGAAACTCAAAATAGGCCTATCAAATTTAGTCAGTCTGGATGTGCACCCCCGTTAAGGAAAGACCTGTCTCCAGTTACTCCACTCCAGCATAAGGAAAGGCAGTGCAGTGTTACTGTTAGGGGCTGTGGGGGGAAGTTACTGGACATAAGGATGGACCTAGGCACCCCCGTTAAGGAAAGACCCGTCTCCAGATACTTAGCCTACAGTGTTACTGTTACTGTGGGGGGAAGTTACTGGACATAAGGATAGACCTAGACTAGTTACCTACACATAAGGGGTTGTAGTGTAGGAAGGGAACTAGTGCTTGTTGTCTTGTAGTTTAGTAGTGGGTTTGTAGAGTTGTAGCTTGGGGTTAGTGGGGATGGTAGACGACTGAGGCCCCTGTGACCATACACTACAGTTGCGGCTCCATCTCAGTCTGCTCAGTAGTTTGGGTTATGTTACCAGTTTGTGTCCTTTTGACACGGCTGTGGAGTCCTGTTTGGCTGTGAGGCTGATGAGGTGTGGCGCCATCCTGAACCCTTCCACACCGTTCCATGAAGTAAGGTCTTGTGTGTTGGTTGTGTGAGTGTGTGCATGAGTAAATGTTGTGTGAGTGTGTGCATGAGTAAATGTGTGTGCATACAGCTGTGCTGAGTCATTGTCCAAGTGTGTGTTAATCTGCAGTCATTCAGTCTACAGTCAGTCAGTCGGTAAATAGTAACCGTAAAAATACTTCAGTACTAAAAACAAAGACATTTTCTTTTTTTAAAAAGAAAAGAAAAAAAAGATGTTATATTCAATTCTCAGTGCTCTCTCCCAGTTCAGTCGAGTACATAGCCTTCATAAAATCATAGGCTCCTTCGACGTACCAGAACCAGAACCAGAGGCCAGAGGGCCCAGTTTGAGTCTAGACTAAGACTAGAGCCCCTCATCTCTCTCTTCTTCTTCTTTCTTTTCCCTATAGCAACCGCAGTCACTGCTGACTATTATGTCGCTGTATTTGGGAGGATCTACGGGAATGCGCAAGACAGCAAACTATCAAGAAGAAGGAAGTGGACAGGAGAAAAAGAAGAAATATAGAAAGCTTGGCCCAGCCAGCCAGGTCCCCGCTAATCGGTCCCTAACATGATGCCACGCCAAGCGAGAGAATGACCCAGCCAGCCAGGTCCTGCTAATCGGGCCCCAACATGATGCCGCATCATTGGGAAGAATAAAATAAAGTAAAAATGAACTAAAAATAAATTAAAATGAACTAAAGAAAATAAAGAAAAAGAGAGAAGGGAGTGTAAGCGGTCGGTAAGAATACCCATCGTACCCAACCTGGACCCAAATCGGAGTGAGGGAGGAGTGATGTTACTGTATGGGTGTGTAATGTATGGGTGTGGAGTAATCCAATCCAAATATACTTTATAAGTACTTTTTTTTGCTTGGCAGTGGCTGTTTACCCTCTAGTGGGAAATAAAACTCAGGTTATTTTCCCACCACACTCTCTCTTTGAAAACTTCTTTCTCTCTCTCCTATCTCTCTCTCTCTCTCTCTCTCTCTCTGCCTCTGTATCAGTCTTTCTCTGTCTCTCTCTCTTTGTGTCTGTCTCTCGATCTGTATGGCAATGTGTATATGATCTCTCTCCTTCTTTGTCTCTCTCTCTCTTTGTCTTTCGCTGTGTGTATGTCTGTCATCTCTCTCTTTTTATATGTCCCTGTCTCTCACTGTCTTTCTCTGTCTCCATTTCAGACTCTCTCTCTCTGTCTCTCTTTGTATGTCTCACTCTCTCTGTCTCTCTGACTATCTTTCTTTTTTTGTCCTACAGCTGCACGCAACTGTGCAGACAGAGAACAGAGAGAGAGAGAGATAGAGAGAGAGAGAGAGAGAGAGAGAGAGAGAGAGAGAGAGAGAGAGAGAGAGAGATAGAGAGAGAGAGAGAGAGAGAGAGACTTGAAAACTTGAAAACTTTAGTTTTCAAGGATAAAGATTTTAGGCATCAAGGATAAAGATTTTAGGACAGAGGAGAGAGAGAGAGAGAGAGAGAGAGAGAGAGAGAGAGAGAGAGAGAGAGAGAGAGAGAGAGAGAGACAGACAGGAGAGAGAGAGAGAGAGAGAGAGAGAGAGAGAGAGAGAGAGAGAAGAGAGAGAGAGAGAGAGAGACATACACTACAGACACACACACACACACACACACACACACACACACACACGCATAGCACGCGTGCACACACACACACAGATAGAAAGACAGAGAGTGAGAGAGACATAGAGAGAGAGAGAAACAGATAGACAGAGACTGAAACACACAGGGAGAGCTGAGAGTAAAGATCGAGAGAGAGACACACAGATCGAGAGAGAAAGACAGAGATTAAACAGAAGGACAGAAAGAGATGGCCAAAGAGAGAGACACAGATAGAGATTAAACAGAAGGACAGAAAGAGAGGGCCAAAGAGAGAGACACAGATAGAGATTAAACAGAAGGACAGAAAGAGAGGGCCAAAGAGAGAGACACAGACAGAGATTAACAGAAGAGGGTTGTGTGGTTGTGGGACAGAAAGAGAGGGCCAAAGAGAGAGACACAGACAGAGATTAAACAGAAGGACAGAAAGAGAGAGACCAGCCAGAGATTTGAAAGAGACACAGACAGAGATTAAACAGAAGGACGAAGAGAGGGCAAAGAGAGAGAGACACAGACAGAGAGATTAAACAGAAGGACAGAAAGAGAGGGCCAAAGAGAGAGACACAGACAGAGATTAAACAGAAGGACAGAAAGAGAGGGCCAAAGACTGAAAGAGAGAGACACAGATAGAGATAAAGGCATTCAGAGAAAGAGATCACACAGAGAGAGAGACTGACACTGTGACAGAGACATACTGTCACATAGTAGAGAGAGAGAAAAACAAACAGAAAAAAGACAGAGAGACAGTGAGGGAAAATAGCCTGAATTCTAGAAGGTAAATAGCCACTGCCTTTTTGGATTACGGATTTCACTTCAGTTAGGCCCTAGGCCTATTCTTTCTTTTCTTTTCTTTTTTTGTAGTGGGGTGGGGGTGGGGTGGGGATAGAGAGAGTGCATTGAAGGTTTCGAGTGAGTGAGTGTGTGTGTGTGTGTGTGGTGTGTGTGTGTTGTGTGTGTGTGTGGGGGGGGGAGGGGGCACTGCGCGTACAACAACAACAGTCTGTAATTCCAACAGTCCGTACTTATATACGGCGCTAAATCTTGATAGAAATTAAATCGAAGCACACACACATTTTAAAAATTCATAATACATTCAAACAAAGACATTAGGCCTATACAAAGACGAACAAGAAGATAACACACACACACACATGACACACACACACATACACACACAGTCACAAAGTAGTTTATTTGGCATAACTTTGCTGGGTCCGATTGGGTACGATTGGGTACGGTTGGGTCCGATTGGGTATGATTGAGTATTCTTACCGACCCGAGTGTAGTTACTGTGATTTGGAGACCCAGGACACAAAAGTGCCCAAGGTAGGATGGTTAGAAAAATATACTAAAATTTGTAAATGTAACATTTTAATAAAACCTATACCATTGGAAAGAGCATGAAACGACCTTTAAAATGATACCAAATTTGTCTAAATTGGTCGACAAATAAGCAAGTTATGGCTTCTTGAAATTACAGTCTTTTTTACATGAGCTATATAACTATAAGAAAAAGTTGATCAAGCTTTGGATGAATCTGAACTTCAACCAGCCATAACTTGCTTATTTTTCGACCAATTAACATAAATTTGGTACCAAAATAAAGCTTATTCAATAGAGAATGTGTCTTTAATAATAAATTTTATTTGTATTTTTAACACGTTTGTTATAAAGCGTCTGTTTGTCTGTCTGACTGACTGCCTGATTGTATGAACGCGAGTTACCATAACTAAAAAAATGTTGATTTCAGACCCAAAAACCCACATATAGTATACTCTTGATCAGCATCAATTAAGGAGTACAATGAAGCATGTTGACCAGTATAAACTTCCACAAAGGAGCCTCTGACTGTCTTAAGACAATGAGTCTTACCAGTACTATTAGACTTGGTTGCTATACAACTTAAAACTATTGACTGTAAGTCCCCCCGTGGGGAGGGGGTGTCTTTCGTACAACTAGTTCCCCCACCTTCTGGAAGTTCTGTGCGTGTAACTTTCTCTAATCTGTCACTCTCTTTGACTCTGCCTTTTCCCTTTGCTTACTGTTATCTGCTATCTTTCTATCTTACTGGTCCATTTCTCCTGCCTTTTTTTTTCTATAAATTCATTCGAAGTCAGACATGCTGGGCCTAACTATTTTTTAGTTAGGCGCATAATGGCAGCATGACGCATCTACGCTCATGTGACAGGAAACTGTCTGAGCGAACCAAGAAGAAGATTGTAAGTGTAAACCCAGTGACCAATGTATATATATTTTTTTAATCATTATTACACAAGTTTAAGAATGCAATCAGGCATGTTGTGATAGTGCAAAGCTCCTGAACAAACCTTCATCAAGGGGCATCACACTCACTGACTCAAGTACTAGTAGTTGTTGAGCACAAAACTCAAATACTGTTTGCCACAGACACTAGCTCATTGGATACATATTCTTTGTCAGCATCAAAAGGAGGACACAAAAAGCACATTTTGACAGAGCAAGCACTTATTGCAATAATCCACCAAGTGGATTAACATTCTATCATTCTGACTCAGAGTTCACAGTAGCACTAGCACCGTTTAAAGAGTCTGTGACCAAGACCCATGTTCTCGATCAGCATCATCAGTGCATAGTGAACTTAGTTTACTTACATTAAATTTAATTTAAAATAACACATTTTACAGTGCAAACTTCTAGTACAAACCTCTACCAAGGAATCTTTCACAGACTAAAAGTAAGACCCACTGGTTTATAAGTTCTAACTGAAATATTATTTTGTACACTCCAAGACTTTTGATTAGCATCACACCTGAGAATGCAGTGAAACACACAAGGCATATTAAGATATTAACGCAGTGCTGTCTTTGTTAGACACTGTGTTTGTTGCCGTTGTTATCAAGCTTGTTGTTAGCATGCTTTGTTCTTTACATCTCAATATTCATACTCATGTTCTCATCCGACTCTCACTTGTGCTGGAGTTACGTGCTTTTAATCCGCATTTTCCTTTAAGCTATAAATGAATCCATGCTATTTTCATGGGGAGTAGATTGTCTTGTGCATATTATATATATATGCATAGTCAAAAGAATGGGGGGGGGGGATAAAATCTCATTAGAAAAGAAAAACCATAAAACTAAACAGAACTAAAAAATTTGAATGTGATTTCTTTAAAACAATCATTTATTTATTTTTTTTACAGTAAAGTGCAAACACACACACACACAAACACACACACACACACACGTGCATACATTACATGCACACACATGAGAGTATTACCTGTCACCTGACACAAATCACATTTTATATTTAAGAAATAAAATAAAAGTGTAACAATGTCAAAAAATTCTGCCTGTTAAAAAAATAACAATAACTGAAAGTTTTAAAATAAATTATATTAAAATTATTACAAGCTACCAAGTACGCAGTTGAATTAACAGTAAGCGCTTTGGGTTCACTTGAGGTAAAGTGCTATATAAATCATTAAATGTACTATTATTATTATCATCATAAAGTGAATAAAATAAATGCCAGAATTCAAAACGATATTCTCACGAGTTAATGACGTACCCTGGCTAAAATAATTATTATATTAGTTTTAAAAGACTCCAAAACAAAACAAAAACCAGAGAACACAAGAACAATTATTGCAGTGGCAGTAGTAAACTGGGAATGAAAATGAACCCATAATGTTGAGAACATGAGATTAGCCTACATTAGACATTCAACCAATCTTATGTCTTCCTGACCATGTAGCAAGCAAAATGCAAGACAACCTTTTCTCAATTTTCACCCACTCATGTCTTTATCAGTGGACAAACAGATGGTCTCAAACAGATAAGTCTGTCCAAGCAACAAAAATAATTTACAATGAATGAAAGTAAAACAGTTTTATAATTATTACAAAATCAATTTTCTGTTAGCATGAAAACGATGTAAACGTAATTTACTGGGACTTTATCACTCATCACTAGGCCTACTTAGTACTTGTGAGAGAGTGTCGGACCTCGACGCAGCGATTTCTAGGAGTACCACAGCGTAAACCTACATGCACCAAATTTGGCATGCGTGTAGCAAAATGAATGAATTTGCATCCAGAGCACTTTTCATTAAATCCAGACTGACCATTCGGCGTTGGTCAGCTTAGAAATCCGACCCAAAAATTGACACGCTCAACTCTCGCGAACGAACTCTCACTTGTAAACAAAAATCAGTGTAGGATGACGGGACAGACCTCTACTGTGAACATGCTTCTGACGGCCAGCAATGATGAAACAAAGCGAGCGAGCAAGGTGAAGTGACCGTTTTGCACTTCGGCAATATCGGGGTGAAACTTTTAGACGGAAAGATCGCAGTGGTTTGACCCAAATTCTAAAGTACCTACCCAAGGTTCTCGCCTCAACAGCCTGTTCTGGGAGGTTGTTCCATACCTTGATGGTACGTGGCAGGAAACTTGCTTGCCTGTATTGGGTACGGTAGTAGGTCTGGGCCAGCTGCTTGGGGTGTGCTCGATGTTGGCGCTGTGGTGCTTGTAGCGTGCAAATCTGTCGCTCGCGCAAATCTGTAGCTCGCTACCTATGAGAGTCTGTATTTGCGGCATTTTGCGACATTGAGCATGAACCACAAATTTCACTTTTTCCATGGGTTAGGGATAGGGTATGGGTTAGGCGTTAGACTAAAAATGGTTCAAGTACGGAAAAAGTTAAAATTGTGAATGTCGCAAATACACACTCTCATAATGAGAAATACGAGGTCATAGCTAGTGTCCACCTAGTGAGCCGACAGATTTGACACGAGCGACAGATTTGCACGCGACACTTGTAGTCTCTCTCTCTCTCTCTCTCATTGTATGTGTGTGTGTGTCGGAAAAGTCGAACCACTTACTTTCCAATACAGGCTGCTCGGCCACATGATCCAACTCAATCTTCATACCTGACAGCACTTCAGGATCGAAACAAACTCCCGTTGTTGTTTTCATCCGCCATCTTGGTTTTGGAAAGTCAGGGAAGTTAACTCTGAACACTGAATTCTGCATCTTTTCATAAATATGCCCCCCAAATTGTCCTTTTCTGATTAATTATGTTAAAAAAATACGCAAATGACGTCATCTTTTTCTGGATAATTTATTCAGAATCAGTTGTTTTATCTGGAAGATGCCAGGAGGCGAAAATTTAATTGAATGAAATAGGCCTAAAATAAGCTGTGTGTATTCGCACGAAACAGTGCAGCTCTGATTGATTAGTTGGGCAGTGGCACGAACTTACACGAACTAATAATAATAATAATAATAATAATAATAATAATAGTGAATCATATTTACATAGCGCACTCCTCCACCCAATGTGGAGCTCTATGCGCTGAACAAAAAAAAAAATTAAAAGCAAGAAATACAACAACAAAACGAAATAATCGCTCACGCACATGCAAATAGGCAAACACACATACACACCCAACCCACACATACACGCACGTACGCAAAACACACACACACACACTACACACACACACCGCTCCACGCACACGCACACGCACACACACACTTACACACACACACCACGCACACACACACACACAACCACGCGCGCATTACGCACATTCACGAAACATGAAAATTACACCCCTTCTCCATGGTAATGAACCTGGCGCCATGTCGCGGGTTTTAAAAAAAAAAAGAGATTAACTAACAGCCTAATTTCATGACAATGGTGATGGCGGAGTGTAGATATAATGGTGGGAACGATGGGTAGTGGTTGTCTAGTACCAAAAAGCACAACAAGCCTAAATGTCACAAAGAGTGAAGTTACTTCGCATCCGCTACAGACATTGCAAAGAATGAAGCCAACTTTCTTCTCACTTCCCACCTGGAAGGTGAAAAGGTGAAAAGGTGGAAGGTGGGAAGTGTTAGTGTTATTGTAGGCAGTGAGTGAGGCTTAAGTAATCTTCCTAGCATAAGAGAGAATGTAACACGTGACATGGCGGGGTCTTTAAGAAATCTTCTTAGTATAAGAGGGAATGTGACACGTGACGGTGCGGGGTCTTTAAGAAATCCGTCCTCAGCATGAGAAGGGTGGAAAAAAAAAAAAATTTGTGACACGTGACGTGGGGGGTTCGTGAGAAATCTTACCTAGCATGAGAGGGAATGTGACATGTGACATGCTGGGTCTTTAAGAAATCTTCCTAGCTTAAGAGGGAAATGTGACACATGACGTGGAGGGTCTTTAAGAAATCTTCCTAGCATAAGAGGGAATGTGACACGTGACGTGCGGGGTCTCTTCCTAGCATAAGAGGGAGTGTGACACGTGACGTGCGGGGTCTTTAAGAAATCTTCCTAGCATAAGAGGGAATGTGACACGTGACGTGCGGGGTCTCTTCCTAGCATAAGAGGGGGAATGTGAAACGTGACGTGCGGGGTCTATACCTCAGCATAAGAGGGAAATGTGACACGTGACGTGTGGGGGTCTTTAAAAAATCTTCATAGCATAAGAGGAAATGTGACACGTGACGTGTGGGGGTCTTTAAAAAGATCCCCAGCTGTAGTGTAGGTGAAAGGGTGGGAGTATTAAAAAAAACCCGGCTTCAGTCAGCAGCGGAGTGCGAGCTCTTTGTATATTCATTGCGCGCTGGTATATATGTCAGTCTTTCGTTTCCGACTAGGACTTCCAGATAGCAGAGGAGGTAGGGGCAAGCAGCTGATAATTCTGTAGGGCGGAGCTAACGGTTGTTTAGAAATCGGCAGGATATGCCTAGCCCAGGGTACATCCCCACTCTCAGTCTCGGTCTGAGGACAACTAACGTTCGGGGGGTTAAATGCTGTGATGGGCGGTGGTGAGTGTGTGTGTGGTGTGGTGATCGTGTGTTGTAGCGGTAGTGGAGGTGGAAAGAGGGGAGGGTGTGTGGAAAGGGATGCATGGATCAACAGTAATGTTTCTGTGCTGTCTTTTCTTTACCAATATGATAACCCGTCGCCGCGCTCATGTTCCATCATGTTCACCCCCCACCTCTCTCTGGCTGTTGTCTCCCCCCTTCTTCTCTGTGTCCCCCCTCTCTATTCTCACCCTCTCTCTCTCCATCTCTCTCTATCCACTACCACCCATCATTATCTCATTCTCTCAATCTCAATCAATCTCTCTCTCTTTCGCTTCTTTAGCTTATCTAGATCTCTCCCTCTTTCTTTCTCTCCGCACCTCTCTCTCTCCCCTCTCTTCCTGCCACCCCCCTCTCCCCTCCTCTCCTCCTCCCCCTCTTTCTTCTTCTACCCCACACCCTCTCTCTCTTTTCCCTCTCTCTATATCTCGCTCCTCATCTCGTCGCTACTCGTCCGCCTCGCCCCCGCCTCTTCTCTCTCCTCCTTCTATCTCTATCTTCTCTTCCTCTCTCTATCTCTTTCTGTCTTTCTCTCTCTCTCCCTCTCTCTCCTCTTCTCTCTCTCTCTCTCTCTCTCTCTCTCCTCTATCTCGTCACGTATCATCAAAACCATGCATTTTGCATCCGTGTTTTTGTCGATATGTGCGTAAAGTACGTCAGCATACACACAACGCAAGCGTGCATGTAGCCCACATTGATCAGCAGGTTTGTGCTATCGGACACTTTGCTCTCCACGTGTTTGCCTATGAACTGCTGATAGCTCTGTTGCTGCAGGGATGTATAGGAGTCTACTGTACATCCCTGGTTGCTGCTAGTCCAATTACAGAAGTCTTAGCATTCTTGGTTGTAAGTAAAACGTTGCCAGCATCGCGTGTGGGTTGTAAGTGGTGTCAGCAAGCCTGAAAGATGCGTATCGAAGTATTTCAAACTGGAACTGTTTTGTGGACATAATTGCACACCAACAGACATAGCGGAGCATCAATGAGGACATTAGACACAATGGCTGACAGACCGATTGAAATGCTAGCTCGTGGGCCGGTCAGACTGCCAAATAATGCGGGTAGAGATGCCAACAGCGATCCGTTTCTAGACAATTCCGGTTCCAGAGAGTCCAATCAATCAATCAAATCAAAACATCTTTATTATTCTCTAAAAAGAGAAATTGCCGTCCAGGTTTAGTTCTGGGTAGCTGTGACCCCAAACACAAATTCCCCCAACTTCAAATTGAAACAGCTCTTTAAAATAATGTTTCGTTTTCAATTAAATTTTGGGCACATTTGTATGGGAGTCAAACATTGTCAAAACAAGGTTTCTTAACCAAGCTATAAAGAGTGGAAACCCGTGAAACCCGTGATTTTTTTGACAACGTGATCTGGTGGATCTTTAATAATTATAGTTTCCACCTCCCTCATATCTGAAATCCTGCATCGACTTAAAGGGGCATCCTCCTCGTGCGGTCAATCTGAAACCACAATCAGGTTTGTGTCCGTTCACAGCTAGTTAAAATCTTGACTCTAATCAATGTTAAGACCGTGAACTGTCGCAGTAGTAGAAGTTTTGCTAGTCTGCGAAGCGAAAGCTGACAGACGGTGAATATGCACTTTTGACATTGTGAAAATTGACCATGAAATAGCCGTAAATCCTGTCAGGTCAGGGCTTTTAAATACCATTAATCACAATTATTGCCTGCCTGCGTATCTGTTGCAAATATCGCATATGCATTTATTTTCGTTTGTACACACAAACTGATACACACAACCATCCATTTAGTCTTGTATTACTAATAATGCAGCCCGCGAGCACGGAAAAAGAGCAGATTGCAGCCCGAAATATCTCCGTCTATCTTACATTTCACTAACATTTTACTCCCCCCCCTCCCCCCAACCACTTCAAGCCTACATAAGCCCCCTAATGCCCAGCCAAATTCCTTTCTTAATACCTTTTAAATATAGTTCAAACAATAAATGCTTATCTAGCCTAATGTCTAATATTTATCGGAACTTATAATAGGCCTATGCCCAGCCAAATTCCTCTCTTCATATCTTTTAAATATCGTTCTAAACAACAAACGCTTATCGATTATATAATATCTTTCTCAAATCCTATCTCATCCCGTGCTTCGCATCTTCATCTTTGAATTCCTGTATAATTATGTCAATAATTGCCGATAAATGCCGGCAGGTGGACATTACCGGAGGAAGAAGAAGAAGAAGAAGAAGAAGAAGAAGAAGAAGGAGAAGAAGAAGAAGAAGAAGAAGAAGAAGAAGAAGAAGAAAGATCTGCGTTTTTAAATAAATTAATACAACGGTGCTATTTTAGGGGTTTTTTCTGTTTTGCTTACTAATAATGTGTTTATACATTACATAAAAATAAAACAAAGGACAATTATAATAACAACAACAAAAACGAGTTAGTCGTAGTCGGGAAAACAAGTGACTGGCATACACCACCACAGTATGGGCTTGTTGTTGTGTGCAAACTGGCTGATCAATCCTGTCAGGTTTCTGTCCTCAGCTCCGTGATATCACCCTTTCTGCAATCACGTGAAGCGATACGAGTCCTTTATTAAAGATTGGACAAGATATATAATCAGTTCTATAACGCATCTGTGCAGTTTCCTAGGCGTGTATTCACGAGTGCGTCTTAGACAGTCAAAAAACTCAGGGTAGTAGTTATGTAAATTAGGCTAAACAGCCAGTTCGTTTTGGGGAGATTAGTCTAATTTACACTACTAATCCCGTGTGTTGACTGTCTAAGACGCACTCATGATTGGTTACGCCTAGTGTCCACGACTGTGTTTGTGTTCATTTTGATTGCGTTTCTCGCAGGATTGGATAAGGACATTGGCTTTTCCCGTTAGTTCATTGTAGATCGTAATATTATTCCGGTTGACACGTGCGGTTGTATGAGTTCCTGTAAACTAAAACTGGGTGGAAATTTAGGAGAGAGAGAGAGAGAGGAGAGGGGAGGAGGAGAGAGAGTAGAGAGAGAGAGAGAGAAGAGAGAGAGAGAGATAGAGGAGAGATAGAGTGCTTGCGTGCGTGCGTTGCGTGCGTGCGTGCGTGAGTTGCGTGCGTGCTTTTATTTACACTTGGTTGCCTTGATG
>CM065710.1:269689-279689 GCA_017654935.2 Phymorhynchus buccinoides
GTACCCTCTTTTGCAAGTCATGGACTGACAAATGGCGTCATTGATGACAAAAAAGGTAGAATTAAAGATCCCATAGTTAAAAAAAGTAATCAAAAGAGAAATCAAACAAACACACACACACACACACACACACACACACACACACACACACACTAAAAACAACAACAAAACAAGAAGAAGAAGAAGAACAACAACAACACCAACACACAGACACCACACCACCACCACCACCACCACCACCACCACCACCAACAACAACAACAACAACAACACACACACACAACAACACAACAACAACAACACACACACACACACACACACACACACACACACACACACACACACACACACACACGTAAAGCTAAAGAATGAACACACACGCACGCACACACACACATAGAGAGAGAGAACAACAACAGCACACACACACACACACACACACACACACACACAACACACACACACACACACACACGCGCGCGCGCGCGCGCGCGCGCGCGTAAAACTAAAGAACCGACACACACACGCACGCACACACACATAGAGAGAGAGAACGATCTGATTTTGCAATGTATACTGGCACTATGCACTGACATGAAATTGAGATTTTTAAGTGTTGTTATAGACTGTCATGATGGTTGACACCGTTGGCCTCTACATTAAATAATTGTTCTTTTCTTGCTTTGATCTGTAAATGTTGATTAAGTTGTCCTGTTGTTATCTATCTCTAATTTATTTCCCTTGCTCATCATGGGTAGGAAAAAGGGTTGGGGTGGAGGATACTTTTGTTTTACACACTTCATGTTTCCAGTATGATCGTGTATACTCTTACATGTTTCTCTGATATCACCTTACTCTTCACTCTTTCATTTCCCACAATCATTCAACAAATTAACATAGTTTGAATAGTTTTGAGTGTGTGTGGAAAGACGTTAAATTGAAGAACACACACTTTTGATTATTTATCTCTCGTCGCATTTCAATGAAACTGTCTGTACGTCTGTCTTTTTCTCCGTTAGTATTTGAGCCAACCTCTCTCAGTATTTGAGCCATCCTCTCTCTCGCTCTGTGTTCCTCTACCCTTTCCTTTTATATGTAATTAGGGATATCATTAAAGGGAGGCAGACACACACACAGTCAGACAGACACACATACACACGCGCGCGCACGCACGCACATAGAGAGAGAGAGAGAGAGAGAGAGAGAGAGAGAGAGACAAGAACAACAGAGAGAGAGAGAGAGAGAGAGAGAGAGAGAGAGAGAGAGAGAGAGAGAGAGAGAGAGAGAGAGACTCAGAGTCAGATAGAGAGAGAGACAGAGACTGAGAAAGAAAAACAGTGACGTTCCAAATTTAGACAGAATGGCAGACAAAAAAAACCACAGGTAAACATTCAGTCAGACACAAGGTCAGAGTGAAGGGGGACAATAGGCCTACAGTCTTTGAGGGGGAGGGGAGAGAAAATGATACAGATGGACAGAGATAAACAAGACTGAGAGAGACACACAGACGGAGCATCAGAAAGAGGAGGAAGGGATGGATGGAGGGGGGGGGGGGGGAGAGAGAGAGAGAGAGAGAGACAGAGAGACAGAAGGACAGACAGAGAAAAAGGGAGGGAGCACCTTGCATCCGTGAACCAGTCCAAAAGTTTCCCGTCAACTTCAGGCTGTTGTGATTGGCGTTGTCGTTGTGTCGATGTGACAACAGTTCCACTCTGGAACTCGGTCCTATACCTTTCTTTGTTTTTTAACACGGCAGTTAGGGTCGATGGATGAATTTGAAATTCTGCGGCTATTGTAGATCGTTTTTTTGTGGGGTGCTTTTCGACCTCGTCAACTAGTTGAATTTTTCTTTTTAACCCTTTCACCGCCAAAGTCGCATTTTAGCACCACAGTGATTGAACACCTATGTCACTAAAAGGCATCAAATTGGGGTCTATTATCCAAAGACCCTATTGTCTTAGTTTGAGGAAGTAAGTGTAGACCTTATTTTATATATGTCACAGAACAATCCCCAATACTGCAGATGGATTTTGTTCTCTACCCAGGTAAATTTAATGGACATTTTTGGCTGAAATATGGCTGGCGGCGAAAGGGTTAAAGACAACGCCTGTCTTTTCCGTCCTCCATGGCCGTCCATTTTCTCTTGTAATTGGTAATAAGTTTCGTCTTTTCTTTTAAAGAAAGTCCATAGGCACATTACCAAACATTCAAGGTTGGCAACGGCATAAATTACGCATTCTTGCTAACAAGAATGAGGGGAAAGAAACATGTTTTTGAGTGCCTTTCAATTTCGTTGATGAAGGTGTGACGTATACATTGATGACGTTTTTACAAAGGTCACGAAGAATAATTTGTTTAAATATTGTAACTGAGGAGGAACTAAACCACAAATGACTTTACGAAAGGATCTTTTTATTTTTATTTTATTATAACCCAGTTGCTACTATGGGTGAGTGGAGGGAGTGGTGAGATTGTGACGCATACATTGGTGACGTATTTACAAAGGTCACGAAGAGGATTTTGTTTTATTGTAACCGAGGAGCCAGTCCTGTGGGGAACAAAAAGTGACTTTACTATAGCAGTTTTTTATTATTATAACCGAGTTGCTACTATCCGAGGTCTATTTAGTAATAAAACAGTAGACCTTTGGCCGGGAACCAGTGATTTCCTTTACTATAACCGAAATTTCTTATAACCGAGTTTACTATAGGCGGGGAGTACTGTAATAGTACACGATGTTCTAAACTGTTAAAGAATTTTGACGTTTCAAAAACACATTTTACACTCACATTTACAGCATGGAATCAAATAAAACAAAATAGTTTGAGATTTAGCACTTAAATTGGCATAGAACAGGCAAGAATCGTTTTGTAGTCACTGAGTCGTAGGTTTGCGCATCGTTCGCTTCGACCTTGACCCTGACCTCGCAGCTCGTGCTGAAGGGAAGTAACTCGCGTTATCGAAAAACGGATGGACCGTTTTGAGAACGGCAACGCTTAAAGCGGTCTGTCCTGAAAAGAAAATACAACCAATATTGTTTCGAGGATAGCAAATATAGACGCTTCGATGACAAATGAACACCCTTTTTACAGCGCGTCAGTGTGATTGCTTTAGTTATAATCCGGACACTTCATGAAATGAGCGCAAAGTTGCTCGGTTAAAGTGAACTCTGCCGATGTCGTTCTAGACTTGGAAGATCGACTCAATCGATCAGTAAGACACTCGTTTTGTTTATTTTGGTTAATATTCAAGCATTAATACAGGTAGATACATTTTTTGCCGAAGAGACCGATGAGCGCCCTCAAATATTCTCATTTATTTGGGTTTATCAAGTCCATTCATTAGATGATTACGTCACAATTGAAAAAATCCCGGAAGTCTACGTACCTATAGGTAGGTACGAACAGAAAAGAAAAAACTCAGAGTTGTACTAATAAAATGAAAGAAAAGTACCTAAATTGGTGTAAACATGCGTTTTTTGTCAATAGTTTTTAAAAATAGGTACGATTTTGTTAAAACATTGGTCTATTTTTTAATCATGACTCAAATAATGAAAGGTGTGACATATTTCTTCCAACAATCAAGATGATTGAAAGCTGAATAAAACTCCACTATTTTTTTTAAAGAAAAACAGTACTCACAGATAGTGTATTGTCTGTAGAACCTATAATGTAGCTTTTTTGAGAAAAGAAGCTCTTCAATATTTGTTATTGCATAAAAAAAATATTTCAGTCGAAGAAATCTTCTTAGTTCGGCTTTCTGGCGCCCCCTTACCATGCACTCGTCTCGTGCATTGACGTATTTATTAGTGTAATCGTCATCAAACTGACGTATTGATGATCAATACGTCAGTCGTCCGGGCATAGATCTAACAAAAAACAATCGAACTTTCATTGTTCTAGATTTTTAAGAAGTTTCAAAACAACACATGTTAGCGATGACCGTATTTGTGCCAGTCTGACACAGAGTTACGTCCCTTTGTTGTTTGTGGCTCAAGCCACAAACCTATAACTCACTTTGTCGGTCAGTCGGTCTGTCGGTCTGTCAGTCCAAAATTGTCGCACTTCAAATCGAGGCTACATTTCTGGCCACTCTTTAAAATGATGTATTTTAAAAGCGTACAAAATAATAAACATATGTAATACAGACACTACAACAGACACGACGAGTATGCGGTGCTTCTTTTGATGAGTATAAGTAGGATACATAGTTTTAAATGTTTTCCAAAATATATAAAAAGTTACGAAATGGTGCAGAAATAACATTCTGGTTTACAGATTAAAATTATTGAAAAGCCAGGGGAGGTAACTCATGATTGGAGTGGTAAAAATAGACCGCGTGCCACAAACTATTGCGATTTCACGCTTGTTTAAATTTAAGCGAATAAAAAAAAACGAAACTTTTCGAGTTTGCAAACTGGCCAATACTAAAAAGAAGATTTTTTTCTTGTCGCTGCATATTTTTTACCTTAAAAGAAGTCGTGACGGGTGTACAGAGGATTCATCTTCCTCGCTTTCAAGGTGAAATGTGCATCTTTCAGACATATCACTGATCGGCGGTGCGGAGATTTACCGAGTTGAAAAGCGTTGACAGAATCAGTTGTCCGCTCGCTAATTAAGGCCACCTCACGCTAATTAAGAGTGGCGGATACTAGATGAAGCCTTCTAGTGATGTTCTCAAAGGTTTAAAAACAGTTCTATCGTGCCAAATTTTTCCTAAATGCCCCGTATTAAACGTGCCGATTTCTGATTTTGCCTCTTTTTTTGCGAAGTCCTGTGCATCGTTTTCGATTCACCGGAAGTGATTGCTTTGTTTTGGTTTATTTACATAGCTGTTGATTAGAGAGAACAAGAAGCTTCACTCAGCGCATCGATCGTTGAAAAGCTGTGCCCGAGGCGCGCTAACAAAGATAAGCTGTAGTAAGATTAATCAAATTTTTTTTTTAAAGATTTGGGTTAGATCTACTCCAGTCATAGAAATAGTTAAGTCAAAAATCGAGGCGTATTCGCCGTTTTATTTCCACATAGGAAATGACGCGTGTGAAAGGTCAAAGTCAAGGCCGATGACAACGCATGCGCACTTCTGTTTACAAACTGAATGACGGACTCAAAGACAACAATGCGATTCTTGCTTGTAGGCCTAAGCTTGTAAGCTTACAATATTTTACTTTACCAGCGGCATCAGAAAATGACATTCGTTTGTTTCAATACTTAAATTAAAATGTAAGTGTTTAATGTTGCACATGTGTGGTTTTGAAACTTCCTAAAAAATCTAGAGCGATGAAAGTTCAATTGTTTTTTGTTCCATCTATGCACGGACGACTGACATAATGATGATCAATACGCCAGTTTGATGGCGATTACACTAATAAATACGTCAATGCACGAGACGAGCGCATGGTAAGGTGGCGCCCGAAAGCCGAAATAAGAAGTTTTCTTCGACTGAAATATTTTTTTATGCAAACACAAATATTGAAGAGCTTCTTTTCTAAAAAAAAAGCTACATTATAGTTTCTTCAGACAATACACTATTTGTGAATACTGTTTTTCTAAAAAAAATAGTGGAGTTTTGTTCAGCTTTCAATCATCTTGATTGTTGGAAGAAATATGTCACACATTCTGTATTTGAGTCATGATTGAAAAATAGACCAATGTTTCAACAAAATCGTACCTATTTTTAAAAACTATTGACAAAAAACGCATGTCTACTCCAATTTAGGTATTTTTCTTTCATTTTATTAGTACAACTCTGAGAATTACGTGGGGTTTTTTTTCTTGTCGTACCTACAAATACACAAATGTGTGACATATTTCTTCCAACAACCAAGATGATTGAAAGCTGAACACAATTCCACTATTTGTTTTAGAAAAAACAGTATTCACCGATAGTGTATTGTCAGTAGAAACTATGGTGTAGCTTTTTTGAGAAAAGAAGCTCTTCAGTATTTGTTTTTGCATAAAAAAATATTTCAGTCCAAGAAATCTTCTTATTTCGGCTTTCCGGCGCCCCCTTACCATGCGCTTGTCTCGTGCATTGACGTATTTATTAGTGTAATCGTCATCAAACTGACGTATTGATGACCAATACGTCAGTCGTCCGTGCATAGATCGAACAAAAAAACAATCGAACTTTCATCGTTCTAGATTTTTCGGAAGTTTCAAAACGACACATGTGCAACATTAAACATTTACATTTTAAGCATCGAAACAAACGTATGTCATTTTCTGATGCCGCTGGTCGAATGAAGTAAAAATATAGCACTTAAATCAGCCTACAAGCAAAAATCGCAGTCCATCATTCAGTTTGAAAACAGAAGTGCGCATGCGTTGTCATCGGCCTTGACCTTGACCTTTTATACGCGTCATTTGCTATGTGGAAATAAAACGGCGAATACGCCTCGATTTTTGGGTAACGATTTCTATGACTGGGGTCACCCAAATCTTTTTAAAAACTTGATCAAGCTTCACACCGATGATTAATCTTACTGCGGATTATCTTTGTAAGCGCGCCTCCGACGCAGCTTTTCAACGATCGATGCGCTTAGTGAAGCTTCTTGTTCTCTCTAATCTACTTATCTTCGACCCAACGATAGATTCGCAAGCTCAACGATCTAACAAACTAGCGGGTATGTAGATTAATTCCCACCGTTGTATTATTTTTTAAAATTCTAAGAATCGTCTTGCTTTTTAGTGTGATAACTGTGCATGCACATGCGACTCCATTTTTGCCCGTGTGTCCCGAATCCAGACAAGTTCAGAGATCAAATCCAAGGGAAGCAACTTCTAAGCATACCTACAGTCTGCATCTGCATCTGCATGAAATGGCTTGTACCCACGCGTCGTCATATCCGGCCACAAGGAGCGCTCCATAGTATGGGAGACCGCCATCTTAGTCAGTAACTTTGTTTGAAAAATGCCCGATCGATGCTGTTTACACGTTTAAATTCTGATCGCTTCTCGGCCTTTTGGCTAAGACAGTGATTCAGGAACATAAATTGTTGTTTATACCCTGGTTGGTTTGTTCAGCCCGTCGTACATGGCGAAAGCCGATACGCGACGTTAAACTGAACTTCCATCCTGTTTACACACAAATCTGACTAAGATGGCGACACTTCCGTTGGAAGGGTCGAGATGCGCACGCAGGTGGGCGGAAGCCATACGTTGGCAAGCACCCAATTCTGATATTAACGCCAACGGAAAAAAACTTGGGGAGACCACGAAAAAAATATGAATAAATGATGAAGAAGAATATATAGATCTATAATTTTAAAAAAATAAAAATAAAGGGGTCTAATGAGGTGTTGTTGGAGACATGAGGCGCAGTTTGAATGCCTCGATCGTCTCACCTCCCACTGTCTCTTCATTTAGGCCATTCCAGTCACTGAGTCAGTGTAGGTATGGAAACAAAAATTAGTTGTTATGAAATGAGTGAAAAATAGTTAACTTGCTGTAAAAATGCGTTTTCTGTCAATAATTGGCGCGATTTATTGAAACATTGGTTTATTTCTTCATACATTGCCGATACAAGGCTTTTTTGGCAACCTTGAACCTGCCTGCGGTAGACGCCTCCAGACCTGAGACTGCACAAGCTGACCAGAACCGCCAGCAACATCATCGGGCGTCCAGTGACTGACCTGCAGGCCCACCACGACAGGAAAGCAGTCAGGCGGATCCGGGCCATCCTCGCCGACCCATCCCACCCACTGCACAGTGTGCTGACAGCCCAGAGAGCGACCCACGGGACTTCAGAGAGGTTGAGGAGCCTGTCAACAAGGACCTGCCGCTTCCACCAGTCCTCTTTACCATCTGCCATCAGACTGTTAAATACTCTGGAAAATTGAACCACTTTTGAAAATTATCAATCTTTTTATCAGAACTACTATGAGATTGGCTTACAAAACATTTTTCTTCTCATACCTATATTGTGCCCATATCCTCCCAGTGCTCCCCCCCCCCCCCCCCCCCCCCCCCTTCTATGACCCCGCACACCCCTATCCCGTACTCATCCTGTCCCCCATGACCCATTTCCTTCAGCCATCTCCCCCCTCAATCACCCCCCCCTTCTATGACCCCGCCCACCCCTATCCCGTACCCATCCTGCCCCCTATGACCCATATCCTTCAGCCATCTCTCCCCTCAATCACTCCCCCCCCCCCCCCTTCTATGACCCCGCCAACCCCTATCCCGTACCCATCCTGCCCCCCATGACCCATTTCCTTCAGCCATCTTCCCCCTCAATCACCCCCCCCTTCCATAACCCCGCCCACCCCTATCCCGTACCCATCCTGTCCCCCATGACCCATTTCCTTCAGCCATCTCCCTCCTGAATGACGTCATCGCCGACCCTCCTGCAGCTTCATTTATCTGCAGTTTTCTGCCAACCAAAGTCCCCCATCTTAGGAGAGATCAGTACCTTGTGTCCCCGTCTCTATTATGTCCCTGACGCTGTGTCCCCGTCTATGTGTGTCCCCATCTCTGTGTGTCTCCGTCTCCACATGTCCCCCGTGTGTCCCCGTCTATGTGTGTTCCCGAAAATGTGTGTCCCTGATCGTGTGTGTCCCCATCTCTGTGTGTCTCCGTCTCCACATGTCCCCGTGTCTATTATGTCCCTGACACTGTGTCCAAGTCAGTGGGTCCCCGTCTATGTGTCCCCGTCAATGTGTGTCCCCATCTCTGTGTGTCCCTGATGATGTGTCCCCATCTCTGTGTGTCCCTGTCTCCGTCTCCACATGTCCCCGTGTCTATTATGTCCCTGACACTGTGTCCCAGTCAGTGGGTCCCCGTCTCTGTGTGTCCCCGACAATGTGTGTCCCCATCTCTGTGTGTCCCTGATGATGTGTTCCCATCTCTGTGTGTCTCCGTCTCCGTCTCCACATGTCCCCGTCTTATGTCTCCGTCTCTGTTATGTCCCCGTGTTTATGTGCAGCCCCCTTCTCTATAGTCTATGACTGTCTCCGTCTCTGTGTGTCCCCGTGTTTATGTGCAGCCCCCTTCTCTATAGCCTATGTTTCTGTCTCTGTGTGTCCCCGTGTTTATGTACAGCCCCCTTCTCTATAGTCTATGTCTCTGTCTCTGTGTGTCCCCGTGTTTATGTGCAGCCCCCTTCTCTAATATAGTCTATGTCTCCGTCTCTGTGTGTCCCCGTGTTTATGTGCAGCCCCCTTCTCTAATATAGTCTATGTCTCTGTCTCTGTGTGTCCCCGTGTTTATGTGCAGCCCCCTTCTCTATAGTCTATGTCTCCGTCTGTGTGTCCCCGTGTTTATGTGCAGCCCCCTTCTCTATAGTCTATGTCTCCGTCTGTGTGTCCCCGTGTTTATGTGCAGCCCCCTTCTCTATAGTCTATGTCTCCGTCTGTGTGTCCCCGTGTTTATGTGC
Source organism: Phymorhynchus buccinoides (assembly GCA_017654935.2). Taxonomy (NCBI): domain Eukaryota; kingdom Metazoa; phylum Mollusca; class Gastropoda; order Neogastropoda; family Raphitomidae; genus Phymorhynchus; species Phymorhynchus buccinoides. The sequence goes on from CM065710.1 coordinate 279,065, forward strand.
AGCCCCCTTCTCTATAGTCTATGTCTCTGTCTCTGTGTGTCCCCGTGTTTATGTGCAGCCCCCTTCTCTATTGTCTATGTCTTTGGGTTATGGCTATGGTTAGGGATCAAGGTTAGTGTTTGGGTTATGGTTATGGTTAGGGATTAAGGTTAGTGTTTGAGTTATGGTCATGGTTAGGGATTAAGGTTAGTGTTTGGGTTAGGATTAGGGATTAAGGTTAGTGTTTGGGTTATGGATTAAGGTTTGGATTACGGTTAGGGATTAAGGTTTGGGTTAGGGATTAAGGTTTAGTGTTTGGGTTATGGTTATGGTTAGGGATTAAGGTTAGTGTTTGGGTTAGGGATTAGATTTGGGTTAGGGATTAAGGTTTGGGATAGGGTTATGGTTAGTGGTTGAGTTATGGTTATGATTAGCGATTAAGGATGTTGGCTGGGTTAGGGTTAGGGCTAGGTAAGATACAGAAAGTTTATAAAGTAAACAGGTTCGGCAGAGGATTTCAAGAACAAACTCCAGCAGGCCCTAAATCTGATGTAAACAGCCCCCCCCCCCCCCCCCCCCCCTCCCCATCCGCATCCATCCCCCGCACTCACCCCCATTGTTTCGTCTTTATGTGTCTGTCTCTGCA
>CM065710.1:287189-329689 GCA_017654935.2 Phymorhynchus buccinoides
CGGAAAGTGTATTTGTACATTGGTATTGTGCCACAATGCAATATTTTGGAGGGGAGACGGGTTCAAAAAATCAATCAAACTTGTCATCACTCAGCTACAACTTTTCAGCAAAATATGGGCATATCAGCATGCACAGATATTATTTGAGTTATCATAAAAGTTGTATATAACGTTCTATTACAACAGCTATTATACCAGCTATAAAGCATAACGACCGACTGACAGAGACAGAGAGACAGAATGTCAGACAAAGAGAGGGAAATATCCAGTGATCTAATTATCATTGTTCAATGTTGCCTATCTGTGATCATTTAAATGTTGTTATAAAAATACTGCCTTATTTGCACAGATGTTTTTACATTCCAGACCCGGATTACAAGTCTCTAATAGACAAAGCGAACGCATTGAAAGTCTGGCCTGGTGAGCATATTATGTATAGATGTGCATATAGAGTTGTATAGTTATAACATAGAGAGCTTATTCTGTACTGATTGAAATGTAAGCACTTTACACACATATTGCACAAAAGTGAACACACACGCACCTACACACACAGGTGCGTGCGCACGCAGAGAGAGACAGAGAGAGAGAGAGATACAGAGAGAGAGAGAGAGAGAGAGAGAGAGGGGGGACAGAGAGAGAGAGGGGGGGGGGGGACACAGAGAGAGAGAGAGAGACTGACTGACGGAATGATTTATTGTGATCGGGCTTTTAAGCGAATGGGTGGGGATGGGGGCTTACAATATCAGAAATTGAACCGAACCGAAACAACATAACATAAACTGAAAGAGAGAGAGAGAGAGGGGGGGGGAGGTAAGAACAGCTTTGACCTAATTTACCATCGCTAGTTTCATAACCCCCCTCCCAGTCTCCCCTCCCCTCCGCCCCATAACCAACACTTTGTTTACAATTTTGCTCAACCAGGATTGGAAGAGATTCAGTCTGGCTTGACCGCTTACTTTGTCAAAGTAAGCCAATCATGATTGAGCAAAGTCATATCCATGACCAATGCCCACGTCACGTCATTGTTGGAGAATAATAATCTCTTACAGTCCTCCTAGCAAAGCTGTGTCCATTCAGTTGACAATGCCCACGTCATTGTTGGAGGATAATAATCTTCCGATCCTCCGAGCAAAGCTATGTCCATTGACAATGCACACATCATTGTTGGAGGATAATAATCTTCCGATCCTCCGAGCAAAGCTATGTCCATTGACAATGCCCACGTCATTGTTGGAGCATAATAATCTTCCGATCCTCCGAGCAAAGCTATGTCCATTGACAATGCCCACGTCATTGTTGGAGCATAATAATCTTCCGATCCTCCGAGCAAAGCTATGTCCATTGACAATGCCCACGTCATTGTTGGAGGATAATAATCTTCCGATCCTCCGAGCAAAGCTGTGTCCATTGACAATGTCCACGTCATTGTTGAAGGATAATAACCTCTTCTAATCCTCTCAGCAAAGCTGTGTCCATTGACAATGCCCACGTCATTGTTGGTAGGTAGGGCCACGTCTCTAATGACGCTGTGAAACACTGTCCGACTGCTACAAATTTCACTACTTTTCAACTTCTGATTTCTTACTGAGTACTCCATACATGCCAAAGAAGCACACGTCGGTAAATAAAACAATCTTTGCTGCTTACGTCGATGGGGATTCTGTGTGGAAGAATGTTGGTTACTTTGAACAACTAGCGATGACAGGAGACGGAGGTGACGATAACAATCACGGTATGACTTAAGTTTTGACGCTCGTTCGCTATGCCAGTACCAGAAACGGCTTCTCCTGACAAACGGGTTTAGCGTTTTCGCTTGTGGACCAATTAAAATATCCGTTACACCAACAGAAACTTAACGCTTTCCGCTATTAGTCGATAGGGGTCGATTAAGACCGCAAGATCAAGGAATCAAAACATAGCAATGTGTTTCAAAGCAAATCCAAGATTCATTTCGAAAGAATACATCTTGAGGAGCACATGCTTAAAAAGTTAATTTTTTCCTCTTTTAAACGATGTACGGCATGACTAACCACCATTGTAAGCGAAATCGCTGTTGGAAGCAAAAGGTGGTAGACCGCATTCAGAGCTTGCCATTTGGCCGACGTTCGATGGAGACCTTTTTCAGTGATTAGAGTCTCAGACTCGGCCAGTAAATGCTTTTTCATTCGTTATTTACTGAAACAAATATTATTATTTTGATCTAGATTTGTTCTGTGGAGTTTCGCGGAGTTAATAACAACAAGAATATCGAAGTTTCTTTTTTTTTTAAATACAATAAATGTATCGGAAGCAAAACAAGTAGATCTAGATCTATGAAACATTCGGAGATTCCCTGTAGGCCTATGCTTGGTCTGATAATCATCAAGATTTGTAGGTGTTTTTGAGGTATGGACCCGCTCTTGTCACTGTAACAATTAACAGAATACTCACGTTTTTCGCCAATTTTTTGGTAGTGTGTCAGAGTTGATTTTATATACTTTGAAACAGTTTTTTTTACTTGGTCTAGATCTAATGGCTAGTCAAGAAACGGAACTAGGGACTTACGTCTGTAGGGCCTATATATAGTTCTGGCTCAGCTAAATAATATTTTGTCTCCTATACATCCCTGGTCTCGGGTAAAGAAGAAAATAAAACGAAATAAAAATCAATTAAATAGACAAACAAACAAACAGACAGACAAATAAATAAGTAGAGATCGTATTAAATGCATAGGGTCTGAAACCACTTATGTGTTGGTATGATTTGTTTATGAATCAGGTAGACGAAGTAGGCCTGTGACTGTGAGACTGTGTGTGTGTGTGTGTGTGTGCGCGCGTGTGTATGTGTGTGTGTGCGCACGGGGGACGGGGGGGGGGGGGGGGGGGGGGGGGGGACACGTGTATATGTGTGTGCGTGCGAGCGAGCAAAAAGTCTCTCTCGCTTTGTGTATGTGGGTGCGCACGCGTGCGCACGTGTGTGTATGAAACAGAAACAGAACAGCGTGTGTGTACGAGAGAAAGAGCGAGAGCCTGTGTGTGTGTGTGTGCGTGCGTGCGTGCGCGCGCGCGCTCATATGTGTTGGTTGAGAAATGTATGTTGAAGTCACGAACTTACAATGTAGGTCCGTGGTTGAAGTAAAATGTTCAGTCAGTTTGATTATAGTCGTGCGCACAGCACATTAGTTCTGTTGTGTAGTATTGTTATGCTTTTTCCAGCCTTATGCCACGCTTGCACACTTAGGCCTATTGCAGTTTTACACGATGTGTGGGATTTAGTATGCATGTATGCATGTGTTCCTGGATTATGAGAGTGCCTACACGATGGTGCATTTGTGTGAACACACACACACACAAATGTTTTAAAATAGAAACAAAAAAGTAGAAGGAGGGGAGGGGGGGGGGGGGGGGGGGGGGGGGGGGGGGGGGGGGGGGGGGGCTGGGGGCCAAGGGTTCCGGCCCCCAGCCCCCTCTTTCTTAAAAATAATAAAACAGAGGGAAGAATAGGCGCATATCGAGGGGTGCCTGCCAGAACGGTCTATCTCAAAAGGAATAAAGAGCACAGGTGGGCAGTTCTGGCATTCACCCCTCGATATGCACGCACACACTCACACACCCATGCATGCACTCACATACATGATTTTATCCAGCATTATAACTACACGTGCATTGCAAACTAAAACAAAGGTGTCTGAAGTACAAGTGTTGCCAATAAAATTTTAAAGTACAAATGAAACTATCGCTAATGGATACAACTAAACAAATAAAATAATTTAAAAAATGCCAGTGCTGAGAATCGGACCCCAGCCTTTTCCCCCCTAAAACAAAACAAAAAACAATTCATGTCGCTGAGCGGCAGCTAAATTTCCTCGCGGGCTATACCTAGCACTCGTTAGCACCACCTGTTGATAATGATAGGTACTTAATGGTTCAAAACATGTTTCAATAGGGGTATGAACAGTAATGGCATTAGTCCTTTGTCATGCCCAGATAGCACTATTTTGCTTCTCGGATTTAAATTGTTTCCTGGGGAGCATGCCCCCGGAACCCTCTATGGGTCTTGGATAAATTAGCCCCCACCCCTTAAACACTTAGGTCCGGCCCTGCACAGAAACACACACACAGAAACACACACGTACACAGAATGCACACACTCCTAGCAGGATCATTTGGGGAATTTCAGAAAAAAAGTGCCAAACAAGAGTGTCGCTGAACGGCAGAAATAATAATAATAATAATAATAATAATAGCAGTGAAGCATTTATATAGCGCACTCCTCCACCAAATGTGGAGCTATATGCGCTTAACAAGGGGGGGGGGGGGGGGGGGGGGGTGTATGCCTATTTGTATGTGTGTAAGCTATTACATGTCTTTGTTGAATTTCTTGTTTTTAATTTTTGTGTTGTTATTATTTAAGAAAATTTATATAGCGCTTCACCTTTAAGCTTTACAATTGCACTACAATTATTCATATAAAAAACAACCGCTTACATACCTCCCCACTATCCTTCATATTCTCTCTCTCACACACACACACACACACACACACACACACACACACACACACACACACACACACACACACACACACACACACTAAATATGTACATCATTAACTAAACATAGATAAAATACATATCCATCATAAAATAACAATTTACAATCAGATTACATTAAATAAATCAATTTTCACATTCACAATAACCGCAAAAGTAAAGTATACATATAGGTAGTACTACACACAAGGTTCACAAGCATTCAAAAATAGACAAACACGCTCATAAAAGCAAATTAAGACATACTCGTATTCACCGCACTCACGGGTTTAAAACCCACAAGAAAAAATAGATTTAATGTAAAATAAATTAAAAGAAAATGTACTCATATAATATCCCTTTCACAGATACAGACACACACACACACAACACTCTCTCTCTCTCTCTCTCTCTCTCTCTCTCTCTCTCTCTCTCTCTCTCTCTCTCTCTCTCTCTCTCTCTCTCTCTCTCTCTCTCTCTCTCTCTCTCTCTCTCTCTCTCTCTCTCTCTCTCTGCATTGATTTGGTGGTTTTTTCTTCTAATATGTTTCTTCTTTGTTGTTGGAGAGATGTAAACAAGCGTGTATTGTGCTTATTCTTTTCCAACATTAAAAACGATTCGTATCATGTTGTATGTGTGTACTACGAATACTACAAAGACTACAGCCATAGGTCAAAGTTCAAGGTCAAGATCAACAAGATACAAAATGACTCCAGCTGCAATCCTTGGGTGGTACCTATTAAGAATATATGTGATTATATAGATACAAAACCTATGAGTCGCTGACTACAGCCACAAGGTCGAAGGTTGGGGTCATACTGACCAAGAATATATGTGGATATGTAGGTGTATGCCCAATGGGTTTGGGGCTATATCATTTTTTTAAATGACGAGGTCAAAAGTCAAGTTCAGTGACCATCAAGGTCTACTGTGCATCACGCATTACATTGAGTCAGTCTACCAATCTACCAAACGTGACATTTTTGACTGCCAAAAAATGTTAAAGATATGGAGAATAAAAGAATAAATCTGAGGTCAAGGTCAAAGGTCAACAAGATAACCACTAACCAATATTATGAAGGCCCTTAAGCAGACCTGTTTACTCTACTCTTTTCGAGTAGTATTCTACTCATTTTGAACCTCTACTACTCTTCAAAACTGAAAATAATGCTCTTTAATTCTTGATTACTACTCATTTTCAGTGAATATTATTTGATGGTTTAAGTAATAAAACTACATATTTTGCACCCAAGCTACTCATTTCAGCTATCCAAACTACTCAAGACTTGTGTAGGGGGTAAACAGGTCTGCTTAAGCCAATATATCCACATACCAAGTTTCAAAACTGTATTTTCAACGACTTAAACATTATGGCCATCAGACCAAAAGAATCAAGTTTTCAAGGTCTAATTTCAAGGTCAAGGTCAGCGTGATTGTAAATTAGCCAATGAATGTCTTTTTGTCTTGGTAATACATCATCTCTTAACATATGAAGCGACTTTGTTCAGCAGTATGCTTGGGACACACAGACAAACACAGACAAGAAAAGAACAAAATCAAATAGACCGCAACAAACATACTCCTATCCCACAATAGTGGGCAAAGGACAATAAATCATCTTGCAAGACACTGTGGAGACGGTCAGCAGGTCTGGAATACAAACATTCAAAAGATGTCTGGAGACAGGAAAACCGCTTGATGTTGGAATATTTTATGGAACAAGGAACTGTGATGGTTGCAGTGGTACTAATCTAAGGTACTTTTTAGCACCAGGGCTAATATTAGTTGTGCGTGTGAGTTACGGTTTGTTTATTTTCCACAACTGTTAACGTTTTCTTATTCTTTAGTTCATGCTGAATCCCTGCATACCAGTTTTGTTGCTGTCGGTCCAGTAGTTTTAGAAATATTGTCATGTTAGTGTCAGTTGTGCTGAAATTTGCATATTGGACAAAAGCGAAAATAGCGGTTTTTAGCCATTTTTGCACCTCTGTATATCCTAAACTGCACATTTTTATTACACAGAAAAAAAATTAGCATGTCGTATATGTTGCCTACTATTACAAAATACAAATTTCAACTTTTAAAAGTAATTAATCTTTGAGATATGCGACTTCAAATACAGCCGTTTTTGCAATTTTCCAAAATAGCGAAAAATATTGGATATTCATAAGCAATTATTTTATAAACTATTGAAGAGATTTAACTGAAATTTTGCATCTGAGTTTCAATTACGGGTTTGTTTATAAATATGCATTTGGTTTTTGGCTACCTTGAATTTTGACCGTTTTTGTGGATATACCTATTGTTGGAGAATAATAATCTTCCGATCCTCCGAGCAAAGCTGTGTCCATTGACAATGTCCACGTCATTGTTGAAGGATAATAACCTCTTCTAGTCCTCTCAGCAAAGCTGTGTCCATTGACAATGCCCACGTCATTGTTGGAGAATAATAATCTTCCGATCCTCTGAGCAAAGCTGTGTCCATTGACAATGTCCACGTCATTGTTGAAGGATAATAACCTCTTCTAGTCCTCTCAGCAAAGCTGTGTCCATTGACAATGCCCACGTCATTGTTGGAGAATAATAATCTTCCGATCCTCCGAGCAAAGCTGTGTCCATTGACAATGTCCACGTCATTGTTGAAGGATAATAACCTCTTCTAGTCCTCTCAGCAAAGCTGTGTCCATTGACAATGCCCACGTCATTGTTGGAGAATAATAATCTTCCGATCCTCCGAGCAAAGCTGTGTCCATTGACAATGTCCACGTCATTGTTGAAGGATAATAACCTCTTCTAGTCCTCTCAGCAAAGCTGTGTCCATTGACAATGCCCACGTCATTGTTGGAGAATAATAATCTTCTGATCCTCCGAGCAAATCTGTGTCCATTGACAATGTCCACGTCATTGTTGAAGGATAATAACCTCTTCTAGTCCTCTCAGCAAAGCTGTGTCCATTGACAATGCCCACGTCATTGTTGGAGAATAATCTTTCGATCCTCCGAGCAAAGCTGTGTCCATTGACAATGCCCACGTTAATGTTGGAAGAGACTTGAACTTTCTGGGATGGGATTGGGACGACAAGAAACTCAAGCCCCACTGTGCGTACCCTACACTTCACTAATAGTTTTGAATTTCTTTAAAATCGGAGTGACTGTGGAGTGGAGCAGTTGGTAGAGGTTCCCACACGGCAAGAGAACGCACAAGATCTGATCATCACCAACAGTGCACAGCTGATCCCCTTTGTTGAAACATTTCATGGCCTTTTGGACCATGGCGGGGTGTGCTGTGAAATAGCAGAACCCCCACATTGAAACATTTCATGGCCTTTTGGACCATGGCGGGGTGTGCTGTGAGCGGTCTATGGGCTGAGGATTGAAATGAGGTTCATTTTGTTTTAAAATGCCCTATGTATAAATAATTAAGACAACAGCAAATTTCATTAAAATTTTAATCAGCCATCTCTGTTCAAGCCGAAAAATTAATGCTGCTTTCATCTGAAAACAAATCACTGATTATTAGGATATCTTTGTACCATGAATAAGCATTCAAAATATGCAACTTATGTATGGATGATCTATAGTAATTCGTTTGATTGACTGGTGCTTTTAGTTAGATAGTTATTGCAGTGTATGTGGTGAGTTTTTTTATATTTTTATAGGAAATATGAATGGTATATGTGGAATAGTGTGATGGAATGTGTCACGCGCACCCCACTTTCTCCCCCCCCCCCCCCCCCCCTTACTATTCCACCCCACCGCTCTTTAATCTTATCGGCGCCCGTCAAGCATCCTGTGACATCACAGGATTCCCCGATTATAAGCAGCGTTTCTTTGTTCTCCCTCTCCCCCCCCAGTCGCATGGTTTTGACATGGACATCACAGAATTGCCCAAGTACAATTGGCGCCTTGTGATCGTCCGCCCACCGACAATCATTTGATGCTGACACCGACAGGCATGGGACGTCACTGTTTATGCTAAGACTCGTGATCTGTAGCGTTCTTTCTCGTCTACTAGTCAGCCAATGAAATACACTATAGATTTCAAATCAAGTGAGAAATGCATAGTGGGAGGCAAAACTTATAGCATTCTCTTAGTCTAGTCACAAGCAAACTAAAACATGGCTGAGTCAACACTGTAGGAACAAACCCCCTGCCAGTAATACTATTAGCCCAACTCGTGAGTAATATTGAATGTTTTGGGGTGCAAAATAATTGCTTTACATCTACTTTTTATTTTTATTTTTTATCTAGATCCTATGTTCCATGTTGAATAAGTAGTAGAGGTGTCGGTGAAAAGAATTGGTAAATACGCTGTTCTAATTATGTGCACTTATTCATTCTTGTGTTTGATTTTTACTTTAACTATTTTGGTGCAAGAACCGAATTCTATGCCCAATTTTATTTATTTTTTATACAGATATGTGTATGTGTGAAACTATTTGGTTGCAAACTTGCAGCTGTTGATTACATTCCTTTCCAAGTGTTGAACTGAGGGTGATATTTGCTGGCTTGATCATAGATTTTGATCTAGCTTGTTACTGAATCATACCAGTTGATTCCAGTATACATGTCATGTTTTATTTGAGGTTGACAACTGAAATTCATATTATTTTTTATAGTGCTATTGTACAAGTGACGCATTCTAGCCGGTTGGGATCCACTAATCCCCGCCAGCTGAAGCCCATATCTCTAATCCATAGAGATATACACCCATAGTTTCCTGTGATTTACAGCAGGGCATTGTGGTCAAGAAGGTTAATCCCTGACTCACAAGCAAGAAGACGGCACCGCCACCAAGAAGCCACCGCACCCAGAATCCGTGAGGAGACCACGCCTGTGCCATGCCATCGCACGAGGCCTCATCCAGAACTACTGGGAACTACTCATAGGAAGAGCCAGCCCAGTCACCCCAGCACTCACCGATCCCTACAGAGGAAACCAAGTGCAGTTAAGCCCTCTGGACAGTGCAAAGAACTCTAACCTAATCCTGGACACTTGATAATATTAGTGACCCTTCCGGCTTGGGGCTAAACGTTTCAGACAGACAAAAGTCTTGTATGATCCTTTCGGATTTCATTTTGCATTCATATTTTGTTTTGGCACCAATGAGCTGCTTTTCTTATTGCTACATAATCTGTTATGCAGATTTGTGAGTAAATAAAATGCAAGTGTACAAATAATTCTGAACCCTTTGGTCAGACTGATGAGAGTGGAAGCTTTGTAATAATTATGTAAAAACCTACTTCTCTCTGCTTGTCATTTAGAGCAAATCTACCACTTGTATTTCCTTCACTCATACGAGCCAGAACCCGGGCAAAAATATAAATGTATTGGATGAAAAGGGGCCAGGAACGTTGCTCACCTACCACACCCTAGAGAAGTGGGCTAAAGGAAATTTTTCTCATTGAAAATTTAACACTCTAAAAGATTTGCCCTAGAGACTTTTCCTTTAGCGCATTCCCTCGTCACAAATAGTGTTCAATTAACTTATTTTTCTACACGAATACATGTTTTTGTAAACTCGAATGATATGGGCCTACGGCCTAATCATTAAACACTTCAGTGTTCAGTGCTCTCTTGTTGTTGTGTGTTTGTTTTGGGTTTTCTTTGTTATTTGCATATAACTAAGCAAGCGTATCTTATTGTTATAAGGTTTCTATATGCACGTGCTTGTATGCATGCATATACGAACATGTACGGGCTTGGGTGTTGTGCATGTTCTTCGACATGCATATACCTCTCTCTCTCTCTGACACAAACATACACGCACGCACGCATGCACACACACACACACACACACACACACACACACACTCACACACACACACACACACACACACACACACACACACACAGTGGATGCCTGTAGTGGTGACGTGTATTAAAAATGACATTTTCTGTTGCAGAACGACCAGAGCGCATTTGTAACGGTTTCCCCTGCCCGCCGGGTAAGTATCGAGTTCAAGACAGAAAGAGTTCAAGGTTAAACGCACCAAAACACTGGGGATGGTCAGAAAGAATTCAAGGTCAAACTCCCCCAAACACTGGGATAGGTCAGAAAGAGGTCAAGGTTAAACGCACCAAAACACTGGGGATGATCAGAAAAAGTTCAAGGTTAAACGCACCAAAACACTGTAGGGATGGTCAGAAAGAGTTCAAGGTTAAACGCACCAAAAAACGGTGGGGATGATCAGAAAGTGTTCAAGGTTAAACGCACCAAAGCACTGTAGGGATGGTCAGAAAGAGTTCAAGGTTAAACGCACCAAAAAACGGTGGGGATGATCAGAAAGAGTTCAAGGTTAAACGCACCAAAACACTGGGGATGATCAGAAAGAGTTCAAGGTTAAACGCACCAAAAAACGGTGGGGATGATCAGAAAGTGTTCAAGGTTAAACGCACCAAAGCACTGTAGGGATGGTCAGAAAGAGTTCAAGGTTAAACGCACCAAAAAACTGTGGGGATGGTCAGAAATAGTTCAAGGTTAAACGCACCAAAACACTGTCGGGATGGTCAGAAAGAGTTCAAGGTTAAACGCACCAAAACACTGTGGGGATGGTCAGAAAGAGTTCAAGGTTAAACGCACCAAAACACTGTAGGGATGGTCAGAAAGAGTTCAAGGTTAAACGCACCAAAACACTGTGGGGATGGTCAGAAAGAGTTCAAGGTTAAACGCACCAAAACACTGTAGGGATGGTCAGAAAGAGTTCAAGGTTAAACGCACCAAAACACTGTAGGGATGGTCAGAAAGAGTTCAAGGTTAAACGCACCAAAACACTGTGGGGATGGTCAGAAAGAGTTCAAGGTTAAACGCACCAAAAAACGGTGGGGATGATCAGAAAGAGTTCAAGGTTAAACGCACCAAAACACTGTGGGGATGGTCAGAAAGAGTTCAAGGTTAAACGCACCAAAACACTGTGGGGATGGTCAGAAAGAGTTCAAGGTTAAACGCACCAAAACACTGTAGGGATGGTCAGAAAGAGTTCACGGTTAAACGCACCAAAACACTGTAGGGATGGTCAGAAAGAGTTCAAGGTTAAACGCACCAAAAAACGGTGGGGATGATCAGAAAGAGTTCAAGGTTAAACGCACCAAAAAACTGTAGGGATGGTCAAAAAGATTTCAAGGTTAAACGCACCAAAACACTGTAGGGATGGTCAGAAAGAGTTCAAGGTTAAACGCACCAAAACACTGTGGGGATGGTCAAAAAGATTGTGGGGCTGATCAGAAAGATTGACAGCAAGTTTTTTAGTTCGGGACAGAAAAACTTAAGCATGGAAAAAAATAGACTAGACAATTAAGACAATATATCACCAAGCTGTGTGGCACATTTTCACCTCCCAAAATGGTATATTTTCTCCTTCAGTGACCTTGACCTTTGACCAATGACCGTTTTCGAACTTGACCTAGATCTCCTAACTGCCTATGCGCATGCAAAAGTTGAGTCTCTTATGTCCTTCCGGTCAAACGTTATCGTGTTGCCATACAAAATCAGCCACTCAGGAACAGACAGAATGATGTCACTGAAAACATTACCAGCTGCGCGGCTGATGACTCGACATTAATTTTGGTTGATCAGCAAGATTATCTACGATGTTCTCCGCACATACATATAGTCGGAGTCACGTACACACATACACACGGACATAGAGGGAGAGATAAGAGTTCCAAATCGCAATGCGTTCCTGTATCTTTTTTTTTTAAAACAGAGAGTGTTTAAGTTAAAGTAAACAAACGAACACTGTGTGTGTGTGTGTGTGTGTGTGTGTGTGTGTGTGTGTGTGTGTGTGAGTGTTTGTGTGTGTATGTGCGTGTGCGTGTGTGTGTCCACGCTCACTTACATTAGTGTGAATGTTGCATGCGTGCACGCGCACGTGGATAGTTGACTGAGTAAGAGCTACGTTTGTTCAACAATTCTTGTCTACAATTTGATGATAAGACCTGGCCTGAAAGAGAGCTACCTTTGTTCAACAATTCTTGTTCCCAATTTGAAGATAACACCTGGCCTGAAAGAGAGCTACCTTTGTTCAACAATTCTTGTTCCCAATTTGAAGATAACACCTGGCCTGAAAGAGAGCTACCTTTGTTCAACAATTCTTGTTCCCAATTTGAAGATAACACCTGGCCTGAAAGAGCTACCTTTGTTCAACAATTCTTGTTCCCAATTTGAAGATAACACCTTGCCTGAAAGAGAGCTACCTTTGTTCAACAATTCTTGTTCCCAATTTGATAACACCTGGCCTAAAAGAGAGCTACCTTTGTTCAACAATTATTGCTCCCAGTTTGATGATAACACCTGGCCTAAAAGAGAGCTAACTTTGTTCAACAATTCTTGTTCCCGATTTGACGATAACACCTGTCCTAAAAGAGAGCTAACTTTGTTCAACAATTCTTGTTCCCGATTTGACGATAACACCTGTCCTGAAAGAGAGCTACCTTTGTTCAACAATTCTTGCTCCCAGTTTGATGATAACACCTGTCCTAAAAGAGAGCTACCTTTGTTCAACAATTCTTGCTCCCAGTTTGATGATAACACCTGGCCTAAAAGAGAGCTAACTTTGTTCAACAATTCTTGTTCCCGATTTGACGATAACACCTGTCCTGAAAGAGAGCTACCTTTGTTCAACAATTCTTGTTCCCGATTTGACGATAACACCTGTCCTGAAAGAGAGCTACCTTTGTTCAACAATTCTTGCTCCCAGTTTGATGATAACACCTGTCCTAAAAGAGAGCTACCTTTGTTCAACAATTCTTGCTCCCAGTTTGATGATAACACCTGGCCTAAAAGAGAGCTACCTTTGTTCAACAATTCTTGCTCCCAGTTTGACGATAACACCTGGCCTAAAAGAGAGCTACCTTTGTTCAACAATTCTTGCTCCCAGTTTGATGATAACACCTGGCCTGAAAGAGAGCTTCCTTTGTTCAACAATTCTTGCTCCCAGTTTGACGATAACACCTGGCCTAAAAGAGAGCTACCTTTGTTCAACAATTCTTGCTCCCAGTTTGACGATAACACCTGGCCTAAAAGAGAGCTACCTTTGTTCAACAATTCTTGCTCCCAGTTTGATGATAACACCTGGCCTAAAAGAGATCTACCTTTGTTCAACAATTCTTGCTCCCAGTTTGATGATAACACCTGGCCTAAAAGAGAGCTACCTTTGTTCAACAATTCTTGCTCCCAGTTTGATGATAACACCTGGCCTAAAAGAGAGCTACCTTTGTTCAACAATTCTTGCTCCCAGTTTGATGATAACACCTGGCCTAAAAGAGAGCTACCTTTGTTCAACAATTCTTGCTCCCAGTTTGATGATAACACCTGGCCTGAAAGAGAGCTACCTTTGTTCAACAATTCTTGCTCCCAGTTTGATGATAAAACCTGGCCTAAAAGAGAGCTACCTTTGTTCAACAATTCTTGCTCCCAGTTTGACGATAACACCTGGCCTAAAAGAGAGCTACCTTTGTTCAACAATTCTTGCTCCCAGTTTGATGATAACACCTGGCCTAAAAGAGAGCTACCTTTGTTCAACAATTCTTGCTCCCAGTTTGATGATAACACCTGGCCTAAAAGAGAGCTACCTTTGTTCAACAATTCTTGCTCCCAGTTTGACGATAACACCTGGCCTAAAAGAGAGCTACCTTTGTTCAACAATTCTTGCTCCCAGTTTGATGATAAAACCTGGCCTAAAAGAGAGCTACCTTTGTTCAACAATTCTTGCTCCCAGTTTGATGATAACACCTGGCCTAAAAGAGAGCTACCTTTGTTCAACAATTCTTGCTCCCAGTTTGATGATAACACCTGGCCTAAAAGAGAGCTACCTTTGTTCAACAATTCTTGCTCCCAGTTTGATGATAACACCTGGCCTGAAAGAGAGCTACCTTTGTTCAACAATTCTTGCTCCCAGTTTGATGATAACACCTGGCCTAAAAGAGAGCTACCTTTGTTCAACAATTCTTGCTCCCAGTTTGACGATAACACCTGGCCTAAAAGAGAGCTACCTTTGTTCAACAATTCTTGCTCCCAGTTTGATGATAACACCTGGCCTAAAAGAGAGCTACCTTTGTTCAACAATTCTTGCTCCCAGTTTGATGATAACACCTGGCCTAAAAGAGAGCTACCTTTGTTCAACAATTCTTGCTCCCAGTTTGATGATAACACCTGGCCTAAAAGAGAGCTACCTTTGTTCAACAATTCTTGCTCCCAGTTTGATGATAACACCTGGCCTAAAAGAGAGCTACCTTTGTTCAACAATTCTTGCTCCCAGTTTGATGATAACACCTGGCCTAAAAGAGAGCTACCTTTGTTCAACAATTCTTGCTCCCAGTTTGATGATAACACCTGGCCTAAAAGAGAGCTACCTTTGTTCAACAATTCTTGCTCCCAGTTTGATGATAACACCTGGCCTGAAAGAGAGCTACCTTTGTTCAACAATTCTTGCTCCCAGTTTGATGATAACACCTGG
The DNA here is from genome assembly GCA_017654935.2 of Phymorhynchus buccinoides. Lineage (NCBI taxonomy): Eukaryota > Metazoa > Mollusca > Gastropoda > Neogastropoda > Raphitomidae > Phymorhynchus > Phymorhynchus buccinoides. Next base: position 302,159 of record CM065710.1, read on the forward strand.
CCTAAAAGAGAGCTACCTTTGTTCAACTATTCTTGCTCCCAGTTTGACGATAACACCTGGCCTAAAAGAGAGCTACCTTTGTTCAACAATTCTTGCTCCCAGTTTGACGATAACACCTGGCCTGAAAGAGAGCTACCTTTGTTCAACAATTCTTGCTCCCAGTTTGACGATAACACCTGGCCTAAAAGAGAGCTACCTTTGTTCAACAATTCTTGCTCCCAGTTTGACGATAACACCTGGCCTGAAAGAGAGCTACCTTTGTTCAACAATTCTTGCTCCCAGTTTTACGATAACACCTGGCCTAAAAGAGAGCTACCTTTGTTCAACAATTCTTGCTCCCAGTTTGATGATAACACCTGGCCTAAAAGAGAGCTACCTTTGTTCAACAATTCTTGCTCCCAGTTTGACGATAACACCTGGCCTGAAAGAGAGCTTTGACTTGTAGTTTCTTGCTCCCAGTTTGACGATAACACCTGGCCTAAAAGAGAGCTTTGACTTGTAGTTTCTTGCTCCAAGTTTGACTATAACACCTGGCCTAAAAGAGAGCTTTGACTTGTAGTTTCTTGCTCCCAGTTTGACGATAACACCTGGCCTGAAAGAGAGCTTTGACTTGTAGTTTCTTGCTCCCAGTTTGACGATAACACCTGGCCTAAAAGAGAGCTTTGACTTGTAGTTTCTTGCTCCCAGTTTGATGATAACACCTGGCCTGAAAGAGAGCTTTGACTTGTAGTTTCTTGCTCCCAGTTTGACGATAACACCTGGCCTAAAAGAAAGCTTTGACTTGTAGTTTCTTGCTCCCAGTTTGACGATAACACCTGGCCTGAAAGGGAGCTTTGACTTGTAGTTTCTTGCTCCCAGTTTGACGATAACACCTGGCCTGAAAGAGAGATTTGACTTGTAGTTTCTTGCTCCCAGTTTGACGATAACACCTGGCCTAAAAGAGAGCTTTGACTTGTAGTTTCTTGCTCCCAGTTTGACGATAACACCTGGCCTAAAAGAGCCTTGACTTGTAGTTTCTTGCTCCCAGTTTGACGATAACACCTGGCCTAAAAGAGAGCTTTGACTTGTAGTTTCTTGCTCCCAGTTTGATGATAACACCTGGCCTAAAAGAGAGCTTTGACTTGTAGTTTCTTGCTCCCAGTTTGACGATAACACCTGGCCTGAAAGAGAGCTTTGACTTGTAGTTTCTTGCTGGTGCTACTGATTACACAGGCCTAACAATACCACCCATCCTTGGGTTTGAGACTTGAACAAATAAAACAGAAACACTGTTTGTTAAAACGAGCAATACTTTGGTTTATTACAAAACCTTTGTCCAGCTAAAACATCTCTCTCTCTCTCTCTCTCTCTCTCTCTCTCTCTCTCTCTCTCTCTCTCTCTCTCTCTCTCTCTCTCTCTCTCTCTCTCTCTGTGTTTCAGCAAAAGGATCTTGTAATTGTCCAGGTGGCTGCAACACAGACAAGAACATATATGACCTGGGCCCAAATTTTGGTAAGAACAAAGTTGTAGGGTGAGCAACACCCCCATCACACACATGCCACGTTTTGGCTGCGTCATCCACGATCAGTCAAAGTCAAGGTCATTTATTTAACAAACTCTCAAGGGGGTACATGAAAATTGTTACATATGAGATGTAACTCTTTCAATATCAAACATTACATCACCAGCAGAAAGAAACATGGCAGCGGTACAATATAATGCCTCTTGAAAAGGCATACACAATGTCATCCTAACACACACACACGCGCGCGCGCGCGCGCGCGCACACACACACACACACACACGCACACACACACACACACGCACACGCACACACACACACATATATATATAAATCATTTTTTTAAATGCATAAAGGACTAACTATATACCATTCCATACAGTAGCGCTAGAGTGTAAATACAGAGCAATATATAAAACAAATGTAAAAACACAGCAAACTGCTTGAACACAATATTTGTCTTTCAAAATACCAGTTAAAGGAGATGAAAACCCTGTGGTAAGCATGTCGCAAACATGCTGAGATACACTGGACTTTGATTGTGTTGTATTGATGAACACCAAAAATTGCTATAAATGAAGCAAAAATGAAGATTTTCTAGATTTGCCTTTATATTTTAATAAAGTCAATGTCGCAAAACTTAAACTTTCCGGCAGCTATGACACCCCTGGGCACCGAAGGCTCCAATGTAAAAATAGTCTTGCAGGAAATGACGAAAACGAAAGAACGCGTTAGGGGTCCATCAAAGAAAAAGCCTCGATATTGTGCTTCAGTTCGGTTGGATGTTCTAAACAACAAAGAGTTGAAACGAATTACACATTTCACTAGTTTCCCCACCAATATACTTTTCGCCTGTAAAAATGGCCCGGTAGCCAATATTTTTTTTAACACAAATTACAAGAGACAGAATACCAGGTGAAGCCATTAGTTAGATCTAGTCTAGATGTTCTCCACTAAGATTTGAAGATTTAAAAATTAATCAATTAATGGGCAGACTCATCTCGAGGCGAATCATTGAACGTGTAAGTGAAATAAGAAAATCAGGAAGTTAATTTTAAGTTAAAATGCAATATTAAAAGGAACAGTTAGGACGTTAAAAACAATATGTACACCTTGTTTCAGGGAAGGTAATTGTCATTTCAATAATACATTTATTTAGTTCGTTTTAATTGTTTTTTTGTATCACATGGCAATTTGGGATGATATTGTTATCAACAAATAACGTTTGTGTATCTATATAACGTATAAATTAAGTTAACTGGGAATATCTCATTTGTATTGTTTTATAATAACTATTTTCTGTTCAGGTAATATTCATAACGTTATCATAGAGTAAAATGTTATTCATAGTCTATACACTTAGGCGATAAAAGATCGGGACTTTACTGGTGTTGCACTGCCTCAGGGCATTGCCTCCAGTGTCGTTCCCACCATCTTTGTATTTACAAATGTCCCATATGTGTCTGTTCCAGACCGAGAGGACGTAAAGCACCATTTTTCATTCATTCCTCGATTTTTTATAAATGTCCCATATGTGCCCTGCCGGGCCGAGACGACGTAAACACTATATTTCATTCGCGCACGCACGCAGTAGTAGTAGACGGAAAGGTATGAAAACAGCCGACTTGGTCAAACTCATACAACAATTTCAAAATTAGGTTATAGTATGAACAGACACAGGAGAGCCTTTTTAACATTTCCTGACGTAGGGACATCAAAATTTATGAGTTTATTGTTATTTATTTGACATTTCAAAATTGGTACAGTGAAGAGGCTGCGAGGCCTAATGTCCTAACTACCTGACCTGACCTGTGCTTAAGTTTATGAAGTTATAAGTGGGAAACTAAACGTTACTTTCTAAGTTAACTATATCGGTTTACTTAATTTAGAAAGTAACAACGTTTAGTTTCCCACTTAAGCTTTAGTAGAACTGGTAACTAAGCAGACAAAAATAGAGGGCCCCAATTGAAAAACGAAGTCGGAGATAATGCTTCTTCAACATACAAATTTTGTTTCAGAAAAATAAACTTAGCACACACATTATGTTTCTTTTACATTTATTTTTTGTAAATTTATATCATTGTTCCTAATCAAGTCATTAGTTGTATTATGTTACACAGTTTTTATTCCAATCGATTACTTAGGTGAGTAAGTAAGTGTATTATGATTGTGCTTGTGTATAATGTGGAATGGGTGCACTGAAAGATTAGGCCTTGACTTCAAGGGATTGAATTGAAATAAACCGTTTAAATCTAGATACAGTACCCTCTTCTTCATCTTCTTCTGTTAAAAGACCCACGGTCACCAAGCTGACCATTCTGGCCCCTTTTCTTGACTTATTGAACATCTAGATCTATTCTGGCCCTATCAGACTTTTGTAGAATGTACTCGGTCAGAGTAAGATTAAGATTAAAATTATAGCGTTGTTGACAACAAAGGCCATGTCAGGGCTATAACCACGTTAAATCTTACCACATATTGAAAAGGAATAAAAACAGAGTAATTATTGTGTAAAAAGCAAATGAGCGTGTGTGTGTGTGTGTGTGCGCACGCACGTTTGTGTGTGTGTGTGTGGAGGGGGGGGGATGTGTGTGTGTGCGTGTGTAGATCTATGTGTTTATTTGTGTGTGTGTGTGTTTGTGTCTGTGAAGATCTATGTAGGTGTCTGTGGGTGAGTCTGTATATGTGTGTGTGTGTGTGTGTGTGTGTGTGTGTGTGAGAGAGAGAGAGAGAGAGAGAGAGAGAGAGAGAGAGAGAGAGAGAGAGAAGAGAAAGAGAGAGATTGTGTGATGTATGTGGTTTGTGTATGGTTGTGTGTGTGTGTGCGCACATGTTCACAAGTGTGTTTATGTGTGTGTGTTTTTGTGTTTGTGCATGTGTGCGTGCTGATGTGGTTGTTTGTGTGTGTGTGTGTGTGTGTGAGGTAGGGGATGGATGTACTAGGAAATGTTGATATCTTGAATTGAAGTGACTAACAGAAGATTGTGGAAGATTGTTTTAGTTTAGTGATTGAAAACAGATGTGAGCCATCAGGAGCTACCTCTTGGTTACAAAATCCAAGCTTCTTAACCCGTCAGTGCTTAGGACATATATAGGGAAGATGGGGTAAAAAGCCCATGCCAATTATCTCATGAAATATAGCAAATTTCAGTCACATTTTGCCCATGAGACGAGTGTTAATGTTTAGCATTCGTCTCATGGGCAAATTTGACTTACATTTTCTTTATTTCATGAGATAATTTACATGAGCTTCTTACCTGCCCATGGGCGTTTTACCCTGTCTTCCCCTAATGAAGTTCCGCAATCAAAATGCTGTTGACACTGAAGGGGTTAAAGGCCGAATTGAACATATCCCTACATCAAAAATGGATAAACACACCTTAAGAAACCACCATATTAAATTTCACGCTTGTTACATGAAAATACCCAACACTACAATTTTGTTTAATTAAATATCTGTTCGTGATCAAAATGCCCCTGGCACTGAAGGGGTTAAAGGCTGAATTGCAAATGTCCCTACATCAGAAATTGATAAACACACCATAAGAAAATATCATGCCAATTTGTATACTTGTTTCTTGAAAATGCATACCACTAGAATTTTTATGTATTGATTTTTGTATTTAAATTTTGCTGTCCATCTTCTGGGCCATACACACTGCTCATTCCGAGTCCCAATTCAGAATGTTATTTATTTATTATTGTTTGTGATCAAATGTCCTTAGCATTGAAAGGGTTAAAGGCTGAATTGCAAATGTTCCTACGTCAGAATTTAACGAAGACACTGTAACAAAAATTATCATGGCAAATTTCATGCTTTTTATATGAAAATGATCAAGTCTATAATTTTTTGGTTAAAATTCCGATATCAAAATGCCTTTGGCACCAAAATGGTTAAAGGCTGAATTGAAGATATCGCTCTGTCAGAAATGGATAAACACAAGCTAAGGAACCTCCATACCCAGTTTTATGCTTCTTACATGAAAATGCCCACCACTATAAAAAATTAATCAAATAAAATGCCTTTGGCACTGAAGGGGTTAAAGCCTGAATTGCACATCAGAAATTGATAAACATACCATAAGAAACAATCATATCCAATTTCATGCTTATTACATGAAAATACACAACACTAGAAATTTTTTTAATTGGAACTGCCCGTGATCAAAAGGTTCTTGGCACTGAAGGGTTAAAGGCTAATTATAAAATGTCCCTCTGTCAGAAATAGACAAACATGCCATAAGAACCTAGCATGCATTTTTAAAAAAAATGTATTTTTGTGCCCCCAAAATACCCTTGGCACTGAAAGGGTTAAAGGCTGATTTGCAAATGTCTCTATGTCAGGAATTGATAAACACACCATAAGATACCATCATGCTAAATGTTATGCTTGTTGCATGAAATCCCCCACCCCTTCTGGTTAAAAATAAGGGTCGATAAGTTATATGCGGAGTGTCCTGTACTTGTTCAGATGCCTTCCAATGACGTCAAGTTTAGTTTGACGTATTTGATGTTGCAAACAGTTGTTCTAAAAGTGTCTGGACCTTGAAAAGGAAACACAAATGCATAGTTACACACACACGCGCGCGCGCGCGCGCACACACATACGCGCGCACACACGCACACACACGCGCGCACGCACACGCACACACACACACACACACACACACACACAGACACACACACACACACTCCAGAAGAGGAACAAAGATAGAGAATTGCAGGCCTAATTGAGGCCACTAGAGCTGGGTACCGGTACGGATTTCTGTACCAGTATTATACCGGTATTTTGTTCACAAATATATACCGGCTGTGTTGCTGGTGATACATTTAAAATGTTATGACACAGAAAAGAGCTGTCCCAGAAAGTCCAACAGATAGGTGTGGCTGATAAAGTTTGCCTCCATGACTTCAATGCACTCTCTGTGATACATTTAACATGTTATGACACAGAAAAGAGCTGACCCAGAAAGTCCAACAGATAGGTGTGGCTGATAAAATTTGCCTCCATGACTTCAATGCACTCTCTGTGATACATTTAACATGTTATGACACAGAAAAGAGCTGTCCCAGAAAGTCCAACAGATAGGTGTGGCTGATAAAGTTTGCCTCCATGACTTCAATGCACTCTCTGTGATACATTTAACATGTTATGACACAGAAAAGAGCTGTCCCAGAAAGTCCAACAGATAGGTGTGGCTGATAAAGTTTGCCTACATGACTTCAATGCACTCTCTGTGATACATTTAACATGTTATGACACAGAAAAGAGCTGTCCCAGAAAGTCCAACAGATAGGTGTGGCTGATAAAATTTGCCTACATGACTTCAATGCACTCTCTCTGTCTTCCCTTCTTCCCCCTCCCTCCCCCCCCCTCTCTCTCTCTCTCTCTCTCTCTCTCTCTCTCTCTCTCTCTCTCTCTCTCTCTCTCTCTCTCTCTCTCTCTCACTCCATCTCTATCCCTATCTCTCTAACGCATACACTTTTCTCACACAAGCCCTGCCCCCCCCCCCCCCCACACCTCAAGAAGTTTACTCTCTTCTTGATAATATTACCAAAGACTGTAAATATAGGGTCTTTGATATTACTTTATGTTTAGATAAAGAAAAAATAATGTATAGCATGTAGGCTACACATGAGTTTATTTTTTTCAACTAATATAATAATTGATTGGATTTAGCTTCTGGCTTGGGCCAATAATAAAGTAGAAATGGGTTATTTTGCAATTGATTTTCTACTGCAATGGGCCATTTTCTACAGCTCTTAGCAAAAATGATTTCAAGACCGGGAGGCATTTGCTCTAAGTGCCGCAGATCAATGCTAACTGTCCTAAAGTCCTCATGGCCGAAAGAGTAGGGGTGTCGCCTGAGTTATCCCCATTACAAAGATAAAAACAAGCCCAGTTTTCCAGAATAGCCAAGTGGTTGCCTCCTCTGCTAACTTGTGGTTAATAGTCTGTGTTAGAATATTGCCAATGAAATATTGCTTGTTTTGCTTTAAATCCCGTTTGATTGCACATACACACATACATTATGCTAACACAAGCTCGTAATAATACAAACACACGCATGGATAATTGTCTGTCTGTCCGGTTTTTTTCTCTCTCTGTTACTGTCTGTTTCTGTGTGTCTGTCTGTATGTCAATATGTCTGTCTGTCTCTCTCTGTCTGTCTCTCTCTGTGTATCTCTCTCTCTCTCTCTCTCTCTCTCTCTCTCTCTCTCTCTCTCTCTCTCTCTCTCTCTCTCTCTCTCTCTCTCTCTCTCTCTCTCTCTCTTTCTCTCTCTCTCATCCGTTTAATTTATCATTACGTCATTCATTCTTTCTTTCTCACTTTCTTTCTTCCTTTCTCTTTTTTTTCCCAGTCGCACAAAGATGTTCACCTTTTCATTAACCGGTGTCAGTATGCTCTTGTTTAAAGTATTTCCCGTCTTTCACGTGTAGGCCTAATAGTCCTACATTCTGTACTGTTAGCCTAAAGGTGTACGTTAATGTCACCAGGTTCTGCTCGATACATGGTCTGCCCAATTCATCCCTTTTCTTTTTCTTTCTTTCCGCCGTTCTTTCATTCTATTGTTAGCTTCATGTATAATACATGTAGTCCTACATTCTGTACTGTTAGCTTAAAGGTGCACGTTAACCCTGTCACCGCCAAAGTCGCATTTTAGTACCACAGTGATTTAACACCTATGTCACTAAAAGGCATCAAATTGGGGTCTATTATCTAAAGACTCTATTGTCTTAGTTTTGGGAAGTAAGGATACAATTTATTTTATATGTGCCTCAGAAGAATCCCCAGTACTGCACATCATTAATCCCCAGTACTGCAGATCATTAATCCCCAGTACTGCAGATCATTAATCCCCAGTACTGCAGATCATTAATCCCCAGTACTGCAGATCATTAATCCCCAGTACTGCAGATCATTAATCCCCAGTACTGCAGATCATTAATCCCCAGTACTGCAGATCATTAATCCCCAGTACTGCAGATCATTAATCCCCAGTACTGCAGATCATTAATCCCCAGTACTGCAGATCATTAATCCCCAGTACTGCAGATCATTAATCCCCAGTACTGCAGATCATTAATCCCCAGTACTGCAGATCATTAATCCCCAGTACTGCAGATCATTAATCCCCAGTACTGCAGATCATTAATCCCCAGTACTGCAGATCATTAATCCCCAGTACTGCAGATCATTAATCCCCAGTACTGCAGATCATTAATCCCCAGTACTGCAGATCATTAATCCCCAGTACTGCAGATCATTAATCCCCAGTACTGCAGATCATTAATCCCCAGTACTGCAGATCATTAATCCCCAGTACTGCAGATCATTAATCCCCAGTACTGCAGATCATTAATCCCCAGTACTGCAGATCATTAATCCCCAGTACTGCAGATCATTAATCCCCAGTACTGCAGATCATTAATCCCCAGTACTGCAGATCATTAATCCCCAGTACTGCAGATCATTAATCCCCAGTACTGCAGATCATTAATCCCCAGTACTGCAGATCATTTTTTTTCTCTACCCAGGTAAATTTAATGGGAATTTTTGGCTGAAATATGGATGGCGGTGAAAGGGTTAATGTCACGATGTTCTGCTTAACAGGCGGTATGCAGAATTCGTCCCTTTTTCTCTTTTCTTCTTCTGTTCCTCCTTTAGATCGTTCTGTCTTTCCGCTGCTTGCATAGTGGACCTGTATCCTACACTTTCAAAGTTCTGCTTTAAAGAGGGTCTGTATGATGCATTCGTTAAATTTCTTTTGTTTTCTTTCACTTTTTTAAAAATTATTTCTTCTATTACAGATATTATCTTTTTTCTCTCCCATTATTTCATTCAATGTGTTATTCATTTGTTAATGTATTTATTTATTTATTCAATCGTTCATTTGTATTTTTTACGATATGGATAATTAATTAATGTATTTATTCTGTCATTGCTTCTTTCTTTTTTTCCTTAATAATAATTAATAATGCTTATATAGCGCATGATCTTGCAAAGCAACTCAATGCGCTTTCACCCACCATCCGCGCAAACATTCCCAACAGACCGGCCCACGCATCCTCACCATACATCTCTATGAAAAATGAATACATTAGAGAATGACAACACACGAACACACCTCCCTTCAACCCCCCAACCCCAAACCATCCCCCCCACCCCCCCCACCCCAACCATCCCCCCGCGCACGCATTAACCTCATACTCAACGTCAATGAGCTGGAAGACAAGAGTGGGGAAAGGATCATAGACTTTACAGAGAGAAAGCTTTCCTGAAGAAGTGGATTTTTAGTTGGGACTTGAATGAAGGAAGAGTGGACTGGTTACGGGTATGGTCAGGGAGAGAATTCCAAACGCTTGGTGTAACAAAACTCATTCACCTTGTTTGTATTTAGTCTATTATACACATTTATTCAACGGCAATTTTTTTAACAATATATAACACAAGAAGAGCAGCAACAAGCTTAAAGCTTATAGTGGGGCTATTAGAATTGACAGTACACGTGTATATCTTGACGGGTGCAATAACAAAATGTACACAGACAAACAAAACAAAACAACAAAAGTGACAAGGAATCAAATTAGAAAATGGGAGCACAATGCAATGTTTGTATTTCCGTGCACTCTAGAGCCCTGCTGGGATTCAAACTCGGGTCGTGCAGACCCAGAGGGTGAAATGTGGGGTATCCCCTATCATGTACTTTTCACTGTCTTCTTTGTATCCTGGAACAGCTACCAGCTGGGCCGAGTGTTATTATACAACCCAGAATGTGCATACGTATTTTCGTTAAAAAAAACCCCATACATTCATACATTTATACACACACATACATAAACACATCAGCCTGGACATACATACACGCACGTACCCATATACAAACGCGTGCGCGAGAGCGCGCACATGCACCTGCTCGCACAAGGTTAAATCTGAACCTGTGTGAATGCCAGCACTGCAATTCTTATTTCGTGTCTTAATTTTTACATTTTGTTTTACGCAATTGACACCCCCCCCCCCCCCCCCCCCCCCCCCACCCCCTGTGTTCGTTTTTTTTACATATACTTGATAGTAATAATAATACTGATAATAATAATAATAATAATAATACATATACGTAATGCACAATAGACAAATATAAGTCTAATGCCTTCTGTGTTAATGTAACCTCTTTGATTTGTAGATAATGTGGCCTTTGTGAAACACTGCGAAGGCTCTAAGTCCGTGCAGCCTTGCTGCAAGGCGAACAATGGACATAGGAGGGCAGGCCAAGACCAGGAGAACTGCTGGCACGTGACGGACACCTCCAGCAACTATGACTACGCCTGGATGACGGTGGACCTGGGCGCGCCTTACACCTTCGGAGGCTACACCATCTGGGTTCCAGACGGCGACCGTAAGGATTCCTAGTATTCCTCGGTCCTAGTTCTGCCATTGCCACCATCAAAGGGAACGTGTCTTGCATGTTGTTTGTTAGTAGCAGTCCACGTACTATTGCTTACAAACCCTTGAGCTAAGGGCTGCTTACTGTCATGTAGCCTACTATCTTTCTGCCTTACAGGTCCATTCTCCTGCTCTTTTTTTTTTTTTTTTTTTTAAATCAAGAAACACATTAAAACAGATTTCCTCCAGCCGAAGTCGGACTTGCCGGGCCTAACTATTTCTTAGTTATGTGCATAACGGCAGCGTGACGCATCTCCGCTCATAATTGACGGGAAACTGTCTGAGCGATCGAAGAAGAAGAATAATGATGATCCAGGCCTGATGCTAGTCTCGTCAGAAAACACAACTGGTGCGGTGTTCATCGTCCGCAAAGTTATCAGCCTAAGTTACCCATGGTGACACCAGTCCTCGTGAGCAGCGTTATCAGTCTGAGTTACCCATGGTGACACCAGTCCTGGTGAGCAGCGTTATCAGTCTGAGTTACCCATGGTGACACCAGTCCTGGTGAGCAGCGTTATCAGTCTGAGTTACCCATGGTGACACCAGTCCTGGTGAGCAGCGTTATCAGTCTGAGTTACCCATGGTGACACCAGTCCTCGTGAGCAGCGTTATCAGTCTGAGTTACCCATGGTGACACCAGTCCTGGTGAGCAGCGTTATCATCCTGAGTTACCCATGGTGACACCAGTCCTCGTGAGCAGCGTTATCAGTCTGAGTTACCCATGGTGACACCAGTCATGGTGAGCAGCGTTATCATCCTGAGTTACCCATGGTGACACCAGTCCTGGTGAGCAGCGTTATCCATCCTGAGTTACCCATGATGACACCAGTCCTGGTGAGCAGCATTATCAGCCTGAGTTACCCATGGTGACACCAGTCCTGGTGAGCAGCGTTATCATCCTGAGTTACCCATGATGACACCAGTCCTGGTGAGCAGCATTATCAGCCTGAGTTACCCATGGTGACACCAGTCCTGGTGAGCAGCGTTATCATCCTGAGTTACCCATGGTGACACCAGTCCTGGTGAGCAGCGTTATCATCCTGAGTTACCCATGATGACACCAGTCCTGGTGAGCAGCATTATCAGCCTGAGTTACCCATGGTGACACCAGTCCTGGTGAAGGTCTCCGTCCACGTTGTTATGTTTGCTATCATGATAGTTCTATGATAATGATATTTCTAGCATGTTGGTCGTACACGCTGTTACTTCGCCGATAACTTCCCTTGGAATATTTCCTGGACGATTTACCCCCCTTGGAATATTTCCTTCATAGGTCAAGGTCGATTTCAAATTGTTGCATTACATCGTACGCCTCATAGCATAGCTATCCAGTCAGATGCAGCTAATTTGCCATTAACAGTTGGAAACGAGAAGGGATCCCATTTATTTGTAAAAGCTTGAAACATAATTCATTATCTAAAATCATTGTTGGCAGAATTTTGTAATGCTTTGTTTGCTTCGTGACGTCAAAACTTTTTCTTATTATTTCTCAAAACGTCATAAAATTAATGGGCAATTACGCTATGAGGGCTAGGCCTATACGTTTTAGATATGAACATGAAGACAACTGAAGCATCAAATCGTCGTCATGTTTGAGAACATATTTTCCACTGGAAACAATATTAATTACTTTTTGGCACATTCTAGGCTAAAGATCGATTCATTTTTATTGAAAAGCCCCCAGACTGGCTTGGATCTAGATTTTACTCTTCTAGTCTACTGTCGATGTGCGGATGTCACTGTGCGTCGCCATCGTGAATAGAGTATAGTAACACTTACAGCGATTAGCGACGCACTGTGCCACTGTTGGCTCTCAATGTTTCGAAAACGCAAAAAGGAGAACACCAACCGATCGTGTCCGTAATTTGTATGATACGGTAGCATGCTTCGTTTGAAGCACTTCTGACGTGGAGCAACAGGTTATGGGTATCTCACACTCAATAATATCACAGTTGCACTAAATGAAGCGGTACGTTTTTGCGTCAATCCAGATAGCTGCCATTTTTTAATGATTGCTTGTCTGCCCTTGAGGGTGTGTCAGTGCAGCGATAATACGATTGGTTGTTTTTACGTGATATGATAGCAAGCAATACTACGACAAACTATTGCGAAATAGTTGTCAAACTATCACCGTGATATTGAAATGTTACGATGATAGTATCATTAACATTGCGTTGTCATGGAGAACGAGCGAAATATGTTAACGTGGACGGAGACCTTGAGCAGCGTTATCAGCCTGAGTTACCCATGGTGACACCAGTCCTGGTGAGCAGCGTTATCAGCCTGAGTTACCCAGGGGTGGTTTGCAGGGGGACGAAATGCAGAGTCTGACAGGACTTGGTGTAGTGATCTTTTGTTGTCTGAGTTCAGATTCTGAAAGTTGCCACAGTCCTCAGATGCTGTCCCACGCAGATGGCTGGAATTATGTGACCAGTCACGGCTTTTCTAGCAACGTACCTGGGTGGGGTTTTTTTTTTATCGAGTGGTGTTTTATTTGTCGTTCTTGTTTATTTTGGCGCCTTTTTCAAATTCACGATTCCATAGCAACCAAAGGCAAGCATGGAACATTTATGTCTTGACTGCAAGGCCAAGTGTCTTGTGTATGTGACCAGGAATGGCATACTGCTTCGGTTTGTGCTCCATACCAAAGGCAAGCATGGAACATTAATACCTTGACTGTAAGGCCGCGTGTCTGTGTATGTGTCTGCTTAGGTTTGTGCTCCATACCAAAGGCAAGCATGGAACATTAATACCTTGACTGTAAGGCCGCGTGTCTGTGTATGTGTCTACTTAGGTTTGTGCTCCATACCAAAGGCAAGCATGGAACATTAATACCTTGACTGTAAGGCCGCGTGTCTGTGTATGTATCTGCTTAGGTTTGTGCTCCATACCAAAGGCAAGCATGGAACATTAATACCTTGACTGCAAGGTCGCGTGTCTGTGTATGTGTCTACTTAGGTTTGTGCTCCATACCAAAGGCAAGCATGGAACATTAATACCTTGACTGTAAGGTCGCGTGTCTGTGTATGTGTCTGCTTAGGTTTGTGCTCCATACCAAAGGCAAGCATGGAACATTAATACCTTGACTGTAAGGTCGCGTGTCTGTGTATGTGTCTGCTTAGGTTTGTGCTCCATACCAAAGGCAAGCATGGAACATTCATACCTTGACTGCAAGGTCGCGTGTCTGTGTATGTGTCTGCTTAGGTTTGTACTCCATACCAAAGGCAAGCATGGAACATTAATACCTTGACTGTAAGGTCGCGTGTCTGTGTATGTGTCTGCTTAGGTTTGTGCTCCATACCAAAGGCAAGCATGGAACATTAATACCTTGACTGTAAGGTCGCGTGTCTGTGTATGTGTCTGCTTAGGTTTGTGCTCCATACCAAAGGCAAGCATGGAACATCTTTCAGCTGCTTTTGATACTATTGATCACCATACCCTCCTTAAGAGGCTTCAAATCACCTATGGGATATCAGGCACTGCTCTGTCATGGTTCTCGTCTTACCTCTCTGGTCGAACTCAGTCTGTCTCCATCAATGACTCATCTTCTGCAATGGTTGGCCTCACATGTGGGGTTCCTCAAGGCTCAGTACTTGGACCAGTCCTCTTCACCATGGGTACTAAACCTCTGTCCGAGTTGATCACTTCTCATTCAGTTGATTCTCAGTCTTTTGCTGATGATACACAACTCCACAAGCCTGTATCCCCATCTACCATTCTTCCTTCTATATCTTCACTGGAATTTTGCATTCGCAACATCAAATCATGGATGCTACAAAACAAACTGAAACTGAATGGCGACAAAACGGAGGTCTTGTTAATCCACTCTCCATCTAGACAACTTTCGTACCCAAAGCCTGATTCCATCTCTGTGACACTCGAATACCTTTTTCTCCTTCTGCTAGAAATCTTGGCTTCCACATCTCTCAAGATATGAGTGTTGACTCACAAGTTCAAACTATCTGTCGGTCAGCATACTGTGAGCTGCGTCGCATTGGTACGATTCGCCATCTCCTGTCTATAGATACTGCTAAGATACTAGTCTGCGCTTTTGTTCTTTCTAAATTAGATTATTGTAATTCACTCTTGTATGGCTGCCCCCAACACTTCATTGACAAGCTTAAAAAAGTTCAGAACTCTGCTGCCAGACTTGTCCTCAAGGTCTCTAAGTATCATCATGTTCAACCACTCCTGATATCCCTTCAGTGGCTTCCCATCAAAGCACGTATTGACTACAACATTTCCACTCTATGTCATTCTTATTTCTCTGGAAATGCCCCTAGCTACATCTCTGACATGCTTTCTGTCTATACTCCATCAAGGCAATTGCGGTCATCTTCAGATTCCAAAATTCTCTGTGTTCCTAGTACACGAACAAAAATATTTGGTGAGCGCTCCTTTTCCTTTTCGGCCCCATCAGTTTGGAACTCCTTACCACGCGAAATTCGCCATATCCAGTCCTTGCAACGTTTTAAATCAGCTCTCAAGACCCACCTATTCAAGCTACATCACAACCTTTAGGCCACATTACTTCTGGACTCTATTCTCACACACACCCTTCCCCTCCCCCCTCCCCTCCCCCCTCCCCCTCCCCCCTCCCCCTCCCCCCCTCCCCCCCCCCCCCCCCCCCTTAGTTTCACTGTGTGTTGACTGCAATGTCTACGTCAGCTTTGTTGCGAGAGAGTCAGACAGAGAGAGAGAGAGAGAGAGAGAGTGTTGATGCTTTCTTCAACTGATAGTATTTTGTATTGTGTTCTTGGGTGGGGTGAGTGGTGGTGATGGTAACGGTTTGAGTGCGTGTGTGTGGGTATGTGCGTACGTGTGTACCTGCGTGTATGTGTGTGTGGGGGTGGGGGTGGGGGGTGTATACATGCCTATTTTGCAGGTGTGTGAGCGATTACTTGTTTTTGTTTTTGAATTTCTTGCTTTTAATTTTTGTTGTTGTTAAGCGCATAGAGCTCCACATTTGGTGGAGGAGTTCGCTATATAAATGATTCACTATTATTATTATTATTATTATTATTAATATTTACACCTTGACTGTAAGGCCACGTGTCTGTGTATGTGTCTGCTTAGGTTTGTGCTCCATACCAAAGGCAAGCATGGAACATTAATACCTTGACTGTAAGGTCGCGTGTCTGTGTATGTGTCTGCTTAGGTTTGTGCTCCATACCAAAGGCAAGCATGGAACATTAATACCTTGACTGCAAGGTCGCGTGTCTGTGTATGTGTCTACTTAGGTTTGTGCTCCATACCAAAGGCAAGCATGGAACATTAATACCTTGACTGCAAGGTCGCGTGTCTGTGTATGTGTCTACTTAGGTTTGTGCTCCATACCAAAGGCAAGCATGGAACATTAATACCTTGACTGCAAGGTCGCGTGTCTGTGTATGTGTCTACTTAGGTTTGTGCTCCATACCAAAGGCAAGCATGGAACATTAATACCTTGACTGTAAGGTCGCGTGTCTGTGTATGTGTCTACTTAGGTTTGTGCTCCATACCAAAGGCAAGCATGGAACATTAATACCTTGACTGCAAGGTCGCGTGTCTGTGTATGTGTCTACTTAGGTTTGTGCTCCATACCAAAGGCAAGCATGGAACATTAATACCTTGACTGCAAGGTCGCGTGTCTGTGTATGTGTCTACTTAGGTTTGTGCTCCATACCAAAGGCAAGCATGGAACATTAATACCTTGACTGTAAGGTCGCGTGTCTGTGTATGTGTCTGCTTAGGTTTGTGCTCCATACCAAAGGCAAGCATGGAACATTAATACCTTGACTGCAAGGCCGCGTGTCTGTGTATGTGTCTACTTAGGTTTGTGCTCCATACCAAAGGCAAGCATGGAACATTAATATTTACACCTTGACTGCAAGGCCACGTGTCTGTGTATGTGTCTGCTTAGGTTTGTGCTCCATACCAAAGGCAAGCATGGAACATTAATATTTACACCTTGACTGTAAGGTCGCGTGTCTGTGTATGTGTCTGCTTAGGTTTGTGCTCCATACCAAAGGCAAGCATGGAACATTAATATTTACACCTTGACTGCAAGGCCACGTGTCTGTGTATGTGTCTGCTTAGGTTTGTGCTCCATACCAAAGGCAAGCATGGAACATTAATATTTACACCTTGACTGTAAGGCCGCGTGTCTGTGTATGTGTCTGCTTAGGTTTGTACTCGACACAGGAAACGTTTTCAAGCTAAGGTCAAGCAACAAAAGCATGTTTACTAAGCAAATGTTTGCTAAGTATTTGTGAATTACATATTTCAATGTACAAACCTACAAACTTAAAAATAATATTTGTGTTGCTGTTCACAAAATACTGTTTGAGACAAACATCAACCAATTTTAAAACACACTTAAAACTAAGCATCAACAATAGCCATAACCCCCGTGTTACTTCGTGAGCTGTTTACACAGATTAAGAAAAATGTATGCTAATGGTGCGGTGTGTTGTGTATCTTGTTGCAGTGGGTGTGAACAGTTCATCACTTTTGCAAATCTATGTGGACGCGCGGATTACTGATCGACAAAATTCGACTAAATCAGGAAGTATGGAAATCCGAATGTGCACACACGCACACGCACACACACACGCACACGCAAATCCGGTTTCCAAATCGAGTTTCCGTGAAAATCATTCTTGTAATACAGCACTTATACAGCTCATAGACAGTCTTTTAGATAGTATAAATGAAAATGCATTTACTGGAGTTGTCACGAAATTCCCCGCTCGATCTTGATCAGAGATCGGGAGAGGGAAATCGCGAACCCCGAGGAGAGTCTCGCACGCCCAAACAGACAAACTCACAGGAGAGCGCACACCAGAAATACAATACAAAGCAAGACTATTTATTATAACCAAGCAGACACACACTTACACAATTCAATACACTCAACGTTTAACAAATTATCTACATATTATACATGGCATTCAAAAGTTTGTCCAAGGAATAAACTAAAGCCGGCAACGTAACTAATTAACTAAAAGAAAGTTTGTATGCAGAAACACAAATTGAAGAGAAGACGACGAAAGGGCAGACGAAGAAGAGATGTCCAACAAAACAAACAGCAGAGCGTCCGAAGAAGAGGAAGAAGAAGACAGGGGGAAACTAAAGTCAGTAGAAGAAAAGCTGACGCCCCTCCTAGGGCAGACTACAGCAGCTGAAACAGAAGAGGAGAAACGGCAGAGGTCGCCCCCAGACTCCTCAACAGGAACGGTCGAAGCCTGGCCCAAACCCACAGACAGGCCCACGGATCGGGCCTAACACGGGGCCAGACGGAAAGGCGGGCGGCCTCTCACAGCCGGAAACGGAGAAAAGAGCGGTTGACCGGGCGGTCAACCAGGCAGCAACAGGTCAGGTCAGGAGAACGACGACCAAGGGCACCACAGGAACCCAGGAACGCAGGTACAGGTACAGGATCAGGTTCAGGAGGACTGTAGGAAAAACCAAAACAAAAACCTGGTTTTGAACACCCAGAGTAACAACAGTTTTGTGTTTCCCCAAAAACAAATTCCCCAGCAGTCCTCTTCAGGGATGTAAAAACCCACCCTCTTTAAACTTGGTTCTCTCCAAGAACCCCAAAACGCTGAACAACATTTTCTTTACAATCCTTTTCACACGACTCAGTCTAGGGGTAATATTTCATCAAAAGGATTAACTAAAAGGTTTCACTTTTTCTGGAACAACAAGGCTTTCATACATTTAGAAAATTCTAGCTTTTCAAATACAAAAATTAACAATTAAATTCTTCTGAAAATTTTACAGCTTTTCAGGTACAAGAATGGACACTTAAATTCTTCTGAAAATATCACATAAAATTTCACCACCAAAAATATGTCCTTTCCATTCTCATTTCTTCCAGAAGGCGGATGAACTACAGGAAAAGAATGTATTTCCCCAAAATAACATCCACAATGTACTTCAAAAAGTCAAAAAGCCTTGAAAACATTAATGACACTTTCTCTCAAAAATAAAAACAGAAACGGGGATGAACGCTTTACAAATCCCCTATCAGCATAGCTAATAAGCGCAAGCTAGGAATAAGGCTCTGTAGGCCGCAGCTAAACATAGGCCGCGAGAGTCTCATATACCGCGAGGCTAAACATAGGCCGCGAGGCTAAGATAGGCCGCGAGGCTAAACATAGGCCGCGAGGCTAAACATAGGCCGCGAGGCCCACTATCTCCAAAACCGAACCGCGCCCCAAAATGGAGCTCACAAGTTGAGCTCTCGGAACAGAACACTTGCAGCTTGAGTTATATCCCGCAACAAGGAATAATGCGCGCGCGTGCACGCATTTAGGATTCTGAATCTCTGTGAACTCAAATACACTTTGCACCAAAAAACGATTTGTACGGCCTAAACACACAATGGCGAGCAAAAACATTGATTCAAAAATATGTGCCGAGTTCAAGTACCAAATTCTACAACCGGCAAAAACCTATCCAACTGACAAGTCACGACCCAGCCAGTCAGTTCCTTAGCCCCTTATGCAAAAATCAAGAAAATAATAAGAAAATGAACCAAAGAAAACGCACACAAATACACATGTTAGCAAACCTATGACTAGCTATTCTACATTGTTACACGCGCGTTGTTGTACGACTTTTAACGGGATTAATACTAATTTTATGCAGCTACTGACCAAACTTCCAAGTGGCAGAATGAAGAAGAAGAATCCTCCCCACAAGACAGTCGCAGCTCTGGTCTCGCCAAGGGCTCGAGGTAAGCGCGAGCAGGTGGAAGGGGTTCCGGACCAGCCACAGCTTTCTTCCAGGACTCCAGTGAACGCCAGGGACGATGACGGGGAAGGGAGGACGATGAGGAACCAAATAAAAAGGGGTGAAGATGGCGATGAGGATGAAGAGAAGAGACGATTTCAGCCGAAAATCAGCAGCTTCGCTACCCCCACGTCTAAGCCTCGTGCAGGGTAAAAAGTTGAATACAGGATCCTTCAGGGACGTGGCCCTCACCACACCTCAGCACTGGGCGGCCGTAGGTGGACAAAACGATGAAAAGGAGAAAGGGTGAAGCGATGTTGATTAACTGAAGGAAAAATATGGAGTGACGTTCGACCGGTTTAAAGCTCATGAAGTCGCATGTTGAATGTGGAATCTCGCGAGAGGTCAGTGCTGATACGAATTGCACGCATTTCATGAGTAGGTTGTCTCCCTTAGGTGAGAAGAAGGAGAAAGACCTTGGGGTCCTTTGTGATCGAGTCGTAGACGGTGCCTTTCTCTGTCTGTTCAGATGAGAATGTCACAAACTCGTGACAGGAGTTCTTTTCATAGATTTTGAAAAAGCATTTGATGTAATCAACCACTTTTATTGCGCTAATTAAAATTCTGTAATCTAGCTCCTGAATTCATTAAGTTGATGTCATAATTTCTTTTAAACCGTAAACAGCTAGTAATGGTAAATAACAAAACATCAACATTTCTACCTGTCAGGCATGGTGTTCCACAGGGCTCTGTTTTAGGTCCTATTCTATTTTCTATCTATGTTAATGACTTGCCATGCCATATTGATTGCAATAGTGAAATGTTTGCGGATGATACATGCTTACACGATAGTGATTTTGATCCATTGACGTTATCAGCTGCACTACAAGATAATATTAATAAAGTCATCACCTGGACACATCTTAATCACATGTCATTAAATGCAGTCAAAACAAAATGTATGTAGGGGAAGACGGGGTAAAAAGCGCATGGGCGGGTAAGAAGCCCACCCCA
This sequence comes from Phymorhynchus buccinoides, assembly GCA_017654935.2. Classification (NCBI taxonomy): domain Eukaryota; kingdom Metazoa; phylum Mollusca; class Gastropoda; order Neogastropoda; family Raphitomidae; genus Phymorhynchus; species Phymorhynchus buccinoides. Next base: position 322,841 of record CM065710.1, read on the forward strand.
ATTATCTCATGAAATGAAGCAAATTTCAGTCCATTTTGCCCATGAGACGAGCGTTAATGTGAAGCATTCGTCTCATGGGCAAATTTGACTGAAAGAGAGAATTTCATGAGATAATTGGGGTGGGCTTCTTACCCGCCCATGCGCTTTTGTACCCCGTCTTCTATTATGTATGCGCATGGCAAAAAAGACAAACAAATTAAATCTCCCTTTCAACCACTATTCATAGAAAACGAAAAGATTGAGGAAGACGATTCACACAAAATGCTAGGCGTAATAATTGATAAGGATCTAACTTGGACTGAACATACAAATGCTTGGGAAAAATATTTCCAAGTCAGTTATTTCAACTAAGTAAAATTAAAAACATTCTTAGACACTCATTCGTGTAAGTTATTTTTTGGTGGGCATATTCTTTCGATAATTGACTATGCATCAAGTATATGGGACAACTGTAGTGATACCAATTTGAAACAAATCACCCGTATGTATAAAAAAAAAAGCTGTCAAATTGATTGTGTTAAAATCTAGCTCACTGACTATCAAAGATCATAAAGAACTAAACTTGTAAACTTTACATGACAGACTGTTGTTCAATAAAGTACTACAGTACTCCCCGTTTATAGTAAACTCGGTTATAAGAAATTTCGGTTACAGTAAAGGAAAGGGTTCCCTCCAAAGGTCTACTGTTTTATTACTAAATAGACCTCGGATAGTAGCAACTCGGTTATAATTATAAAAAAACTGCTATAGTAAAGTTACTTTTGGTTCCCCACAGGACTGGCTCCTCGGTTACAATAAAAGAACTGAAATTGTCCTCTTGGTGACCTTTGTAAATACGTCACCAATGTATGTGTCACAGTCTCACCACTCCCTCACCCATAATAACAACTGGGTTATAATTAAAATATATAAAAAATTGTGGATAGTAAAGTCATTTGTGGTTCCTCACGTTGTGTAATAAAAAATTCGTCCTCTTCCTGACCTTTGTAAATACGTCATCAATGTATACGTCACAGTCTCACTACTCCCTCTACCCACCTTCATCAACGAAATTGAAAGGCACTCAAAAACATGTTTCTTTCCCCTCGTTACTTAGTAGAAAAAAATTAATCTGAAAAAAGTATATATACAGCCGAATCCGCTTATAAGGAACTCGCTTATAAGAAAACTCGCTTACAATGAAGCCAAAAAAAATTCCCTGCCGAACTTCTTTTTTCTTATCTATGATCAAAACTGGGATATAAGAAACTCGCTTATAAGAAAACTTGGTTATAAGCAAGCAAATTTGTTCTCCCATCCGCAATGGAAACTTGGATATAAGAAAATTATGTCATACAAGCGAGTTGGTTTGCAGTTCATTTTCTTATAAGCGAGTTCTATTTACTTATAAGCGAATTACCATTGACAACATTTTCTTAAAGACCCACCAGATCACGTGTCAAAATCACGGGTTTCCACGTGTTTTCCGTTTATAGCTGGTACAAAATCTGTGTTTTGACCAGGTTTGACTCCCATACAAATGCCCCCAAATTGAAAATTCATTTATAGATAAATACAAATAACTGAATATGTGGACGAACATCCACATAAACAAAAGCAAACGATCGATGAAAAGCTGCATGGGTGGACAGTAAATGGTAATAATTCAGTACAAGAAAGGTGAAGGGGTACGCATTTGATAACAGTAAAAAGACCAAAAAAAGGCTTCTTAGTTAAGTGGTTGTAGGCACCTTTAAATCTTCTTCTTAGTAGACTATTTTGATTTTATGATGCAAGACATGCATCAAATTAGGAAAAAGGATTTTCTCTTCGTTTTGTTTTTCTGTTTTTCTTTTCTTTTCTTTTTTCCCTTTTCAATTTGTTTATAAGGAGTGTGTGCTTCAAAATGTTTTCTTATATCTGAGTTTCGGATATAAGAAAACTTGGATATGGTAAAAGCAAAACATCATCTCCCTTCGATTTTCTTATAACCGAGTTTTGCTGTATTTTGTTTTTATGATGTAAAACATGAGTCATAGGCGGCAAGTTTCCTTATTGTCCATTGGCATTGTACAAACGCAAATACAAAATTGTCTTCCACTGTGTAAAATTACTTATACATCCAAATTAGAATATTGATTAAAAACAAGAAACAGAAATTTACATTTAAACAAATATGTTACTCTCACACCACACCCAATCATTCATCTGCTCTCCGCTATCTTGCTCGCTCATCATGCAACTCACACCATAATAACCTTCATTTTTGTTTTTAATTTTCTGTTCTGTTCTTTCTTTTTTTAAAGTCCTTTGTGGTTCCTTTTTTCCCTTTTTTTTCATGCACCAATTTATGTAAAAGCATTTTTTTCTTCGTTTTATGTTTCTGTTTGTCTTTTATTTTATTTTTTTCTCTTTTTCTCTTTTATTTTTTCCCTTTTCCTCCATTCAACTCGGTTATAAGAAAAAAAAATCTAAATGTTTTCTTTTATCCGAGTTTCGGATATAAGAAAACACGGATATAAGAAAACAAAAAAATGTTCTCCCTTCGATTTTCTTATAACTGGGTTTTGCTGTAGCATCATGAAAATGCGATATTTTATTGCAGGCATGATAATCTATTATCAGGCATAATGTCTGTAGGCATAATGTCCAGTAGGCAAAATGTCCGGTGAGCATGGTGACCATAGGCATAATGTCCGTAGGCAAAATGTCCGTAGGCAAACTGTCCGCAGTTAAACGTTCGTGCGCATGTGCATGTGTGTGTGCGTGCACGCACGTGCGTGTGCATGTATGAATAGATTCAAAGGCGATTCTGGAAGTTAGAGGTTGTACACTATATGCTTTTACAGCTAGTTTTGTTTTGTGCACAGGGAAATATACTATGTATAAACCCAATCACCTTTTTGGACCTCAAACCATATGAGGAAGGGGTAGGATGGGTTTATATTCAGTATTTTACGTTAGCTTTGACTTTGAAAAACAACATCGGATAAGATAAAAAATATCATCAAAACTTTACTATATCCGAACATCGTTTATAAGAAAAACCTGTTATAGTAAAGGAAAAGCCTTTCTCCCCAGCACTTTACTATAAGCGGGGTGTACTGTACTTATGTACAATATCATAAACGGAAACGCTCCGAAAAAAATTATAGATTCATTCAAAGTCAATCCTCACAGACATAAACATTTGTTCTATTTTCCTAGACCTAGAAATAACCTCTACAAATCTAGCTTCCTGTACTCTGGTGGAACCTTGTGGAACAGCCTGCCTGCTACTCTAAAGAAAAGAAAAAACAAGAACTATTTCAAGACAAGACTCAAACTGCATCTTTCGAATAGTCAACAATTGAATATGTAATGGTTATCCAAAACGTGGTTTTGATGTCTCCTAGCCACATCCCCGCCCATAAATAAAACAATAGTGTGTGAGTTTTTACTACCCACTACGAGTAACGCTCGTAGTTGATGACATCATTAATGATGTCATAACTGTTTATGTCATAGATCTAGAGTGATGGTTCTTGGTTGGGTTTTTTGGGGTTGGGTTTTTTTGCTGTCCCATCTTCTGGGCTGTACAGTGGCGTTGCTCCCACGCCGCTCGTTCCGAATCCCAATTCGCAGCTACACCCGGGTTTGTTCAAGTCGCAGAAACCGAGACCAGCAGTCCAAGGGGAGATAATCTATGTTAGGCCGTCAGGAGGCAACCAACCGAGGAGACACTGCACTTCTGCTGAGTCACTTCGGTGGAGTTCAGTGGAGCCTGTTCAGGACACCACCTACTAAGCCCCCTACTGACGACACTATTCTCTTAGTCGCGGAGCCAGCGTGAGTGAGGTCCTCCTCCGAGGGCGCCACCACGACCGTCCACCGACAGCTCCCCAGAACACACTGATCCCCATGACTTTGACCCGAACGCACCAAGGCATAGACTGGATTGGAAACCGAAACTGAGGTCACCATGAGAGCAGGGCATGCAAAGCCACAGAATTTGAGACATTTTTTAATTTTATGAATGATGGAAAATGAGGCCGATGATGATGGTGCTATGGAGTTCCGTATCGGTCTGAGACTGCATGACAGGGCTGTATTCTACGCTTCATTTCATAATGATATCCCGGCGTTAACCAGGCCCGAGAACTACAGACACCTGCAGGGTGTTGGTCTTGCAATTAGAGCAACACTCTCAGAATCGCATCCGTTAAGCGGATGAAACTCGACTGTGTGGTTTCAGTCTTCCCATTAAGCCCATAGCCACTCACTCTGGGTAGGAGTCGGTCCAGGACCGAAAAAAAACTCGCCTCTGATGGGATTCGAACCCAAGACCTCCCAGCCAGTAGTCCGCGACGCTAATTACTACACCACAGCAGCTGGTTGGTTCTTGGTTTAGATAAGCCAGGAAAGGTATATCTCTAGACCCTTTTCTCAGATTGAGTGTAAGAGATTTGGTTCAAATTTTATAAGTAAAAATCAATATTTTCTCATTTTCCGTCTGGCAGTGAAGGGGTTACCAAAGCTGTGTATAATATGTTTGTGCCCCCTTTTTTCATTTTGATATGTGGAACACTATGTTAATATTGTATTGCTATTTCATATGCTGTCTGTTTGTTTCTGTGAATATTTATATGCTCCTTTTCTTTCTTTACATATTTATATGCTTCTTTTCTCTCTTTTTTTTCTATCTCCTTAACCAGTATAGTTTATGTTTCGTGCGTGTATGTTTGCTGTATGTTTCTGTTAATAGATGGCTTGATGAAAAACACATGTGTGTTTGCTGTATGTTTCTGTTAATAGATGGCTTGATGAAAAACACATGTGTGTTTGCTGTATGTTTCTGTTATTAACAGATGACTTGATGAAAAACACATGTGTGTTTGCTTTTTGTTTCTGTTAATAGATGGCTTGATGAAAAACACATGTGTGTTTGCAGTATGTTTCTGTTAATAGATGGCTTGATGAAAAACACATGTGTGTTTGCTTTTTGTTTCTGTTAATAGATGGCTTGATGAAAAACACATGTATGTTTGCTGTATGTTTCTGTTAATAGATGGCTTGATGAAAAACACATGTGTGTTTGCAGTATGTTTCTGTTAATAGATGGCTTGATGAAAAACACATGTGTGTTTGCTTTTTGTTTCTGTTAATAGATGGCTTGATGAAAAACACATGTGTGTTTGCTGTATGTTTCTGTTATTAACAGATGACTTGATGAAAAACACATGTGTGTTTGCTGTATGTTTCTGTTAATAGATGGCTTGATGAAAAACACATGTGTGTTTGCTGTATGTTTCTGTTAATAGATGGCTTGATGAAAAACACATGTGTGTTTGCTGTATGTTTCTGTTAATAGATGGCTTGATGAAAAACACATGTGTGTTTGCAGTATGTTTCTGTTAATAGATGGCTTGATGAAAAACACATGTGTGTTTGCTGTATGTTTCTGTTATTAACAGATGACTTGATGAAAAACACATGTGTGTTTGCTGTATGTTTCTGTTAATAGATGGCTTGATGAAAAACACATGTGTGTTTGCTGTATGTTTCTGTTATTAACAGATGACTTGATGAAAAACACATGTGTGTTTGCTTTTTGTTTCTGTTAATAGATGGCTTGATGAAAAACACATGTATGTTTGCTGTATGTTTCTGTTAATAGATGGCTTAATGAAAAACACATGTGTGTTTGCTTTTTGTTTCTGTTAATAGATGGCTTGATGAAAAACATGTGTGTTTGCTGTATGTTTCTGTTAATAGATGGCTTGATGAAAAACACATGTGTGTTTGCAGTATGTTTCTGTTAATAGATGGCTTGATGAAAAACACATGTGTGTTTGCTTTTTGTTTCTGTTAATAGATGGCTTGATGAAAAACACATGTGTGTTTGCTGTATGTTTCTGTTAATAGATGGCTTGATGAAAAACACATGTGTGTTTGCTGTATGTTTCTGTTATTAGATGGCTTGATGAAAAACACATGTGTGTTTGCTGTATGTTTCTGTTAATAGATGGCTTGATGAAAAACACATGTGTGTTTGCTGTATGTTTCTGTTATTAGATGGCTTGATGAAAAACACAAGTGTTTGCTTTTTGTTTCTGTTAATAGATCGCTTGATGAAAAACACATGTGTGTTTGCTGTATGTTTCTGTTAATAGATGGCTTGATGAAAAACACATGTGTGTTTGCTGTATGTTTCTGTTATTAGATGGCTTGATGAAAAACACAAGTGTTTGCTTTTTGTTTCTGTTAATAGATCGCTTAGGGTTAGCTGTATGTTTCTGTTAATAGATGGCTTGATGAAAAACACATGTGTGTTTGCTTTTTCAATGTCCATCTTTAAACAAAAATGTTGACTTTGACTTTCACACACACACACACACACACACACACACACGCACACACACACGCACACACACACACACACACACACACACACACACACACACACACACACACACACACGCGCACGCACGCTCACGGACATGAACATGCACGCTCGCTCACACACATGCATATGCACACACGCATACACGTGTGTTTGCTTTTTGTTTCTGTTAATAGATGGCTTGATGAAAAACACATGTATATTTGCTTTTTGTTTCTGTTAATAGATGGCTTGATGAAAAACACATGTGTGTTTGCTGTATGTTTCTGTTATTAACAGATGACTTGATGAAAAACACGTGTATGTTTGCTGTATGTTTCTGTTAATAGATGGCTTGATGAAAAACACATGTGTGTTTGCTTTTTGTTTCTGTTATTAGATGGCTTGATAAAAAACACATGTATGTTTGCTGTATGTTTCTGTTAATAGATGGCTTGATGAAAAACACATGTGTGTTTGCTGTATGTTTCTGTTAATAGATGGCTTGA
>CM065710.1:334689-355293 GCA_017654935.2 Phymorhynchus buccinoides
AATGTCCGCAGGCAAACTGTTCAGTCACGGTGCGTGTGTGTGTGTGTACGTGTGCGTGTGCACGCACGCATGTGCGTGTGCATGCATGAATAGATTCAAAGGCGATTCTGGAAGTTAGAGGTTGTACACTATATGCTTTTATTGCTAGTTTTGTTTTGTGCACAGGGAAATATACCATGTATAAACCCAATCACCTTTCTGGACCTCAAACCCTATGAGGAAGGGGTAGGATGGGTTTATATTTAGTATTTTACGTTAGCTTTGACTTTGAAAAACATCGGATAAGATAAAAAATATTATCAAAACTTTACTATATCCGAAAATCGTTTATAAGAAAAACCTGTTATAGTAAAGGAAAAGCCTTGCTCCCCTGCACTTTACTATAAGCGGGGTGTACTGTATACAACTTTGAGGGGTTTTCAAAATTATAGAGAATTAAGACCAAGCGATTTCTTTAAAATATTTGATATAAAAATACAGCCAATATTATTATACTCCTCAGAGGTTTGGGGATTAAACAGACTTGATCATATCGAAAAGATTCATTTATTGGTATGCCAGAGGTTTCTGGGGGTACCAGTTAGAACGCCAAATAAAATGGTTTATGGCGTACCTGGGACGGTACCCATTGTATGTTAATTCTTTTGTTGCAAGTGTACGCTTTTGGTTTAAATTAGTACAAATGGATAATGAAAGATTACCATTTAAAGCGTATGGAATGTTGCTTAAATTAGACCAGTTTGGTAAGAACTGCTGGGTTTCGAAAATTAGAGAGATTTTGTGTAATACAGGTTTCAATATCGTCTGGTTACAGCAAGGAGTCAGTAACGTTACATTATTTTTGAAACTATTTAAGCAAAGATTGATTGACATGTTTATTCAAGAGTGGGATGGAACAATCAGAGATAGAGACAGATACAATGCCTAGAGATCATTCAAAACTGTCTTTGAAAAAGAGATGTATGTCTTTGAAATGGATATTTATTGTTTTCGTGTAGCAATTTCTCAGCTACGGTTTAATGTACTTCCTCTGAATAATAATATTTATAGATACAGCAATTCTGCAAGAGCGAAAATTGCCCGTTTTGTGTTGGTCAAATTGAAAGCGAACGCCATTTCTTGTTCCATTACATGCAGTATAACGATATACGAGACAAATTTATGAAAGAATCATTAAATGTGCCTGTACAGCAAATAATCCACACCACAGATACAGGGTTTCTATATATATATTTCATGCCATTAACAAAAGGAAGAAACTGCTGTTTTGATTTAGCTAAACTTGTTGTTTACGAATGTATGTTAAAGTTCATACTGACTTTGGTGTCTTGATTCGTTATTGTTTGTATATAGCATGTGCCTTTTGTTATTTGATTGTACTCATAAAAGATTCCGTAATCATTATGTGCAGTTTTGGCATTCATATTGTTGTTTCTGCTCTAGCATTAATTGCATGTTTGTAAAAAAAAAAGCTTATGTGAATGATACGAAGATGTACATGAATTCCCCCCCCCCCCCCCCCCCCCCCCGTCTACCCATTTTATTTCTTAAGTAACCGAATTTATAAGATCACTATTTTTTGGAATATTTTTTGGTCTGAATGGATAGAAACAAATATTAACAGAGTGCAAATTGAACACTTATGCCCCCTTCCCCGCTCTGCCTCCATTATTTCTGAAGTCATCCAGCTTTTGGTGGAAACGCTGCTTGTTTTGCTATGCATTCCCTCACTGAATAGGGATAATATGGATCGACGACTCGTAGAAGGCTGATGCAATGCGTTCTTTCAATGTCAAATAGGCCTACATAATTCATATAGCGATGGCTGTTAATGTTCCGGCATATCTTACATTGTTGATTCGCTGTTGTTTAGATTATTTGTATATTCATGCTTCTACAATGAAGTTTCTAACTAGCCCTACTAACCCTTCCTGTGCATTGTGGCCTAAGGCCAATGTGCAAATAAAACATTCAGAGTTTCAGAGTTCTCTCGCTCTCTCTCTCTCTCTCTCTCTCTCTCTCTCTCTCTCTCTCTCTCTCTCTCTCTCTCTCTCTCTCTCTCTCTCTCTCCCTCCCTCCCTCCCTCTCTCTCTCTCTATTTATAATAATAATAATAATAATAGTGAATCATTTATATAGCGCATTCCTCCACCAATGTGGAGCTCTATGCGCTTAACAACAACAAAAATTAAGAAGCAACAAATTCAACAACAACACGAAATAATCGCTCACGCACATGCAAATAGGCATACACATACACACCCCACCCACACATACACGCACACGTACCGGCACACACACACACACACACACACACACACACACACACACACACACACACACCGCACACGCACACGCACACGCACACGCACACACACACTCACACACACACACACACACACCGTTACCATCACCACCACTCACCCCACCCAAAAAACAATACAAAATACAATCAGTTGAACAAAGCATCAACACACACACACACACACACACACACACTCTCTCTCTCTCTCTCTCTCTCTCTCTCTCTCTCTCTCTCTCTCTCTCTCTCTCTCTCTCTCTCTCTCTCTCTCTCTCTCTCTCGCGCGCGCGCAACAAAGCTGACGTAGACATTGCAGTCAACACACAGTGAAACTAATATGGGGGGAGGGGAGTGTGTGTGTGAGAATAGAGTCCAGAAGTAATGTGGCCTAAAGGTTGTGATGTAGCTTGAACAGGTGGGTCTTGAGAGCTGATTTGAAACATTGCAAGGACTGGATATGGCGGATTTCGCGTGGTAAGGAGTTCCAAACTGATGGGGCCGAAAATGAAAAGGAGCGCTCACCAAACATTTTTGTTCGTGTACTAGGAACACAGAGAATTTTGGAATCTGAAGATGACCGCAATTGCCTTGATGGAGTATAGACAGAAAGCATGTCAGAAATGTAGCTAGGGGCATTTCCAGAGAAATAAGAATGACATAGAGTGGAAATTTTGTAGTCAATACGTGCTTTGATGGAAAGCCAATGGAGGGATATCAGGAGTGGTTGAACATGATGATACTTAGAGACCTTGAGGACAAGTCTGGCAGCAGAGTTCTGGACTTTTTGAAGCTTGTCAATGAGGTGTTGGGGGCAGCCATACAAGAGTGAATTACAATAATCTAGTTTAGAGAGAACAAAAGCGCAGACTAGTATTTTAGTAGTATCTATAGACAGGAGATGGCGAATCGTACCAATGCGACGCAGCTCACAGTATGCTGACCGACAGATAGTTTGAACTTGTGAGTCAACACTCATATCTTGAGAGATGTGGAAGCCAAGATTTCTAGCAGAAGGAGAAAAAGGTATTTGAGTGTCACAGACAGAGATGGAATCAGGCTTTGGGTACGAAAGTTTTCTAGATGGAGAGTGGATGAACAAGGCCTCCGTTTTGTCGTCATTCAGCTTCAGTTTGTTTTGTAGCATCCATGATTTGATGTTGCGAATGCAGAATTCAAGTGAAGATATAGAAGGAAGAATGGTAGATGGGGATACAGGCTTGTGGAGTTGTGTATCATCAGCAAAAGACTGAGAATCAACTGAATGAGAAGTGATCAACTCGGACAGGGGTTTAGTGTACATGATGAAGAGGACTGGTCCAAGTACTGAGCCTTGAGGAACCCCACATGTGAGGCCAACCATTGCAGAAGATGAGTCATTGATGGAGACAGACTGAGTTCGACCAGAAAGGTAAGACGAGAACCATGACAGAGCAGTGCTTGATATTCCATAGGTGATTTGAAGCCTCTTAAGGAGTATATGGTGGTCAATAGTATCAAAAGCAGCTGAAAGATCCAAAAGAGTTAATATAGATGCGTCACCAGAGTCAAGAGCTAAGAGAATGTCATTAGTTACCTTCAACAGTGCCGTTTCAGTGCTGTGAAATGGCCTGTACGCTGATTGTGAACGACTGATGAGTTGATGTTCATTGAGATAGCCTAGGAGTTGATGAAGAACTAATTTCTCAATGATTTTTGATATGAAAGAGAGGTTGGATATAGGCCTATAGTTCTTGAGAGTGTTTGGGTCAAGGGATGATTTCTTTAGAAGTGGTTTGACAATGGCAGTTTTGAACACAGATGGAAAGGAGCCAGATGTTAGAGAGTTGTTGACAATATGGGTGAGAGTAGGGAGTAGTTCATCAAGATACTCTATGAAAAGTGGCGTCGGTATAGGGTCAAGAGGACAGGAAGTGGGTTTAGCTTTTAGAATGATCTTCTTCAATTCAAAGGCAGTAACTGGCTGAAATTCCAAGAACGTGGATGTTGTTCCTATTTGGTCTAACAGGGTGGTAGGCCTAGGTGTGGAAGAAGCCTGATCAAGTTCGTTTCTGATCAGCTGGATTTTCTGAACAAAGTAGTCGTTAAAGACATCAGGAAGGTCACTGACAGGGTGGGTGGTAGGGAGAGGGGTGCTTTTTTCACGCCCCAGTAGTTTGCTACAGATAGAAAACAGCCGACTAGAGGTCACTGCATTGTTTATTTGATCTGTGTAAAAGGAGGATCTTGCTGTCAACACTATGTTCGCTATTTTTCGTTTCGCAGCGTTGAAGATTTGTTTCGTAACGGTAAGGGGGGTCTTAAGCCATGCTCTTTCAGCTACACGCTTTTCTGACTTCGCCGAGTTCAGTTCAGTGCTAACTAAAGGGTACCACGGCTCCAGTCTATCGGCACGCTCTTGGCGGTGACGTAACGGCGCGTGTGTGTCGATAACGCGAGTGAGAGCGCTGTTAAGGTTGTTGACCGTGGGGCATGATTCAGGGCAGATAGTCGCGCGCAACTCTGCTTGAAATGCTGATCTGTCCATGCCGCGTACATTACGAGACTGTCTGTACGATGGGGTGTCAGACGGGACAGACAAACATAGTTCACAAACAATACAGAAATGGTCAGAAGCAAGAGATTGAGTGACATGAGTAGAGCGTAGCAAATCATCATCTGGTCTATAAATTACCCAGTCCAGAATGTGGCCACGTTCATGAGTTGGCTCGGTAACAGATTGACTAAAGTGAAACATATCCAAAGCATCCAAAGCATTTATGTATAGAGGTGGGGGAAAAAACCGGTTTGAACCGAAAAAACGGTCATGAAATTCCGCGGTTCGAAAAACCGGTTCGAGTTGCTGTGAACCGGTTTTTTAATTGCAAACTGAAAGTAAGTTTCTCTTAGAATAACGCATTATTTTCGAAGAACAACTGAATCTCAGCGCAGATTGGGTGTTTGTAAACCAAGAGTAGCTGTTTCTAGTTGTTGTAAAGGAGCAAGTATGGCCAATGATTAGGCCTACACTACAGTAACGAACATTTGGAGGCATTTTCTCCTGGAAAAAAATCGAAAGAGTGATGGAGTGATTGTAGAAAGTATTTCTTTGTGCTTGCAATGTGGCAGTGCGATCAACCGGGGTAGTGGAACAGCACACATGACTAATCACCAAGAGAACTGTGAATGGAACAACAATAAAATAATGTCTTTTTAAGTTTATTTCATTTCATTTCTATAAAGTCTTATGCTAAGAAGATGAGCAAATATGTTCGAAAAGATTTTGATCTGCACACACACACACACACACACACACACACACACACACACACACACACGCACGCACACACACACACACACACACGCGCACACACACGCGCACACACACACACACACACTCTCTCTCTCTCTCTCTCTCTCTCTCTCTCTCTCTCTCTCTCTCTTAGTATTAGCATTATATGTATCAATGACAGATTGGAAGAATAGGCGTTGCCTAAAATCTATCTCCTTGGAAAATAAAGTTTAAGTGTTCAAGTTCTCTCTCTCTCTCTCTCTCTCTCTCTCTCTCTCTCTCTCTCTCTCTCTCTCTCTCTCTCTCTCTCTGTCTCTCTCCCTCCCCATCCCCCATCTCACTCTATGTACAATTGTACTGACCTCTAACATCCAAACGATGTACGGTTTTGTCTAAAATTGTATTTGTTTTGCGGGGTTCTTTTTGGAGGATGGGGAGGGGGTGTTCATTGTTATAACTGGGATTGGGAGTAGCTTCATAAACTGCTTAATGTACATTCAGCAGTTATTGTTCGATTAAAATGAATGCGCTTACTGAAGATATTGTCTAAAAGTAGAATATGTCATTACAGTTGTAAGAATGAGAGAGAGAGAGAGAGAGAGAGAGAGAGAGAGAGAGAGAGAGAGAGAGAGAGAGAGAGAGAGAGAGAGAGAGAACGAAAACGAAATATTATTTAACCAGGGAACGTGAGATCAGCAATAACAGCTTTTCTCCACCCAGCCCTGGGACAGAGAGAGAGAGAGAGAATATGTGTGATTGTGTGTGTGTGCGCGCGCTCGTGTGTGATATTGTTTTCCTTCCATTGTGAAAGATTTTCTCTTCTCATTTTGTTTATCTGTTCAGGTACAAAATTAAGATTATCATACTTTTGCAATCCTTATCCTCCCGCTACATATGTGATTATTATCAAAGCTGGTTCATTGCGTTGTGAATGTGCCACCATCCTTCACACTCCAACCGCCATATGACGTTTTGTTTTTGCTTTGGTTTAATTATTTTCCTATGATTATTATATTTTTCAGCTACACCCCTAATAGTCACCTTAGAGATACAACATTTACCAACAAAATGAATGAGTTATTAGGAATTTGGGTTAATGAAAGCAAACTGATGTTTACAAATCATCGAGAGCAATGGGATTGGTGTAAAATGAAAATTAAAAATTATTGCATAGATTTTTGAAAACATAAAGCGCACAGTAAACGAAATGAGCTCTTAGAATTACAAAATAGTCTCCAGACACTGGAACAACAATGCGCAAATGATCCTAATAATGAACATTTACTTACTCAAATTATAGGAATTAAGAAAAAGCTTGAAATAATGTCACTAGAGAAAGCAAGGGGAGCACAAACTAGGGCAAGAATAAAATGGGTGGAGGAGGGGGAAAAGAACACAAAATATGTTTTAAATTTAGAAAAGTACAGGGGCAAGAAGAACACAATAACACAACTAGAAAAAGAAAACGGAGAGATTATAACAAATCAATCAGACGTGTTAAAAGAACAAACACATTTTTACTCAACATTATACTCTAGGGTAATTGATGAAGAAAATATGACTTCAAAGGTTGATAATTTTCTTAGAGGAGAACACTTTGCTAAGCTGGATGATGATGAATCAGCACTTTGCGAAGGCATGATGAGTGAAACTGAAACAGGTGAAGCACTACGTCAGATGAAAAATGGCTCAGCTCCGGGTAATGATGGATTAACAATAGAATTTATGAAATCCTTTTGGTCACACATAAAAACACTTGTTACAGAATGTTTTAACGAAGCATTTATGAACGGTGAAATGTCTTATAGTCAGAAACAAGGTGTCATTACTTTAATTCACAAAGATACTAATCTTCCCAGAAACAAATTAAATAACTGGCGACCCATTACACTTACTAACACAGATTACAAGATACTAGCAAAAGCATTGGCGTTAAGACTTAATATGGTAATTGGAAAAGTAATAAACCAAGATCAAGTGGGTTACTTAAAAGGTCGAAATATTTCAACAGTTATTCGCACAATAGATGACGTTATTAACTATTTAAATGAAACGAAGAAATGCGGATATTTGCTTGCAATAGACTACCAAAAAGCGTTCGATTCTATTTCCAAACCCTTTATGTTGCATGCTTTTGACGTATTTGGCTTTGGGGAACAGTTCAGAAAATGGGTAAATGTAATTACAATAAATACAATGAGCTGTATAAATCATGGAGGGTGGCTCTCAGAAGCATTCCCTATTATATGCGGTATCAGGCAAGGCTGCCCATTTTCACCGCTAGCGTTTGTTCTTGCAGTCGAGCTACTTGCAATAAAAATTCGTAATAGTGACATACAAGGAATTGCACTTCCATCCCAAGACAACGAACCAATCAAGCTTAAAATTAAACAATATGCAGACAATACTACAATGTTTTTAAAAAATAAAACAGACATGATAAAAGCAAGGGATATCTTGAATGAATTTTCAAGTTTCTCTTGTCTTAAACTTAATATACAAAAAACAAAAGCAATGAAACTAGGAACTCAAATACATGAAAACAATTTGCCGTTCATGTTGACAGAACAAATTAAGATATTAGGAATACACTTTAGAAATGACAGAGCAGCAGTAGAGATAGAAGAAAACTGGTCCAAAAGAATGGAAGTTATGAACAATTTAATTAATATATGGAGTAAAAGAGATCTTGGAATATATGGTAAAATAATAATTGTCAAATGCTTCTTGTTGAGTCAATTTGTGTTTGTTATGCAGTCGATTGGCTTACCAGGAAATGTCTTGACAAAAATAAATAGAACTTTGTATAAGTTCATATGGCAAAGGAAAACATCAAACAGGAAGGCCTTTGAAAAAATAAAAAGGAAAATAATGGAAGCAGATGAAGCACAAGGAGGAGTTAATATGATTAATATTAGCATAATGCAAGATAGTTTTTACTTACATTGGATGGGAAAATTATATACAGAGCCTAACGAAAGTTGGTGCTGCATCCCAAAATGGAATTTGAATAAATTAGCTGACAACATGAGAGAGTTCGATATCAATTGTAGATCAAAATTCCTAACGCTTAACAGTCAAATTGTTAACCCCTTCTGGAGGGAAGTGCTTCACACATACCTTGACAATAAAACAATCACCAAAGAAAATGAAATAAATCAACAAAACTTTTACAAACAAATGATATGGAACAAGTCTATTGTTAAATATAAAGGACAAGTTCTTTTTTTCAAGGCATGGAGGCGGGCCGGGTTTGAATATGTTAAAGATATCATCAATGAAAACGAAAAGAGACTTATGTCTCTACAGGAGATATTTAATTTAAAAAAATAGGACAGGGACGAGCAAGCTTAGTATTTGAATACAATGCGTTGATTAACGCAATACCAGAGACCTGGACACGTTGGATGACAGAACCCCTTCTAGAAGAACAGCATTCAACCAATGAAGTGGAAAATAACCTCCTTTTCTCTAAACCGAAATTAATCAGGAAAACACTGAGAGAAAATAGTACTAATGATTTAAAACCATGTGCTCATGGTTTTGGGCTAAGAAATCTTAACTTCGAAAAAAACAAAAAGACTTGGTTAATGGCAAAACATGCTACCAATGAAACCCGGTTAAAAGAGCTTCAATGGAAGATGCTGCATAATATTTGAGATGTGACGAGGTAATGGGTTAAAAGGCTAAGTCTCTAGGGAAGACTTTAGAAAATTTGCCTTTAGCCCACTTCTCTAGGGTATGGGAGATGAGCAACTTTCCCGGCCCCTTTTCATCTAATAAATTTATATTTGTGCCCGGGTTCTGGCTCGTCAGATCCCGGGCACAAATATAAATTTATTAGATGAAAAGGGGCCGGGAAAGTTGCTCATCTCCCATACCCTAGAGAAGTGGGCTAAAGGCAAATTTTCTAAAGTCTTCCCTAGAGACTTAGCCTTTTAACCCATTACCTCGTCACATCTAATTGGGGGCTCGTCCGGGATATTTTTTTTCATAAAGTCTAACAAATTTCAATTCAAACTGTAGTTCCTTTTCAAAAACTTATCTTGTGTCCACTGGGAAAGTTATTGTGATTTGGTTCACTGTGTTTTGATTTGATTTGTTTGAATGCTATTTATGACTTTATTTTGATGTGCATGCTATTTCTGTTTATGCTGAAATAGTTAAGTGTTGTTTGATACATTCAACTCAGCAGTTTTGTTTTTATTTTGAATAGTTGTATTTACAACCATGGCTGAGATTGTTAAACTTAGGAGGGAACTTAAAGAATGGGGAGAGTCTCTAGGATTGTCAGGCCAAGAGTTAGCCAATTTTGTCATATCTGAATATGACAAAGAGAAAGCTCGCGAGGTGGCTGAGAAAGACAAAGCTCGCGAGGCTCAACAAGCAGATAAAGCTCGGGAGGCTCAAGAGGCTGATAAAGCTCGCGAGGCTCAACAAGCAGATAAAGATCGCGATGCTCAGGAGCAAGAGAAAATCCGTACTCATGAGTTAAGGCAGAGACAACTAGTGCAGGATGCCAAAAATAAAGAACTCGAACTTGAGGCCGCTGAGCGGGAAAAAACACGAGACCATGAACTAGCTATGAAGCAGCTAGAAAACTCAGCAGACTCTGAGACTGCTGCCCCTCAAAATTTTCCCCCTCCCATTCATACCTCAGCCATGACCTTCACATTGGAGGCATTCAATGAGGCAACAGAATCTATCGATGCATTCCTCGATAGATTTGAAAGACTGGCCCAGGAATTTGAGCTTGCTCCGGAAAAGTTCAACCTCAAGCTTGCCCAAAGTCTCAGGGGTGTGGCTTATGAGGTGTACAGTAAACTTCCGTCAAGCCAAATTACTGACTACCCAGCTTTGAAAGAAGCCCTGCTCAACAGATACGAGTTGACAGCGGACGCCTACCGGAAAAAGTTCCGGTCAACCAGAAAAGGTAGGGGAGAGTCCTATGCCCAATTTTCAGATAGACTGGGGAACTATCTGACAAAATGGGTGTCCCTTTCGGCCAAATCAGAGTCCTATGAGGATCTCCGGGAACTGATGGTTGGCGAGCAACTGCGCGAAACCATGTCCCCAGAGTTACGCACCTTTACTGCCGAACAAGGTGCCACAACTCTGGCTGACCTCATCCAGCTAAGTGATAGGTACACTCTAGCCCATGATGAACCTAGCGCCCCTAAAAGGCCAAAACTGCAGCAAGTTGTTGGGTCCACTGCTTCACAGCAGAGCAGGTTTAACCCCAACTCCAAAAGTGGGTCAAACAGTTCTACCCATGAACGACAACCACTGGGACAACCCTTATTCTGCTCATACTGCAAGTCGAACACCCACAATCGGGATGACTGCAGGAAACTTGCTTACAAGCGGCAAAATGTTGCAACTATGCAAGTCGTCTCGACTTCGCAGAACTGCACAAACCCCTCCCCAGTACAGTGTCCAGGCACACCGTCAGTCGTTGGACAGGCGACTGTCAACAACATCCCTGTTCAGTGTCTCTATGACACTGGACTGTCATGCGACGCCATTGTCTGCGGATCCCTAGTCCCCGCGTCAGCATACACGGGAGACTTCATCTCTCTGCAAGGCCCTGATGCTGCAATCCCCCCTTCCACTTTGCCAGTCGCCATAATCAATGTCGACACCAGATATGTTAAGGGACCCATCAAGGCAGTGCTCATGGACAGTCCTGTCTATGACCTCATACTTGGATCACAGTATGTGTTTTTAGGGCACCCCTCTCAACCTGCCATAGTTTCAGCAGCATTCCCTTCTCCCCAAACCACAAACCAACTCCCTCCCTCCTTCCCAAAGAGCAAATCTCCCTCAGCAGGGAAGAAACCTCTCAACGCGGCAAACCAAATTGCCGCGCGAGCCAATCCAGATTGTCCCAAGTCCCCAAGTCCGCCACAACTTGGAAAATCCTTCCCAAGGAATGTCCGCCTAACGACCCAAGACCACTCGCCACAGGTACCTCAGGTGAAAGGCAGCACTGTACCCGCAAACACCCACCGAAGGTACTATCGGGACAGGCCGCCGCACGTACAGCCGTCACCTACCCCTCCCTTTCAGCGAGTGGCAGTCGACTTGGTCGGGCCTCTACCTAAACGGAATAAGAAATTCCGGTACATAGTCACCGTGGTCGACATATGTACCATGCAGTGCGATGCCGCCCCAATCTCCTCACTTGATGCTAGTCAGGTAGCCGCGGCACTCAAAGCCATTTTCGCCCGAATCGGCCTACCAAACCACATCATCAGCAATGATGAATCCAGGCTAAAGGGGAAACTCAGGCAAGAGGTGTTTGCTATTCTGCAATCAACCTTGGGACAACTCAACACAGGATTGCCGCACCAACCTCAGTCGGAATCCATTCCACTGATCTCTAACCCACCTGCTCCTTTGAACTCTGTGTTGCGACCAGATGTTCCACCATTCCAGCCGACCCAGTCTCCCCACTAATTTGTCCCTGTCACCCAAGTCGAAAGTGGAGTCGGCGTTCCACAGGAAGATTCCGGTACCAGAATCTTTTCTTCGGGGGGCCTCTGTGACGTAAGTGTCCCGCGCGACCCCTCTTTCTTTATCTACACCCCCCCCCCCCCCCCTCTCCTTTTCATTTCTCTTTGTCCGGCCGCCACGTTAATTGCCACCCACCATCTAAAGAATGCCGATTAAGGGATTGGTCCCCTTGAAGGTCAACTTGTCTCCCCGGTCAGCACGTACCACCTACCGAGGTTATCTCCCTTTGTAAGACACCGCTTCCTTACCCATAACAAGAAAGTGACAACCACGGTTATCTCCCTTTGAAGATGGTTTTGCTTTTCCGAGCACGAGAAGGATTTGAATCACAAGGTTAGGAATGTCCGGAATGTGATAAGGATGGAATAGGCGCGTGATTGTTCGGTACATTTAGAACAGCAATCTTGTGACGTGTGGACTGTAATACACCAATAGCAGGCTTTCATTGTTTGAAAGTGAAGGCTATAATTGGCGTAGTGAGAAAAAGTTTTTCACACAAGACGCTGAAACTGACTAGAGCAACACCTCTCCCAGCCAGAATAGCCCACCTAGTAAGTCTTATTGATGACTGGTGATTGAGACTGGTTGTTTGTTTGACTCTAGTTTTGATCTAGATCCTATGTTCAATGATGAATAAGGAGTAGATAGATATGTTATAGAAAAGAAGTGGTAAACATTCTATTCTATTTATGTGCACTGATTATTTGTGTGTGTGTGTTTTTGACTTGAACACTTTTGGTACCAGAACCGGAGTTTATGCCTACTAACCCTTTTGTCTATTTTTAGTAGGAAACCTATGGGCCGCAATCTTGCACTATTTTTAGTAGGAAACCTATGGGCCGCAATCTTGCACTATTTTTAGTAGGAAACCTATGGGCCGCAATCTTGCACTTTATGATACCATTCCTTTCCAGGTGTTGGATGGAGAGTGATGATGTCTTGATCACCTTTTATGTTTTACTGATCTCAGTTTGTTAACTGAAATTCAGTTTATTTATTAACTACATGTAGTGCTATTGTACAAGGGAAGCCTTCAAGCCGGTTGGGATTCACTAATTCCCTGCCGACTGAAGCCCCTTGTCTCTAAGCCATAGAGATCTACATCCACCTTCTCCTGTGATTATCAGCAGGGCATCGTGGGCCGGAAGATCATCCCGGACTCCACCACGCACCAAGACGGGACTGTCGCCAAGACGACCCGCACCCAGAATCCGCGAGGAGACCACGCCTGAACCGTGCCATCCCGCGAAGCCGTAATCGGAACGACTGGGAGCTACTCTCACCTGACGAGCAAGCCCAGAACTTCAAACAGCTAAGTCCACCTGACTGCGCCAATCATTTGAACTTTCCTACGGACACCGAAGATAATTAGTAACCCTTCCGGCATGGGGCGAACCTTATAGAAAGACAAAAGTCTTGTGAATCCTTTTGGATTTCATTGTTTTTTATCCATATTTTGTTTTGGCGCCATTGAGCTGCTTTATTATTATTGTTGCATAATCTTATGCAGATTTTGGGAGTAAATAAAATACAAGTGTCAAATAATCCTGAACCCTTTGGTCAGACTGATGAGAGTGGGAGTCTTGTAATTTCATGTAAAACCCTACTTCTCTCTGTCTGCCATTTAGAGCAATTCAACCACTTGTATTTCTTACAACCATCTGACGAGCCAGAACCCGGGCACAAATATAAATTTATTAGATGAAAAGGGGCCGGGAAAGTTGCTCATCTCCCATACCCTAGAGAAGTGGGCTAAAGGCAAATTTTCTAAAGTCTTCCCTAGAGACTTAGCCTTTTAACCCATTACCTCGTCACAATATTTACCCAACAAATATACTGCTAAGCAAAATGAAACTGGTAGAAAACAATAAATGCTCTATTTGCAGAAATGAAATCGATTATTTAGAACATTTTTTCTTCAACTGCCCACCAGTTAGAGCATTTTGGAAGCAACTTGAAAATTACATTCATGCTCAAATTGAATTCAGGTTGAATCTCACCGTATTTGATGTGTTATTTGGAGTAAGCAGAATTAACATAGAAAATGATATTAAAAATACAGCTAACCATATAATATTAGTTGGGAAAATGTGCATAAGTATTCAAAAGAAAACAAATGCAAATGTACAAATATTCTTAATTTTTGAACAGCAGATACAGAGCAGAATGTTACGCTCAAAATAAGCCTATGTTATGACAGTAGCAATGATAGAGTTGATAACTATTTGATTCATTAAGAATTAATGCTTTTGATATTATATGCACCCACACACACACACACACACACACACACACACACACACACACACACACACACACACACACACACACACTCACATGCGCGCACACGCATGCGCACACGGGCATACGCACACACACACGCGAGCACACACAGGCACGCAAGCACACACACACGTGCGCGCACGCGCGCGCCCACGCACACACACACCAAATGGTATGAGTGTATCAGTACACCAAACACTAAGTCACACAGAAACCCAGACACTTATGTATCAGACAAGAACACTAAGTACTTCCCCCCAAAAAAAATGTCCATAATAGTTCATCACACAGACAAATGAATGAGAGTAGCGAGGGGGAAAAAAAGAAAAAAGAAAAAAGATAACTTTTTTTTTTTAAGGGAGAAAAAAAAGAAAGGCGGGGACAGTGGAGGGTCAAAAAAAAAGAAAGAATACACCCCTACCCTCACCTTCCTTTGACACGGGCAGATGGCCCCGTCATTAAAATGTTTGTTGGAGTTGAGCTGAGTTTTTAGTTGAGTGTGTGTGTATGTGTGCGCGCGTGTGTGTGAATATTCTGTCAAATAAATATTTGCATAGGTGAAACTACTGATGTGAGTACTGGTTACAAAAAACGGTTCGAAAAGACCGGTTCGGAGAGGAAAACCGGTTCGAAATTTTGAACCGGTTCTCAACTCTATTTATGTACCGCACAGTACAAAGGAGGAGTCCTGATGGCATGCAGATGAGATAGACAAAGTAGTGACCGCAGTGGAGGGCACATGACTGTGCGATATACCAAATTGTAGTGATGCTTATAATAGACAAAGTAGTGACCGCAGTGGAGGGCACATGACTGTGCGATATACCAAATTGTAGGGATGCTTATAATAGACAAAGTAGTGACCGCAGTGGAGGGCACATGACTGTGCGATATACCAAATTGTAGTGATGCTTATAATAGACAAAGTAGTGACCGCAGTGGAGGGCACATGACTGTGCGATATACCAAATTGTAGTGATGCTTATAATAGACAAAGTAGTGACCGCAGTGGAGGGCACATGACTGTGCGATATACCAAATTGTAGTGATGCTTATAATAGACAAAGTAGTGACCGCAGTGGAGGGCACATGACTGTGCGATATACCAAATTGTAGTGATGCTTATAATAGACAAAGTAGTGACCGCAGTGGAGGGCACATGACTGTGCGATATACCAAATTGTAGTGATGCTTATAATAGACAAAGTAGTGACCGCAGTGGAGGGCACATGACTGTGCGATATACCAAATTGTAGTGATGCTTATAATAGACAAAGTTGTGGAGGGCACATGACTGTGCGATATACCAAATTGTAGTGATGCTTATAATAGACAAAGTAGTGACCGCAGTGGAGGGCACATGACTGTGCGATATACCAAATTGTAGTGATGCTTATAATAGACAAAGTAGTGACCGCAGTGGAGGGCACATGACTGTGCGATATACCAAATTGTAGTGATGCTTATAATAGACAAAGTAGTGACCGCGGAGTGGAGGGCACATGACTGTGCGATATACCAAATTGTAGTGATGCTTATAATAGACAAAGTAGTGACCGCAGTGGAGGGCACATGACTGTGCGATATACCAAATTGTAGTGATGCTTATAATAGACAAAGTAGTGACCGCAGTGGAGGGCACATGACTGTGCGATATACCAAATTGTAGTGATGCTTATAATAGACAAAGTAGTGACCGCAGTGGAGGGCACATGACTGTGCGATATACCAAATTGTAGTGATGCTTATAATAGACAAAGTAGTGACCGCAGTGGAGGGCACATGACTGTGCGATATACCAAATTGTAGTGATGCTTATAATAGACAAAGTAGTGACCGCAGTGGAGGGCACATGACTGTGCGATATACCAAATTGTAGTGATGCTTATAATAGACAAAGTAGTGACCGCAGTGGAGGGCACATGACTGTGCGATATACCAAATTGTAGTGATGCTTATAATAGACAAAGTAGTGACCGCAGTGGAGGGCACATGACTGTGCGATATACCAAATTGTAGTGATGCTTATAATAGACAAAGTAGTGACCGCAGTGGAGGGCACATGACTGTGCGATATACCAAATTGTAGTGATGCTTATAATAGACAAAGTAGTGACCGCAGTGGAGGGCACATGACTGTGCGATATACCAAATTGTAGTGATGCTTATAATAGACAAAGTTATAATAGACTTAAGTAGTGACCGCAGTGGAGGGCACATGACTGTGCGATATACCAAATTGTAGTGATGCTTATAATAGACAAAGTAGTGACCGCAGTGGAGGGCACATGACTGTGCGATATACCAAATTGTAGTGATGCTTATAATAGACAAAGTAGTGACCGCAGTGGAGGGCACATGACTGTGCGATATACCAAATTGTAGTGATGCTTATAATAGACAAAGTAGTGACCGCAGTGGAGGGCACATGACTGTGCGATATACCAAATTGTAGTGATGCTTATAATAGACAAAGTAGTGACCGCAGTGGAGGGCACATGACTGTGCGATATACCAAATTGTAGTGATGCTTATAATAGACAAAGTAGTGACCGCAGTGGAGGGCACATGACTGTGCGATATACCAAATTGTAGTGATGCTTATAATAGACAAAGTAGTGACCGCAGTGGAGGGCACATGACTGTGCGATATACCAAATTGTAGTGATGCTTATAATAGACAAAGTAGTGACCGCACATGTGTGAGGGTGATGCACATGACTGTGCGATATACCAAATTGTAGTGATGCTTATAATAGACAAAGTAGTGACCGCAGTGGAGGGCACATGACTGTGCGATATACCAAATTGTAGTGATGCTTATAATAGACAAAGTAGTGACCGCAGTGGAGGGCACATGACTGTGCGATATACCAAATTGTAGTGATGCTTATAATAGACAAAGTAGTGACCGCAGTGGAGGGCACATGACTGTGCGATATACCAAATTGTAGTGATGCTTATAATAGACAAAGTAGTGACCGCAGTGGAGGGCACATGACTGTGCGATATACCAAATTGTAGTGATGCTTATAATAGACAAAGTAGTGACCGCAGTGGAGGGCACATGACTGTGCGATATACCAAATTGTAGTGATGCTTATAATCAGCAAAGTATAATAGGGCACAAAGTGCGTGACCGCAGTGGAGGGCTTATAATAGACATGACTGTGCGATATACCAAATTGTAGTGATGCTTATAATAGACAAAGTAGTGACCGCAGTGGAGGGCACATGACTGTGCGATATACCAAATTGTAGTGATGCTTATAATAGACAAAGTAGTGACCGCAGTGGAGGGCACATGACTGTGCGATATACCAAATTGTAGTGATGCTTATAATAGACAAAGTAGTGACCGCAGTGGAGGGCACATGACTGTGCGATATACCAAATTGTAGGGATGCTTATAATAGACAAAGTAGTGACCGCAGTGGAGGGCACATGACTGTGCGATATACCAAATTGTAGTGATGCTTATAATAGACAAAGTAGTGACCGCAGTGGAGGGCACATGACTGTGCGATATACCAAATTGTAGGGATGCTTATAATAGACAAAGTGTGACCGCAGTGGAGGGCACATGACTGTGCGATATACCAAATTGTAGTGATGCTTATAATAGACAAAGTAGTGACCGCAGTGGAGGGCACATGACTGTGCGATATACCAAATTGTAGTGATGCTTATAATAGACAAAGTAGTGACCGCAGTGGAGGGCACATGACTGTGCGATATACCAAATTGTAGTGATGCTTATAATAGACAAAGTAGTGACCGCAGTGGAGGGCACATGACTGTGCGATATACCAAATTGTAGGGATGCTTATAATAGACAAAGTAGTGACCGCAGTGGAGGGCACAATGACTGTGCGATATACCAAATTGTAGTGATGCTTATAATAGACAAAGTAGTGACCGCAGTGGAGGGCACATGACTGTGCGATATACCAAATTGTAGTGATGCTTATAATAGACAAAGTAGTGACCGCAGTGGAGGGCACATGACTGTGCGATATACCAAATTGTAGTGATGCTTATAATAGACAAAGTAGTGACCGCAGTGGAGGGCACATGATATACTGTGCGATATAATAGACAAAGTAGTGACCATGGAGGGCATTGTAGTGAGTGATGCTTATAATAGACAAAGTAGTGACCGCAGTGGAGGGCACATGACTGTGCGATATACCAAATTGTAGTGATGCTTATAATAGACAAAGTAGTGACCGCAGTGGAGGGCACATGACTGTGCGATATACCAAATTGTAGTGATGCTTATAATAGACAAAGTAGTGACCGCAGTGGAGGGCACATGACTGTGCGATATACCAAATTGTAGTGATGCTTATAATAGACAAAGTTAGTGACCGCAGTGGAGGGCACATGACTGTGCGATATACCAAATTGTAGGGATGCTTATAATAGACAAAGTAGTGACCGCAGTGGAGGGCACATGACTGTGCGATATACCAAATTGTAGTGATGCTTATAATAGACAAAGTAGTGACCGCAGTGGAGGGCACATGACTGTGCGATATACCAAATTGTAGTGATGCTTATAATAGACAAAGTAGTGACCGCAGTGGAGGGCACATGACTGTGCTGATATACCAAATTGTAGTGATGCTTATAATAGACAAAGTAGTGACCGCAGTGGAGGGCACATGACTGTGCGATATACCAAATTGTAGTGATGCTTATAATAGACAAAGTAGTGACCGCAGTGGAGGGCACATGACTGTGCGATATACCAAATTGTAGTGATGCTTATAATAGACAAAGTAGTGACCGCAGTGGAGGGCACATGACTGTGCGATATACCAAATTGTAGGGATGCTTATAATAGACAAAGTAGTGACCGCAGTGGAGGGCACATGACTGTGCGATATACCAAATTGTAGTGATGCTTATAATAGACAAAGTAGTGACCGCAGTGGAGGGCACATGACTGTGCGATAATACCAAATTGTAGTGATGCTTGATAATAGACATTAAGTAGTGGACCGCAAAGTGGAGGGCACATGACTGTGCGATATACCAAATTGTAGTGATGCTTATAATAGACAAAGTAGTGACCGCAGTGGAGGGCACATGACTGTGCGATATACCAAATTGTAGGGATGCTTATAATAGACAAAGTAGTGACCGCAGTGGAGGGCACATGACTGTGCGATATACCAAATTGTAGTGAATAATGTAGTGATGCTTATATACCAAATTGTAGTGATGCTTATAATAGACAAAGTAGTGACCGCAGTGGAGGGCACATGACTGTGCGATATACCAAATTGTAGTGATGCTTATAATAGACAAAGTAGTGACCGCAGTGGAGGGCACATGACTGTGCGATATACCAAATTGTAGGGATGCTTATAATAGACAAAGTAGTGACCGCAGTGGAGGGCACATGACTGTGCGATATACCAAATTGTAGGGATGCTTATAATAGACAAAGTAGTGACCGCAGTGGAGGGCACATGACTGTGCGATATACCAAATTGTAGTGATGCTTATAATAGACAAAGTAGTGACCGCAGTGGAGGGCACATGACTGTGCGATATACCAAATTGTAGTGATGCTTATAATAGACAAAGTAGTGACCGCAGTGGAGGGCACATGACTGTGCGATATACCAAATTGTAGTGATGCTTATAATAGACAAAGTTGTGACCGCAGTGGAGGCACATGATAATATACCAAATTGTAGTGATGCGTGACAGTGGAGGGCACATGACTGTGCGATATACCAAATTGTAGTGATGCTTATAATAGACAAAGTAGTGACCGCAGTGGAGGGCACATGACTGTGCGATATACCAAATTGTAGTGATGCTTATAATAGACAAAGTAGTGACCGCAGTGGAGGGCACATGACTGTGCGATATACCAAATTGTAGTGATGCTTATAATAGACAAAGTAGTGACCGCAGTGGAGGGCACATGACTGTGCGATATACCAAATTGTAGGGATGCTTATAATAGACAAAGTAGTGAGTGGACCGCAGTGGAGACAAAGGCAGTGGAGGGCACATGACTGTGCGATATACCAAATTGTAGGGATGCTTATAATAGACAAAGTAGTGACCGCAGTGGAGGGCACATGACTGTGCGATATACCAAATTGTAGTGATGCTTATAATAGACAAAGTAGTGACCGCAGTGGAGGGCACATGACTGTGCGATATACCAAATTGTAGTGATGCTTATAATAGACAAAGTAGTGACCGCAGT
>CM065710.1:355793-370793 GCA_017654935.2 Phymorhynchus buccinoides
TTACCTCGTCACAATATTTACCCAACAAATATACTGCTCCATAAATGAAACTTGTAGAAAACAATAAATGCTCTATTTGCAGAAGTGAAATCGATTATTTAGAACATTTTTTCTTCAACTGCCCACCAGTTAGAGCATTTTGGAAGCAACTTGAAAATTACATTCATGCTCAAATTGAATTCAGGTTGAATCTCACCGTATTTGATGTGTTATTTGGAGTAAGCAGAATTAACATAGAAAATGATATTAAAAATACAGCTAACCATATAATATTAGTTGGGAAAATGTGTATAAGTATTCAAAAGAAAACAAATGCAAATGTACAAATATTCTTAATTTTTGAACAGCAGATACAGAGCAGAATGTTACGCTCAAAATAAGCCTATGTTATGACAGTAGCAATGATAGAGTTGATAACTATTTGATTCATTAAGAATTAATGCTTTTGATATTATATGCACCCACACACACACACACACACACACACACACACACACACACACACCGCACACACACACACACACACACTCACATGCGCGCACACGCATGCGCACACGGGCATACGCACACACACACGCGAGCACACACAGGCACGCAACGCACACACACACGTGCGCGCACGCGCGCGCCCACGCACACACACACACAAATGGTATGAGTGTATCAGTACACCAAACACTAAGTCACACAGAAACCCAGACACTTATGTATCAGACAAGAACACTAAGTACTTCCCCCCAAAAAAAAATGTCCATAATAGTTCATCACACAGACAAATGAATGAGAGTAGCGAGGGGGAAAAAAAGAAAAAAAGAAAAAAGATAACTTTTTTTTTTTAAAGGAGAAAAAAAAGAAAGGCGGGGACAGTGGAGGGTCAAAAAAAAAGAAAGAATACACCCCTACCCTCACCTTCCTTTGACACGGGCAGATGGCCCCGTCATTAAAATGTTTGTTGGAGTTGAGCTGAGTTTTTAGTTGAGTGTGTGTGTATGTGTGCGCGCGTGTGTGTTGAATATTCTGTCAAATAAATTTTGCGATAGTAGTGACCGCAGTGGAGTGATGCACATGACGGTGGAGGGCACATGTGCGATATACCAAATTGTAGTGATGCTTATAATAGACAAAGTAGTGACCGCAGTGGAGGGAGGGAAAACCACATGACTATTTATGTACCCACAGTGCGATATACCAAATTGTAGTGATGCTTATAATAGACAAAGTAGTGACCGCAGTGGAGGGCACATGACTGTGCGATATACCAAATTGTAGTGATGCTTATAATAGACAAAGTAGTGACCGCAGTGGAGGGCACATGACTGTGCGATATACCAAATTGTAGTGATGCTTATAATAGACAAAGTAGTGACCGCAGTGGAGGGCACATGACTGTGCGATATACCAAATTGTAGTGATGCTTATAATAGACAAAGTAGTGACCGCAGTGGAGGGCACATGACTGTGCGATATACCAAATTGTAGTGATGCTTATAATAGACAAAGTAGTGACCGCAGTGGAGGGCACATGACTGTGCGATATACCAAATTGTAGTGATGCTTATAATAGACAAAGTAGTGACCGCAGTGGAGGGCACATGACTGTGCGATATACCAAATTGTAGTGATGCTTATAATAGACAAAGTAGTGACCGCAGATATACCAAATTGGAGGGCACAAAGTGACAGTGTGCGATATACCAAATTGTAGTGATGCTTATAATAGACAAAGTAGTGACCGCAGTGGAGGGCACATGACTGTGCGATATACCAAATTGTAGTGATGCTTATAATAGACAAAGTAGTGACCGCAGTGGAGGGCACATGACTGTGCGATATACCAAATTGTAGTGATGCTTATAATAGACAAAGTAGTGACCGCAGTGGAGGGCACATGACTGTGCGATATACCAAATTGTAGGGATGCTTATAATAGACAAAGTAGTGACCGCAGTGGAGGGCACATGACTGTGCGATATACCAAATTGTAGTGATGCTTATAATAGACAAAGTAGTGACCGCAGTGGAGGGCACATGACTGTGCGATATACCAAATTGTAGTGATGCTTATAATAGACAAAGTAGTGACCGCAGTGGAGGGCACATGACTGTGCGATATACCAAATTGTAGTGATGCTTATAATAGACAAAGTAGTGACCGCAGTGGAGGGCACATGACTGTGCGATATACCAAATTGTAGTGATGCTTATAATAGACAAAGTAGTGACCGCAGTGGAGGGCACATGACTGTGCGATATACCAAATTGTAGTGATGCTTATAATAGACAAAGTAGTGACCGCAGTGGAGGGCACATGACTGTGCGATATACCAAATTGTAGTGATGCTTATAATAGACAAAGTAGTGACCGCAGTGGAGGGCACATGACTGTGCGATATACCAAATTGTAGTGATGCTTATAATAGACAAAGTAGTGACCGCAGTGGAGGGCACATGACTGTGCGATATACCAAATTGTAGTGATGCTTATAATAGACAAAGTAGTGACCGCAGTGGAGGGCACATGACTGTGCGATATACCAAATTGTAGTGATGCTTATAATAGACAAAGTAGTGACCGCAGTGGAGGGCACATGACTGTGCGATATACCAAATTGTAGTGATGCTTATAATAGACAAAGTAGTGACCGCAGTGGAGGGCACATGACTGTGCGATATACCAAATTGTAGTGATGCTTATAATAGACAAAGTAGTGACCGCAGTGGAGGGCACATGACTGTGCGATATACCAAATTGTAGTGATGCTTATAATAGACAAAGTAGTGACCGCAGTGGAGGGCACATGACTGTGCGATATACCAAATTGTAGTGATGCTTATAATAGACAAAGTAGTGACCGCAGTGGAGGGCACATGACTGTGCGATATACCAAATTGTAGTGATGCTTATAATAGACAAAGTAGTGACCGCAGTGGAGGGCACATGACTGTGCGATATACCAAATTGTAGTGATGCTTATAATAGACAAAGTAGTGACCGCAGTGGAGGGCACATGACTGTGCGATATACCAAATTGTAGTGATGCTTATAATAGACAAAGTAGTGACCGCAGTGGAGGGCACATGACTGTGCGATATACCAAATTGTAGTGATGCTTATAATAGACAAAGTAGTGACCGCAGTGGAGGGCACATGACTGTGCGATATACCAAATTGTAGTGATGCTTATAATAGACAAAGTAGTGACCGCAGTGGAGGGCACATGACTGTGCGATATACCAAATTGTAGTGATGCTTATAATAGACAAAGTAGTGACCGCAGTGGAGGGCACATGACTGTGCGATATACCGCAGATGCTTATAATAGACAAAGTAGTGACCGCAGTGGAGGGCACATGACTGTGCGATATACCAAATTGTAGTGATGCTTATAAAGTAGACGCAGTAGTGACCGCATTGTAGGAGGGCACATGACTGTGCGATATACCAAATTGTAGTGATGCTTATAATAGACAAAGTAGTGACCGCAGTGGAGGGCACATGACTGTGCGATATACCAAATTGTAGTGATGCTTATAATAGACAAAGTAGTGACCGCAGTGGAGGGCACATGACTGTGCGATATACCAAATTGTAGTGATGCTTATAATAGACAAAGTAGTGACCGCAGTGGAGGGCACATGTACTGTGCGATATACCAAATTGTAGCACATGATGCTTTACCAAATTGTAGTGATGTTTATAATAGACAAAGTAGTGACCGCAGTGGAGGGCACATGACTGTGCGATATACCAAATTGTAGTGATGCTTATAATAGACAAAGTAGTGACCGCAGTGGAGGGCACATGACTGTGCGATATACCAAATTGTAGTGATGCTTATAATAGACAAAGTAGTGACCGCAGTGGAGGGCACATGACTGTGCGATATACCAAATTGTAGTGATGCTTATAATAGACAAAGTAGTGACCGCAGTGGAGGGCACATGACTGTGCGATATACCAAATTGTAGTGATGCTTATAATAGACAAAGTAGTGACCGCAGTGGAGGGCACATGACTGTGCGATATACCAAATTGTAGGGATGCTTATAATAGACAAAGTAGTGACCGCAGTGGAGGGCACATGACTGTGCGATATACCAAATTGTAGGGATGCTTATAATAGACAAAGTAGTGACCGCAGTGGAGGGCACATGACTGTGCGATATACCAAATTGTAGTGATGCTTATAATAGATGCTTAAGTAGTGACCGCAGTGGAGGGCACATGACTGTGCGATATACCAAATTGTAGTGATGCTTATAATAGACAAAGTAGTGACCGCAGTGGAGGGCACATGACTGTGCGATATACCAAATTGTAGTGATGCTTATAATAGACAAGTAGTAGTGGAGGATGACTGTGCGATATACCAAATTGTAGGATGCTTATAATAGACAAAGTAGTGACCGCAGTGGACATGACTGTGCGATATACCAAATTGTAGTGATGCTTATAATAGACAAAGTAGTGACCGCAGTGGAGGGCACATGACTGTGCGATATACCAAATTGTAGTGATGCTTATAATAGACAAAGTAGTGACCGCAGTGGAGGGCACATGACTGTGCGATATACCAAATTGTAGTGATGCTTATAATAGACAAAGTAGTGACCGCAGTGGAGGGCACATGACTGTGCGATATACCAAATTGTAGTGATGCTTATAATAGACAAAGTAGTGACCGCAGTGGAGGGCACATGACTGTGCGATATACCAAATTGTAGTGATGCTTATAATAGACAAAGTAGTGACCGCAGTGGAGGGCACATGACTGTGCGATATACCAAATTGTAGTGATGCTTATAATAGACAAAGTAGTGACCGCAGTGGAGGGCACATGACTGTGCGATATACCAAATTGTAGTGATGCTTATAATAGACAAAGTAGTGACCGCAGTGGAGGGCACATGACTGTGCGATATACCAAATTGTGGAGTGATGCTTATAATAGACAAAGTAGTGACCGCAGTGGAGGGCACATGACTGTGCGATATACCAAATTGTAGTGATGCTTATAATAGACAAAGTAGTGACCGCAGTGGAGGGCACATGACTGTGCGATATACCAAATTGTAGGATGCTTATAATAGACAAAGTAGTGACAGTGGAGGGCACATGACTGTGATATACAAATTGTGCGATATAGACAAAGTAGTGACAAATTGTAGTGATGCTTATAATAGACAAAGTAGTGCAGTGGAGGGCACATGACTGTGCGATATACCAAATTGTAGAATGATGGAGTAGTGAAGGTGGAGGGCACATGACTGTGCGATATACAAATGATGCTTATATACCAAATTGTAGTGATGCTTATAATAGACAAAGTAGTGACCGCAGTGGAGGGCACATGATATACCAAATTGTAGTGATGCTTATAATTATACTTTTTGCTGGTTGTATTCTGATTTGTTATTGTTATTGTCGTTGTTGTTTTCTTTTTCTTCTTTCTTTCTCCCTTTTTCTGATGTCTTTTGAACATGAATTTTAATAGTATGTTTTATTAGACATTAGTGCACGCTATTAGTGTTGTAGTTAGGAATAATGCTTGTTGTTCAGTGTATTTGGATAATAATTAGTCCTAAATGCTACACATCTATATTAATTAAAAAATTGTACACTTGGCTTGAAAGCAAACAATTGATCTCTGAAAGCCAAGCAGGTTTTCGTAAAAAGTATTCGACTACTGACCAAATCTTTACATTACATGCTGCTATTCAAAGCTGCATGAGTAAAAGAGGTAGACAATTGTATGTGGCTTTTGTAGATCTAAAAAAGGCCTTTGATTCCGTCAGACATGACAAACTATTACTATGCTTAGAAGAACATAATGTGAAAGGTACATTTTGTTTCTCTTAAGACTATGTACAATTCATTATTATCTTGTGTTCGAGTGTATCACGAGCTTTCTGACTTGTTCGAAACGCCCATCGGAGTAAGACAGGGATGCGTTTTGAGCCCAACGTTATTTTCTGTTTTTATTAATCAGTTGGCAAATCATATAAATGATGAAAGTAAGCATGGTGTCAGGATTGTTCCAGATATAGAGTTATTTATGCTATTGTTTGCTGATGACGTTGCTCTTCTGTCAACTACACCAAGTGGTCTTCAGAATCAATTAAATATATTAGAAACTTGTTGTGACAATATGAAATTAATCGTAAACTTAGACAAAACCAAAAATGTGTTTTTTAGAAAGGGGGGTTACCTAAGTAAACACGAAAAATGGTTCTATAAAGGTAACAGACTTGAAGTTGTTAACGAGTACTGCTATTTAGGGTTCAATTTCACAACTATGATAAGCGCTAAAAAGGATACTCAACATTTAGTAACAAAAAGCAAAAAGGCTACATTTCAGCTGAACAAAGTATTTCAAAATTATAAAGAAATGCAAATGCGTACATTCTTTAAGACATTTGATACAAAGATCCAGCCCATGTTATATGCTTCTGCGATCTAGGGTTTAAACAGATTAGATCATATAGAAAAGCTACACATGTTAGCATGCAAGAGATTCCTAGGTGTGTCACGCATAACCCCAAACAAAATGGTTTATGGAGAATGTGGCCGTTATCCACTTTATGTTAATTCATATGTTGCATGTATTCGTTATTGGTTAAGGGTTTTAAAAATGAACTTTGAAAGGCTTCCACACAAAGCGTATTTGATGCTTTTAGAATGAGATAAATCAGGTAAACAATGCTGGGCTTCAGAGGTAAGGGGAATTTTGTGTTTGACAGGTTTTGGTTTTGTGTGGTATCAGCAAGGGGTTGGGCAAGTAAAAATGTTCTTGACTGAATTTAAGCAAAGACTTATTGATATGTACATTCAAGAATGGACAGGTGCAATCAGAGCTAGTGATAGATATGATAGCTATAGAAATTTTAAAACTGTATTTGAAAAGGAAAGATATCTTCTTGACATGGATACCTATTGCTTCCGCGTTGCTATTACTCAGGTAAGATTGAACGCTCTCCCACTTAGCAACAATCTTCATCGTTATGACAACACAGGTAGGAATAGGATGTGCCCGTTTTGCAGAGACCAGACAGAAGACGAAGAGCACTTTTTGTTTAACTGTTCTTTCTACAGTGATTTGAGAAGTAAATTCCTGAAACAGTCAGCAACTCTCTCCAGTCACTTTATTCTTACAGCCACTAGTATATGTCACAGATTCAACGTATCTCGGTTTGTATTTCACGCAATTAACAGACGAAAAAAGGCTTTGCTTTTGTAAATCTGTATACTAATTCTGAATTGAAATACATAGTAGGCATATTAACAAGTTTGTTTATACATAGACCATAATTAAATGAGCTAACTTAATGATGTCCTTAACATGAAATATGTAAGACGTTAAATGTCATTATTTGATTTTGTGTACTGTATTCATTTTGATTAGTTTAATTTCTGTGGATATTGAATGACGTTTAATATGATTATTATAGCATTAATATGCTAACCCTCCCCCCTTCTCCCATAACAATGTATTGTGGCCCATGGCCGATGCACATTAAAATCGTTCTGAGTTCTCTCTCTCTCTCTCTCTCTCTCTCTCTCTCTCTCTCTCTCTCTCTCTCTCTCTCTCTCTCTCTCTCTCTCTCTCTCTCTCTGTAAACGATTTGCCCATTTTCCTTTCATCCCTTAGTGATCTTTTTGCAGTTGATACCACAATCCATTCATCTGATCGTAATTTAAACACCCTGTATGTAAACTTACAAGAAAACATTGATAAACTCACAACCTGGACACATTTAAACCATATGTCACTAAATACTGGAAAAACAAAACATATGCTGATAACTACCAGACAGAAACGTCAAAACCTACATGCGCCTACTCCAAAATTATATGCCAATAATAAAGAAATCGAAGAAATAAAATCCCACAAAGTCTTAGGATTAACCATTGATAACAATTTATCCTGGCAGGACCATATCACTCATTTAAGCAAAACCATCGCCAAAAAAGTCTTCCAATTATCCAAAATAAAACACTTTCTAAATCAGGAAGCCAGGAAACTCTTCTTCAGTGCACACATTCAATCACTAGTTGACTATGCTTCGACACTCTGGGACTGTGCCAGTGACAACACTTTGAAACCCCTTGTCCGCTCTTATTATCGCGGCTTTAAACTAGTTCTATTGAAATCAAGTTCCTTAACATCAGAAGATTTTAAGAATCATAATATTTTACCTGTTAAGTATCGGCTAAAATTGAATAAAGGAAGACTTATGCATACAATAATGAACAGAATGGCACCATCTAGATTAAGAAATAAATTCACGTTAACTAATAAAAGACATGTGCACAAGATTTCTGTCAATAGACCCCGCTTGGAGTTATTCAAATCCAGTCTGCATTATTCCGGAGGTTCCTTATGGAACTCTTTACCTACTAATTTAAAAGAAATATCACGTTATTCATCATTTCGAACACATCTTAAGAATTATATTTTGACATTTGATTTTTAAAATGTTTGAACATTAATGTAACAAATGCCAATACACATATTTGATTGTTTGTATCTCTCTCTCTCTGTCTGTCTCTATCTCTCTGTCTCTCTCTCTCTCTCTCTCTCTCTCTCTCTCTCTCTCTCTCTCTCTCTCTCTCTCTCTCTCTCTCTCTCTCTCTCTCTCTCTCTCTCTCTCTCTCTCTTGCTAAGTGATTGTGTTTTCTCTCTCTCTCTCTCTCTCTCTCTATCTCTCTCTCTCTCTCTCTCTCTCTTTGTTATTTTGTATTTTTTCATTTCTCTTGACATTAATTATTTTCTTAACTGTTTTTGTTTAATATCTCTTTTCCAACATAAAAAAGATTCGTTCGTTCGTTCGTTCGTTCGTTCGTTCGTTCTCTCTCTCCCTCCCTCTCTCCCTCCCTCTCTCCCTCAACATTTTCACTTTTTACATGATATTCATGGTTGTCGTTTAATATGTTCTTTCATTGGATGTTGTTGTTTTTAATTGTTGTTTATTTCGATATTTTCGTTTACCACAGGGCTGGGTGTAAAAAAAAGTATGCATACTTATCTCATTACCCTGTATAAATAAAATTTCGTTCGTTCGTTCTCTCTCTCTCTCTCTGTTTGTATGTGTGTGTGATTGCGTGTGTATGTGTGTGTGTGTCCGCGCTCGCGCTCGCGTGTGTCTGTGTGTGTGCGTGCGTGAATAGAACGAAGCATTGAAATGATGAATATGTAACATTTAAAAAAAATTAGAGATGTTATGATTAGTCTAATTAGTTTTGTCCTCCATAAAGTTACAAGATGAAAGCTTGGAATTGACAGCTAAGGTGCTGTTGTTTCTTCTCCCCACTGTATATTGTGTTCCCAGAGAACTGTGTTAGAGGATATGTGTTGATATTTCACATATCAACTGAACAGTAATGTACATGTTGTGTTCCCATATAACTGTTTTAGAGGATGTGTTGATATTTCACATATCAACTGAACAGTAATGTACATGTTGTGTTCCCATATAACTGTGTTAGAGGATGTGTTGATATTTCACATATCAACTGAACAGTAATGTTGCACATGTTGTGTTCCCAAAGAACTGTGCTAGAGACTGTTGATATTTCACATAATTGTATTATCAACTGAACAGTAATGTACATGTTGTGTTCCCAAAGAACTGTGTTAGAGGATGTGTTGATATTTCACATATCAACTGAACAGTAATGTTGTTCATGCAATGATAGAAGTGCCAGCCAGAAGTCCCACAGCAGAGGGAGGGGAGGATGGGCAAACTGATGGAAGGGAATCCGCCCATGTTTGCTGTTCAAAGTACACATAAGCCCTATAGTGTGATTACTATTATTGTTGTGTTTAGTGTGCAAACCCGGAACATATGGCAGTGACGGTCAAACGTGCCTGGATTGCCCCAAGAATTGTGACTATCCCTGCAACAACTACCGCGGCTGCGCAAAGGACCGTGAGTAGTGTGTGTGTGTGTGTGTGTGCGTGCGTGTGTGTGTATGCAGGTGTATGCACAATCAATATGAATGGATAGGAGTGCACTAAAGAAGTAATAAATAAACCACACAAAAAATAGGAATAAATCCAGTAACAGCAAAAACAAAAATCCCCCCAAATGGAAAACAAAACCCAACATTACCCCACCCAGCCCACATCCGTCCCCCCTCACGTCCGTCATCCAATAATAGCAATGGAAGCAAACTACAAATAATTATCTATGCGACCGAGTTCTAAGCTGAGGAAAAAAAATCATAACCCATCTAATAGAATGGATATTATTTACAAGTACTTCCCTATTGGACTGCGTTCTAAATTAACGAAAAACTTGCACGTTAAGGCTGGTGATTTAAAAATACTACAAGCGCTATTTTGCAACAAGACGGGAATAAATGTCTTTAGGTCATTACATGATAGAATATGACTATTAGTTATTTTGTTTCCACATATGCAAACTATGCTTTTAACGTATTTTGTTTTAAAGGCATCTAGTTTCCATTTATACATTAAAACTTTCCACTTACACTAACATTATGTTTAATACTTTTAATATCGAATTGTTCTTGATTAACGCAATTTTTAATGTTATATTCGAAATGTTCCCAAATGTGCAACTTAAGTAAGTAACAGCACTGTTCGTGCAGAGATAGGGGGAAATCAAGGCATTCAGAATGAAAACCATGTTTAGCTCCATGTTTAGCTGCCCTGTCTACATTTTCATTGTAACAAAAAGAGCAATGAGATGGGATCCAACAAAATGTTAATTGAGTACCTCGTACAATAAGCATGTGTATCAAACAACTGACGTCAACAATCATTTCAGGCCTTGTGTGCAGCTGTGATGTTTTTAATGCCTAAATAACTGATTTTGAATCTACACATAAAAGAATTTGAAATATATTTTTGGGAAGCTAATAAGATAATGTAACGCCATAAGTACTGCAGTTAATTCTGCTGTAAATATTGATTTGTTACCAATGTAAAAGGATTTCTCTATTTTTAAGTCTGGTATTAAAAATGCACATCCTGTTTTTCTATCTATGCATGAACCATCAGTGTATATTTTTAAATAATTGGCGTAGTTTTCTTCAATATGACATTTGGCATAGCTTGCTAGCATATTGATGTTTTCATCTTTTTTAATATTTGTGTGGTCAATATCGAAATGCTCTTTGTGGAGTTCCCATGGTGGTATAGGAAAAACTGATGGTCTGACAGATACAGCACCTATGTCAGTGGAAAGACCAGAGTCAGTTATAGTTTTTGATGTGTATGTAGCTAATGTGACTTGAGAAGATATTGTCTTAGCTCTTTTAGGAAAATCAATATCTGACCTAATTTTTATTTCTGAAGCAATATGTGTTTTAACAACTGCATTTTTTATGACAAATTTACGACATGCTAAATCTCTGTATTCTTCTAATGGAAGCATTTGAGCCTCATAATATGTATGAGTGGACGACGCGTGCACTGGGAGACCTAGTGCTATTTTGAATGAATTGCATTCAATGATTTGTAGTTTTTTAAACAAATATTTTGGAGCACTAAAAAATATTTCTTGTGAATATGTTAATTTCGACCTCAGTAATGATTTACACGGAGGTTTTTTGTTTTTTGTTTTTTTTCCCTTGCAGTGAAGGTTCTCTTTTCATTAAGTGAACTTACAACCAACAAGAAGGTGGTTTTTTATACAGGTGAAAAAAAAAGAGAAAAAAAAGGTGACAACAACAGCAACAAATAATAATAATAATAATATTAATAATAATAACAACAATAATAATAATAATAATAATAATAATAATAATATAATAATTTATAATAAGGAAATACATATACATCATATGAAAAAAGGAAAATCCTTTGAACTGTGCTGCAACAATAGTCAAATAACATTCCTGGAATATTATTATACAGTGGTTTTACAAAATTCACCTTCAACATTTCCAAACCAAATGCAGTGGACTAAACACCATGTACAATAGCTTACACAGACTTAATTAAATAACAAACATAGCAATAATTAGGTCGACGTAGGTATCAAGTTTAAGTAAGGCAACCACTTTTTTTTGAAATCACGAAGGCGCATTTCCATTACATGCGTACATTTTTCTACGGTGTATTGTTTCGTTAGTTCATTTCGAAAGTTCTGAATATTCGGTTTTATTTTGTTTATTCTACATTGATATACAAAATACTTAGCAATTAATATTATCAGATCGAACGTTTGATCTGTCATTGTCCTACTGTCTTCACCAAATAAAATCAGTTCGGCAGTTAGCATTAGTCTTTCACAGTTTGAGCATTTGTTTTTCAACATTCTTTCTAAATTAATCCAAAACAGTTGGGAGTATTCACAAAACCATACATAGTGTTGAATAGTATCTATTTCCTCATTACAAAAGTTACATTTTTCGTGATCAATGATTCTCATTCTTTTGAAAGGGCAGTTTGTTACGAGGATCCTATGGCATATTTTAAGTTGAAACCATTTAAATTTTATTTCTTTAATTTTTTTAACTTTTTTCAAGACCTTTTCCCAATCAACAATTACGTCAAGTTTTCTTTCCCACTTCATAAAAGCGTGTATATCGTAGATGTCATTCTGCTCTAAAATTAAGTTATCTATACACTTTACTTCCTTTCTTCACGCTAAATATAATTTTCAATGCTTTTGCATTTTATTTTTTTTCTTTGCTTTCGCAAGTAATATTTCTTTGTCTCATATAGTTTTGAACAGATTGAACACGGCTTAGATAACTAAGAAAATACTTCTGTGAAAAATCCCTAAATGTTAAAAATTCTCCATTGTCTTTCAATAAATCTTGCACAAAATATATTCCTTTTCTTATCCATGACTTATAGCAAAAATAACTGTCGTTTATTTGAAACTTGCTGTTGTAAAATATAGATTCAGAATTAATTTCTCTCTGATCTTTTAATTTAACATTTAACTTGATTTAAGCTTAGTTTATCATATGCCTTGAATACGTCTGTCCAAAAACAATGGAATGCATTATTATGCATAAACTGTTTTGGTCCAAAGTTGCTGAAATTTAATATTTCATAATCTAAATTGTGTATTATTTTCTTCTATTAATTTATTGTCGCATGTAAGTAGTTTTTTTAACCATGACAATCTTAGTGCTTGTATGTTTGGGATTCCTATGCCTCCATTTTCAATGTCATGAATTGAGAGAATTCGTTTGATCTTATCAGGGTTTTTTTTATCCCATACAAATTCGAAGCATAATTTTTGTAGCTTCTGTATTTCACTGTCTGGTGGATTTGGTAGTAATTAATATCCATAAATA
The DNA here is from genome assembly GCA_017654935.2 of Phymorhynchus buccinoides. NCBI lineage: Eukaryota > Metazoa > Mollusca > Gastropoda > Neogastropoda > Raphitomidae > Phymorhynchus > Phymorhynchus buccinoides. The sequence goes on from CM065710.1 coordinate 369,076, forward strand.
AACTAATTTTGAAAGAACTAAAGATTTCAAAACAGCTACCTTACCTAAAGGGGTACATGTTCTTTTTGACCAGATTTTAAACAATGTTTTGACTTCATACGTTTTGTCAACCATGTTAATTTCAGTTATATTTAATAGATCATTTGTTAGCCAGAGTCCTAGGATTTTGAACTTAGGCGGATTCCATTTCATTTTATTATTTCGTAAATATTCGACATTTGAGTTCTTTTTGCAGCCTAACCATACGTTGATATTTTTTTCAAAGTTAAGTTTTAGGCCAGATATTTCTTCAAATTCGTCAAGCGTCAAAAACAGTTTTTCATATGATTTTTCGTCACCCTCCAACATAAATGATGTGTCATCGGCAAACTGGGTAATTTTAAATTCTGAGTCAGTTATCTTTATTCCTTTTATGTCTTTATCTTCACGAATTTTTTAAGCTAATAGTTCTGCACAAAGTACAAACAAATAAGGTAAAATCGGATCCCCCTGCCTACAACCCTGCCCTACGGGAAAGCTTTGTGATAATTTCCCATTTACTACAACATAAGATTTGATATAATGATAAAACGTGTTTACCCATTGGCCTATATCCTATATTACACAGAGTTATCAACGTAGACGAATCTTGTCCCCATTTTTGTTTAGATAGAACTTTAAGAAAATTCAACGTTTTTCGCGTCTTTGAAATAAATATTCAATATGAACGTTCCATGTTAATTTTGACGTGAAATAAACTCCTAAAAAATTAACTTTGGTAACATGTTTAAGAGGCGTGTTACCCAATGTAAATGCAGGCATTTTATCCGGATTCGAACCACTATTAAAGAGACTAATATTTGGTTTTTTCAATTGATAAACTTAATCCATTTAACTTCATATAATTCTCCATCTTGTCGAGCTCTCGTTGATATATTTTTTGGGTGTGGTTTATGCTATGCTGTGGGGGTTTCTTTTTTTACAGTTAACTCCATCTACAGGCATATGCCATCTGCGTATTGAACTAATGCAACGTTATTTGATCACTTATTTGGCAGATCATACATTATGGTGAAAAGAAGAGGAGCTAAAACTGACCCTTGAGGGATTCCCATCGATAAGTTTCTATTCGTTGAATATGATGTTCCTATTCTAGTTTGAATTACCCTGTCTCTCGGAAAATCTTTAGACTTGGTCGCAAGCTTTGTTTATGTTAAAAAATGTGGCTAGTACACATTTACGTCTAGCAAATTGTTTCTTTATGTTTGTGGACAATTTTACTAACATTTCCGTCGTTGATAGTAGCTAGGTCCATGAAGCCGAATTTACTGTTGGATTTTTGCAAAATGGCCCAAATTTTGCTCATTTTGAATAACAGATTTATAGTTCTTTGTCTCCATTGACCTGACTTAACGTTGTATCAAAATAAAGATCAATCTTTCGCCTTTTTCTGAATGTGATTGTTTACTTTGGTGTGTAAAATGTATTTTTTCGAGTGAAAGAGAAAGCGAGTGAACAGAACGTAAAATTTGCTATTTTGCGGTGTTTTTTTGGTCGTGGTTGCAAGACGTATTTCACCGACTAGTTTCGACTGCAAATGGCTTTACACAATGGATGATCTAGATCTAGACGCATACGTCAAACGAAAGAAGAAGCTCCGGACTTCTCTTCGGTCAAACTTCTAAGCGGAAATTTAACCGTTAAGGCCGTTAACATTCCTTTCGAAAACAATACGTTGC
>CM065710.1:375793-378396 GCA_017654935.2 Phymorhynchus buccinoides
TAGATTTAGAAAAAAAAGGTTAATGAGATTTGTCTAAAACGGAGAATTAAGATAATAACATTTCAAATTTCTAACAACAGTAGACTTTGATTTGTGATGTATTAAAAAAAAGTCATATTTCATGAATTTTACCAATTTTACAAAACTGGTTGATTTCGTTACCATGGTGATCGTTCAGTTTGTTACCGGGTGATCACTACTTTGCCTTGTTGTGTTTGACACATGCATGCGATTAGTGATCCCAAAAATCAGAACTCTAGGCTTCTTAGTTATTTAATTACAACTCTTCAAAAACAGTGCATTTTGTTCACTTTTTCGATGTTATTTTATTTTCTCAATCTCACCTTGTTTCATGCAGGCACTGTATTCAAACCACAAAGCAGACAGTCTTGTATTTCTGTTTGTGGATAGAGTTAAGGTAGTAAAAGAAGACACCATAAATTCTAAATAGTTAATGTGTGTTGTTGGAGCTTGGTAAAATTCTAAACTTTGAACATGTAGCAAAAAGCTTAAAATGACGCAAAATTACCAAAATTAAACAAACTTTAAATTGCTACAACTCGGAAATTATTTGAGCTACAGTCTTGATATTTTGCACATTTTCTAATCTCAACACGTTCTTTACATGGACATACTTTTTAAAACTGCATTTTAGAAATCAGTTATTGCCTGGTACCACCTGTTGATAGCCCTTTACGAAAGCCAGCTTGATTAATAGGAATTACATCTTTTTTTCCCACAATAATGTACAAGTGTTCAAAACAATTATCTCTGAAAGTTTACATACATGCGATGTTAATGCAATTGGCCTATAATTTTTAATGTCATTAGTACACTTGCCTTCTCTGTAAACATGCCGGCGTCGTTCTGATGCTAGTTATAATTTATGTCGTTTTTGCCATCATGCCAGCACTTGAGTGCAATGCTGGCATGTAATCGTCCCAGCTTTGCCGCGATTCCATATGCACACCCCTTTTAATGGTGGGCCAGCATTGGCAAATGGTGGGGAGCCAGTTATGGGACGATGCTGGCAACTTACCTTTTGGGCCAGCGTCGTAGTGGTCACATCGTTGCTATGCTGGCAGTGTATTGGCCCGATACTGGGCAGTACATCGTTTTGATTCTGGTTCCATTCTGGTTCCATTCTGGATGAATGATGGCAGACGTGTCGTTTTGATTGTGGCAGTTGTGCGTGTTGCTGTGGTAGAGATGGCATGATTCTGGCCCAGATCTGGCAATGCCATAACGGCAAATCTGCTTGTTGCCAGATTAGTGCCAGAATCAGTTTTGTTCTGGGTACGTTATGGGCATGGGTATTACTGGGTCAGAGGGGTCTTGGTAGGTACTACAGAGACATAAAGGGTTCTGGGTACGGGTATCACTGGGGCAGACAGTTCTGGGTACCAGTATTACTGGGACATAGGGGGTTCTGAAAATGGGTATTATTGAAACATTGAGGATTCTGAATAAATAAAAAATAATAATAATTGATAGTATTTCTATAGCGCCTTTCTATAATTATTTTACACTCAAGGCGCTTCCATTCACTGATACACCCGCAGTCACACAAAACATTATCACCCATACATTCACCCAGGTACAAGATCAAGAAGGAAACATTTACAAACCGAATGAGCTTTGAAAGTAGTGTGTCCTGCGTTTAGCTTTGAAAGTACAGATAGTTGGTTCATGGCGGATATCAACTGGGAGGGAATTCCAAACAGCAGGGGCACTGAAACTGAAACTGCGGTCACCAAATGATTTCAGATTTGTTTTGGGAACTTTCAGAAGTTTTGTGTTTGAGGACCTGAGTGAGCGGGAAGGAGTGTGGGTGTGAAGAGCACTGGAGAGGTAAGGCGGAAGGGTCTGTTCAAAGTGACGGAAGGATAGGACAGCCAGTTTATACTGAAGGCGGAACTGCACAGGGAGCCAATGGAGCTCCTTCAGAAGTGGCGTGACGTGATCACGCTTGCGCTTACGCAGTATGAGGCAGGCTGCACTGTTTTGAACTCGCTGAAGGCGAGGTATACTGGTATCACTGGGACAGAGGATTCTGAAACCGCGTATTACTGGAACATAGAGGATTCTGAAACCGGGTATTACTGGGGCAAAGCAGGTTCTGAATACAGGTGTTACTCTCTGTCAAAGATGGTTCTGAATACAGGTATTTATAGGGCATAGATGGTTCTGAATACGGGTATTTATGGGCAAAGAGGGTTCTGAATACGGGTATTTATAGGGCATAGATGGTTCTGAATACGGGTACTTATGGGCAAAGAGGGTTCTGAATGCGGGTATTTATAGGGCATATAGGGTTCTGAATACGGGTATTTATGGGATATTGAGGGTTCTGTCGTGTATACAGGTATTACTTGGGAAAAGAGGGTACTGAATATAGGTATTCATAGGGCATAGATGGTTCTGAATGTGGGTATTCATGGTGTATTGAGGATACTACTGTGAATACGGGTATCACGGGGCCGTTTTATAATAGTGGCGTCCCACATGAAATTGGTTAAAATGTAGCTAGGTAGAGCACTGCTTGGCTTGTGTTTGTAAACATCGCTTTAATTAGATTAGAAACTTGAGTAAGAGAGAGACAG
>CM065710.1:378896-388896 GCA_017654935.2 Phymorhynchus buccinoides
ATGAAATGTTTTGAGAAAATTGTTTTTGGACACCTTTTAACTTTTACTAACCAATATATTGACCCTCTTCAGTTTGTTTGCAAGTCTCACAGGGGTACTGATGATGCGATTTTAGCTCTGCTTCACAACGTTTTTATTCATTTAAATGATTCAAAGACTTTTGTTCGTGTTCTTTTTATTGACTTTTCCTCAGCTTTTAATACAATCCAGCCGCACCTTTTAGCCATGAAACTGTTAGACCTCCATGTTGATCCTAAACTGACTCTCTGGCTTGTGAACTTTCTCCTCAACAGAACCCAATCAGTCCGCTATCAGTCTGTACTCTCCTCTCAACTCTCTACTTCAACCGGCGCTCCACAAGGTACTGTCCTCTCTCCTGTTCTGTTCACCCTGTACACAACTGACTGTCAAGGTACTGAACATATTCCCATAATTAAATATTCTGACGATTCTGCTATTCCAGATCTTTCTAATTCTGACTGAATATTTTGATGAAATAGCCAAATTCTCCCTCTGGTGCAAAGAAAATTATCTGGATCTTAATGTTGTAAAAACGAAAGAAATGTTAGTTGATTTTAGAAAGGATCCGCTGCCTGTTCCATGTGTGATCATTGATGGTCAAGCTGTGGACAGAGTTACTGAATATAAATATTTAGGAACCATTTTAGACAACAAACTGACTTTTAATAAAAACACAGAGTGCATTCACAAGAAATGCCAATCAAGAATGTTTATTTTACAGAGACTTAGGAATACTGGCATTGATTCTGGTATTTTACACACATATTATCGCTCTTGCATTGAGTCCTTGCTCACTGTGTCTTTTATTTGTTTGTTCGGGAATTTGAGTGTGGGGAGCAAGAAAGTGTTGAACGATGTAGTGAATGTTTGCAGCAAGGTTGTTGGGATGAGAGAGACTGGAATGCAAGAGTTGTATGAAAGACACGCAAAGCAAAAGGCCAGGCAGATTGCAATTGATACTTCTCATGTTTTAATCAAACGCTATGATCTTTTACCATCAGGACGCCGCTACAGAACTTTTAAACTGAAATCCAGGGCCCAGAAACCTGTTATCCCTTCCTCTATCCATTTCTTAAACCCATCATGAATATTTCAAAATTGTTGCCTCTTACTGATCGCCAGCATGTGTGTTTAAGTAAAGTGTGAGTGTATGGGAGGGGAGGGGGTGGACGAAATAAAGTGTGTACCCTGAAGGTGTGCAATACGTTTATGACTGTGATTTTGGTCTTTGTTCAATTAGATATCATACATAATATACATTTCTTTGCATTTTAAATTGTGCTTGTAAATATGATAATGCAGGTGTGCTCTATACCTTTAATCTTCTATGCCATATTATAACCGTTCAATGTATTTTATTGCATGTTTAATGTCAATGTCTATGTTATAATCGTGGCACCTGGACGCAATTTCTCTTTTCAGAGATAATAAAGATGTTTTGATTTGATTTGATTGATTGTCTTCTGCGGCTTATCCGCTTGACTCCTACCACTCTTATGCTTGCTACTCGTCTGGGCCCCTAAAGTTGTTCTGTGAAGCCGGGCACCTTCATGCATATGCATGGTGCTTGCCCCTAGGGCCTCTCCCAATAAGCTAAGGAATCTGGGGGCCGTTTGCCAATCAAGAATAGCACAGTACTGAGGTACTGGCTCTTGTCTTTTGTTTCCGATCCACTGGCTCTATTAATCTGTCTTTTCAGCCCCGTCATATTACTCCCTACTGTCCCTAAGAGCGGTCCCCGCTCTTCAAATAAACAAAAATTACATTATATTGCACTAATATACCTAACCATCTTTTCAGCCTCACTAACAAAATATATTACGAAAAATAAGTAATCAAAACCCTATTAAAAGTACAATCTACAAAGTACAATCTATGATGAAGACAATGATGGTGTTTCAGTGTTGTACAATCTATGATGAAGAATATGACAATGGTGGTGTTTCAGCATTGTACAATCTATGATGAAGACCATGACAATGGTGGTGTTTCAGCATTGTACAATCTATGATGAAGACAATGACAATGGTGGTGTTTCAGTATTATACAATCTATGATGAAGACAATGGTGGTGTTTCAGTGTTGTACAATCTATGATGAAGACAATGACAATGGTCGTGTTTCAGTATTATACAATTTATGAAGACAATGACAATGGTGGTGTTTCAGTATTGTACAATCTATGATGAAGACAATGGTGGTGTTTCTGTGTTGTACAATCTATGATGAAGACAATGGTGGTGTTTCAGTATTGTACAATCTATGATGGAGACAATGGTGGTGTTTCAGTATTGTACAATCTATGATGAAGACAATGGTGGTGTTTCAGCATTGTACAATCTATGATGAAGACAATGGTGGTGTTTCTGTGTTGAACAATCTATGATGAAGACAATGGTGGTGTTTCAGTATTGTACAATCTATGACGGAGACAATGACAATGGTGGTGTTTCAGTGTTGTACAATCTATAATGAAGACATTGACAATGGTGGTGTTTCAGTGTTGTACAATCTGTGATGATGAAGACATTGACAATGGTGGTGTTTCAGTGTTGTACAATCTGTGATGATGAAGACAATGACAATGGTGGTGTTTCAGTGTTGTACAATCTGTGATGAAGACAATGACAATGGTGGTGTTTCAGTGTTGTACAATCTGTGATGAAGACAATGACAATGGTGGTGTTTCAGTGTTGTACAATCTATGATGAAGACAATGACAATGGTGGTGTTTGAGTATTGTACAATCTGTGATGAAGACAATGACAATGGTGGTGTTTCAGTGTTGTACAATCTATGATGAAGACAATGACAATGGTGGTGTTTCAGTGTTGTACAATCTGTGATGAAGACAATGACAATGGTGGTGTTTCAGTGTTGTACAATCTGTGATGAAGACAATGACAATGGTGGTGTTTCAGTATTGTACAATCTGTGATGAAGACAATGACAATGGTGGTGTTTCAGTGTTGTACAATCTATGATGAAGACAATGGTGGTGTTTCTGTGTTGTACAATCTATGATTAAGCCAATGCTGGTGTTTCAGTGTTGTACAATCTGTGATGATGAAGACAATGACAATGGTAGTATTTCAGTGTTGTACAATCTGTGATGAAGACAATGACAATGGTGGTGTTTCAGTGTTGTACAATCTATGATGATGAAGACAATGACAATGGTGGTGTTTCAGTGTTGTACAATCTGTGATGAAGACAATGACAATGGTGGCGTTTCAGTGTTGTACAATCTGTGATGAAGACAATGACAATGGTGGTGTTTCAGTGTTGTACAATCTATGATGAAGACAATGACAATGGTGGTGTTTCAGTGTTGTACAATCTATAATGAAGACAATGACAATGGTGGCGTTTCAGTGTTGTACAATCTGTGATGAAGACATTGACAATGGTGGTGTTTCAGTGTTGTACAATCTATGATGAAGACAATGACAATGGTGGTGTTTCAGTATTGAACAATCTATGATGAAGACAATGACAATGGTGGTGTTTCAGTGTTGTACAATCTATGATGAAGACAATGACAGTTGTGGTGTTTCAGTATTGTTCAATCTGTGATGATGAAGACAATGATGGTGTTTCAGTGTTGTACAATCAATGATGGAGACAATGGTGGTGTTTCAGTGCTGTACAATCAATGATGGAGACAATGGTGGTGTTTCAGTGCTGTACAATCTATGATAGAGACAATGACAATGGTGGTGATTCAGTGCTGTACAATCTATAATGAAGACAATGACAATGGTGGCGTTTCAGTGTTGTACAATCTGTGATGAAGACATTGACAATGGTGGTGTTTCAGTATTGAACAATCTATGATGAAGACATTGACAATGGTGGTGTTTCAGTGTTGTACAATCTATGATGAAGACAATGACAATGGTGGTGTTTCAGTATTGAACAATCTATGATGAAGACATTGACAATGGTGGTGTTTCAGTATTGAACAATCTATGATGAAGACATTGACAATGGTGGTGTTTCAGTATTGAACAATCTATGATGAAGACAATGACAATGGTGGTGTTTCAGTGTTGTACAATCTATGATGAAGACAATGGTGGTGTTTCAGTGTTGTACAATCTATGATGAAGACATTGACAATGGTGGTGTTTCAGTGTTGTACCATCTATGATGAAGACAATGACAATGGTGGTGTTTCAGTGTTGTACAATCTATGATGATGACAATGACAATGGTGGTGTTTCAGTGTTGTACAATCTATGATGAAGACATTGACAATGGTGGTGTTTCAGTGTTGTACCATCTATGATGAAGACAATGACAATGGTGGTGTTTCAGTGTTGTACAATCTATGATGATGACAATGGTGGTGTTTCAGTGTTGTACAATCTATGATGAAGACAATGGTGGTGTTTCAGTGTTGTACAATCTATGATGAAGACATTGACAATGGTGGTGTTTCAGTGTTGTACAATCTATGATGAAGACAATGACAATGGTGGTGTTTCAGTGTTGTACAATCTATGATGAAGACAATGACAATGGTGGCGTTTCAGTGTTGTACAATCTGTGATGAAGACATTGACAATGGTGGTGTTTCAGTGTTGTACAATCTATGATGAAGACAATGACAATGGTGGTGTTTCAGTGTTGTACAATCTATAATGAAGACAATGACAATGGTGGCGTTTCAGTGTTGTACAATCTGTGATGAAGACATTGACAATGGTGGTGTTTCAGTATTGAACAATCTATGATGAAGACATTGACAATGGTGGTGTTTCAGTATTGTACAATCTATGATGAAGACATTGACAATGGTGGTGTTTCAGTATTGAACAATCTATGATGAAGACAATGGTGGTGTTTCAGTGTTGTACAATCTGTGATGATGACAATGGTGGTGTTTCAGTGTTGTACAATCTATGATGAAGACAATGATGGTGCTTCTGTATTGTACAATCTATGATGATGACAATGACAATGTTGGTGTTTCGGTGTTGTAAAATCTATGATGAAGACAATGGTGGTGTTTCAGTGTTGTACAATCTGTGATGATGACAATGGTGGTGTTTCAGTGTTGTACAATCTATGATGAAGACAATGGTGGTGCTTCTGTATTGTACAATCTATGATGATGACAATGACAATGTTGGTGTTTCGGTGTTGTAAAATCTATGATGAAGACAATGGTGGTGTTTCAGTGTTGTACAATCTATGATGAAGACAATGGTGGTGTTTCAGTGTTGTACAATCTATGATGAAGACATTGACAATGGTGGTGTTTCAGTGTTGTACAATCTATGATGAAGACAATGACAATGGTGTTGTTTCAGTGTTGTAAACTCTATGATGAAGACAATGACAATGGTGGTGTCTCAGCATTGTGCAATATATGATGAGGACAATCACAATGGTGGTGTTTCAGTATTGTTCAATATGTGATGAAGACAATGGTAGTGGTTCAGTGTTGTACAATCTATAATGAAGACAATGACAATGGTGGTGTTCAGTGTTGTACAATCTATAATGAAGACAATGACAATGGTGGTGTTCAGTGTTGTACAATCTATGATGAAGACAATGACAATGGTGGTGTTTCAGTATTGTTCAATCTGTGATGATGAAGACAATGGTGGTGTTTCAGTGTTGTACAATCAATGATGGAGACAATGGTGGTGTTTCAGTGCTGTACAATCTATGATAGAGACAATGACAATGGTGGTGTTTCAGCGTTGTACAATCTATGATGAAGACATTGACAATGGTGGTGTTTCAGCGTTGTACAATCTATGATGAAGACATTGACAATGGTGGTGTTTCAGCGTTGTACAATCTATGATGATGAAGACAATGACAATGGTGGTGTTTCAGTGTTGTACAATCTATGATGAAGACAATGACAATGGTGGTGTTTCAGCGTTGTACAATCTATGATGAAGACATTGACAATGGTGGTGTTTCAGCGTTGTACAATCTATGATGATGAAGACAATGACAATGGTGGTGTTTCAGTGTTGTACAATCTATGATGAAGACAATGACAATGGTGGTGTTTCAGTGTTGTACAATCTATGATGAAGACATTGACAATGGTGGTGTTTCAGCGTTGTACAATCTATGATGATGAAGACAATGACAATGGTGGTGTTTCAGTGTTGTACAATCTATGATGAAGACAATGACAATGGTGGTGTTTCTGTATTGTACAATCTATGATGATGACAATGACAATGGTGGTGTTTCGGTGTTGTACAATCTATGATGAAGACAATGACAATGGTGGTGTTTCAGTGTTGTACAATCTCTGATGAAGACAATGACAATGGTGGTGCTTCTGTATTGTACAATCTATGATGATGACAATGACAATGTTGGTGTTTCGGTGTTGTAAAATCTATGATGAAGACAATGGTGGTGTTTCAGTGTTGTACAATCTATGATGAAGACAATGGTGGTGTTTCAGTGTTGTACAATCTATGATGAAGACAATGACAATGGTGGTGTTTCTATGTTGTACCATCTATGATGAAGACAATGGTGGTGTTTCAGTATTGTACAATCTATGATGAAGACATTGACAATGGTGGTGTTTCAGTATTGTACAATCTATGATGAAGACAATGGTGGTGTTTCAGCATTGTACAATCTATGATGAAGACAATGGTGGTGTTTCTGTGTTGAACAATCTATGATGAAGACAATGGTGGTGTTTCAGTATTGTACAATCTATGACGGAGACAATGACAATGGTGGTGTTTCAGTGTTGTACAATCTATAATGAAGACATTGACAATGGTGGTGTTTCAGTGTTGTACAATCTGTGATGATGAAGACAATGACAATGGTGGTGTTTCTATGTTGTACAATCTATGATGAAGACATTGACAATGGTGGTGTTTCAATGTTGTACAATCTCTGATGATGAAGACAATGACAATGGTGGTGCTTCTGTATTGTACAATCTATGATGATGACAATGACAATGGTGGTGTTTCGGTGTTGTACAATCTATGATGAAGACAATGGTGGTGTCTCAGTGTTGTAAAATCTATGATGAAGACAATCACAATGGTGGTGTTTTAGTATTTTTCAATGTGTGATGATGAAGACAATGGTAGTGTTTCAGTGTTGTACAATCTATAATGAAGACAATGACAATGGTGGTGTTTCAGTGTTGTACAATCTATGATGAAGACAATGACAATGGTGGTGTTTCAGTGTTGTGCAATCTATAATGAAGACAATGACAGTTGTGGTGTTTCAGTATTGTTCAATCTGTGATGATGAAGACAATGATGGTGTTTCAGTGTTGTACAATCTATGATGAAGACAATGACAGTTGTGGTGTTTCAGTATTGTTCAATCTGTGATGATGGAGACAATGATGGTGTTTCAGTGTTGTACAATCTATGATGGAGACAATGGTGGTGTTTCAGTGCTGTACAATCTATGATGGAGATAATGACAATGGTGGTGATTCAGTGCTGTACAATCTATGATGAAGACATTGACAATGGTGGTGTTTCAGCGTTGTACAATCTATGATGATGAAGACAATGACAATGGTGGTGTTTCTATGTTGTACAATCTATGATGAAGACAATGACAATGGTGGTGTTTCAGTGTTGTACAATCTATGATGAAGATAATGACAATGGTGGTGTTTTAGTGTTGTACAATCGCTGATGATGAAGACAATGACAATGGTGGTGTTTTAGTGTTGTACAATATATGATGAAGACAATGACAATGGCGGTGTTTCAATGTTGTACATTCTATGATGATGAAGACAATGACAATGGTGGTGTTTCAGTGTTGTACAATCTATGATGATGAAGACAATGACAACGGTGGTGTTTCAGTGTTGTACAATCTATGATGATGAAGACAATGACAATGGTGGTGTTTCAGTGTTGTATAATCTATGATGAAGACAATGGTAGTGTTTCAGTGTTGTAAAATCTATGATGGAGTCAATGACAATGGTGGTGTTTCAGTATTGTACAATCTATGATGGAGTCAATGGCAATTGTGGTGTTGCAGTGTTGTACAATCTATAATTATGTACCAGCAGGGCAAAATGTTACACTGATCGTAAGGAAACAAAGCCCATACAGTCAGAGAGCGGACACTAAGACAAACACAACACAACAAAAATGTTGACTCTATGTCAATTAGAACCAGAGATATGGCCATAAATGTATGCGAAAAAATTCTCTGTTTTCGTAGCTATTTTGCCAAATTTGAAAATTTGTCAAATTTGGAGGACTTTGACAGCCAAGCTACTTCCTTTGCCTGAATAAAAACAAGAGGATTTATTATTTGAACTTTGTAGATAAAGCTAATTTAATTTGAGGTTTATACCTTTGTTCATTTTGACACTCCAAAAACTCAAAGTAGCCAATTTTCTCATTTTTGATAGGTGGCAAAACGGTTCAAATTGGCTAAAACTTTAAACAGCCGTAAAAACCACATCTGCTATCCGATTTAAAAAATGTAAAGTGCATTTTATTCAGTTAACTGAGAGCTTTCAAATGACATAATAAACCTACATGTATTGAATATTATATTTTACCCCATGCCCCCCCCCCCCCTCCCCACACACGCTATTAGTCCGATTCCAAAAATGTAAAGTGCATTTTCTTCAGTTAACTGAGAGCTTTCAAATGACATAATAAACCTACATGTATTGAATATGATATTTTACCCCCCCCCCCCCCCCCCCCACACACACACACACACACTCCTCACCCCCCCCCCCCCCCCCCTCCCCCCACACACGCTATTAGTCCGATTCCAAAAATGTAAAGTGTATTTTCTTCAGCTCAGTGAGACCTTTCAAATGACAGTAAGCCTAGATATACTAAACTTCAGATTTTATTTACCCCCCCCCCCTAGAGTACTATAAAGGTACTCTACTCCCCCCCCCCCCCCCCCCCCCCTACCCCTGCACTATTTATCATCTGATTTGAAAAATGTAAAGCGTAATTTCTTCAGTTCATTGAGACCTTTCAAAGGACAGTAATACACCTAAATAGTATATACTAAACAACAGGTTTTACTTTATACGCCCCCCCCCCCCCAACCCCCCTTAAGCCCCCCACCCCACCCCCTTCCATTCTGCTTATCATCTCCCGGCCTCCTTTCTAGAATTTTGAAAAGCTATTCAACTGCCTGCTTCACTGGTATTTCAGCCTGTGTTCTCCCCCATGGGGATACCGGGAATCTGTCAGTATAAACAGTTCCCCCACCTTCTGGAAGTTCTGTGCTAGCAACTTCATCAAATCTTTCACTCTCGTTGACTCTGCTGTTTCCTTTTCTTACTATCATTTACTAGTTTTATGACCTATTACCAGCCGTGCAGACGAAGAGCTCTGGTAATGGTTTGAGTGACATTTGTCTGTTTGTTCATGGATGACTATGTATATATATATATATATATATAGTATGAAAGAAAAATCTCAGTGAATAGTCAGCTCCGTACCCCTACTCTGAAGGACTGAAAAGTTAGTGCATTTGAAATGCAGAATAGTTTGCTTTGATAAAACTTTTCTGTGTCCAATGTCTTATTTTGTGAACCTCAGAAACAAAACCAGTTAACGTTGACTTTGAGTAATGTTCTGTGCTCAAAACAAAACAAAATTATTTTGTTATTATTTTTTTATATTTTTTTATACATTGTGCTGATTTACTTTTTCTCCCTATGGGAGAGGGACAGTGCCTTATGCATATATATGTATTTATGTTCATGAGCGGTTTGTTCCTGTCTATGTATGTATGTCACAATGATATTTGATCACAGGGACCTTAGAGGCTCAAATGTAGCATGCGCATAGGTATCTAGGATATCTAGGCCAATTCCGAATCTGAAGGTTATTGGACAAAAGTGAAGTTCACTGGAGCAGAAAAACTTGCAGCTGGTGATAGTGTCTTCCTGATCTAGTTGACACATTCTGTTATTTTTATGTAAAAATAAAATATTCCAAATATTTTT
>CM065710.1:393896-421396 GCA_017654935.2 Phymorhynchus buccinoides
GGTAATAGTTACATCGCTGGTAAGAAATGGATTAATGAAAATGTATATAATATTGCAAACTTTGTACGTGATAATGGACAGTTTATTTCGTTCAATGAATTCAAGCAAAAATACAACAGTAGTATGAACTTTTTGACTTTTTCGGGATGTAAAAGAGCCATACAAGAATATATTAAAACATCAGGAATAAACATCGGCAACAATATGTATATAGATATGCCTCTCTGTTTTAAAAAAATAACATCCATTTTCAAAGGATCGAAACTGTATTACGATACTCTGATAGAAAACAACGTAAGACCTAAATGTTGTACTCGGTGGGACGAAAGAATGAACTATGAAAATGATTGGAAGGAATGCTTCTTTTATGTAAACAAAACTGCAGATGTTAAAATTAAATGGTTACAACTTAGAATTTTACATAGATGCCTAGGAACAAATGTCATTCTGAAAGAGATGGGCGTGAGAGACAATGATATATGCAATTTTTGTAATACAACAAAAGATGGCATCCACCATATGTTTTGGAAATGTCACATTATTCAACGTTTTTGGTCTCAATTGTCAGATGCGTTGAATGATAAATGTCAAAATGTATTTAATTTACGTATTTCAGAAGCACTTGCAATTGTTGGATTTGACAAAAATATACAAATCGATCATATCTTTTATTTTATGTTGTCGTTAGCAAAAGAATACATATACCACTGTAAGTTAAACAATGATATACCTGTCTTAAAAATGTAAGTTAAAAAACTGAAATACAGATACAAAATAGAAGAATATATTTCACACAAAAACTTATTGTATAATGATTTTGCTGCCAGGTGGGCTCCATTCACTGCAATATTCAATGATATAAATTGATTTTATAAAACTTTTACTAATAAGATATCTAGTAATGATTAGTCTTATATATATATGAACTTTCTGTGTTTTTGTGGGGGTTTTTTTTAAACATTTTAAAATATGAGTAATACCTGTTCAGAGCTTGAAACTCACAATTTGAAATGTTGAGCTCTCTGTTTTTAGTTACTCCACATAGTGATGATAAATTGTTACCTCAAGATGTTGTGATAACATTTTTCAATGACTTCCACGGCACAGATGTGTGTAAATATGTTTGTTTGTCTTCTGTATGTATTTATTTGATTTTTGCCTATTATTTGTTTTGTTTTTCTTCCTTGTGAAATGTGGAAAGGAAAAAAAAAAAGTTAAAAAATATATAAATGGTGGCTTTGCTGGAAGCAAGGTTTCCTTGAGCAGACTGCCTTTGGAAGCAAAATAGCAAACGACCACTGCAACTTATTGAACTGGATTGCTTTCCCGGCAATTATTAATGTTTTTAGTCGTTATCTTTAATGGTTTTAGGTTCTGAACTTACTATTATACTGAAATTGCGTTCAATTTCACTCGGCATGGAGCATCGGCCGCGACTCTGTCTTTTAGCACAGCCTACGTCAGCCAGCCAGACGAACACCTATTATTAACCCTCTCACTCTGATCAATTGAAACGAGAATCGATCATGAGTACCAAGTGATGGGAAGTAACTCCGAACGTCACACCAAATCTTTTATTTAAAAAAATCACCCATAATAAAGTCTAACTCACATTTAATTTTTGAAAGATGCATATTGAATAGCAATGATGATATTTTCATTTCAAAGCTAACACACTGTCACACAACAAACCATGAATTGGAATTTTTAAAAATCCGTAATGGCACTCCGAGCATCGCGCAGAGTCAATACTGCGCACGTCACGTGGAAAGAAGAAACAAATTTGGGGTCACTTCGGAAAATCCGTTCAAAAAGACTAGTGGGTGCTTTCCCTTGCTGTAAAAGCCAGAAACGGATCAGTGAATCTCAGGTAAAGGAAGCACTAACTTAGTATATTGCATTGTGGGTAGGGCAAAAGTGAAAGTGAAACTACTAGACCTGGCGTTCAGCGGTCGCAATCGGCGCAAACGGGAGCCAGTGGTAAAAACAAATTCGGTCACATTTGGCGTCTGTGTCCTAGATGATAATGAATGGTGGTGTTTCAGTGTTGTACAATCTATGATGAAGACAAAGACAATGGTGGTGTTGCAGTGTTGTACAATCTATGATGAAGACAAAGACAATGGTGGTGTTGCAGTGTTGTACAATCTATGATGAAGAAAAAAAACCCACAAAGTTCAAAACGGTAGGTTACTGTCCCTTTTATTTGAAAAAATCACAGACGTTTCGGAGACTAACTCCGTTTTGAATGTGAAAATAATGAGAGCCAAAGTGTTGGCGAGAGATTTAAATACAAAATGAAGAGTGAGTAGGAATCATAAAATATCAGAAAAAACGAGGACGCGAAAAAGAACCTGAGTACATATTAACATTGCATCAACGTTTGAAAAGAGACGGCTTGAACTTGAGGAAAACGGACATTACTGAGTTCAATTCAATGCTACAATTAAAACAGTGAAAAGCGGAAAACATGACAATAATAATAACTGCACAGTCTTATATGCATGCACACACATACGCACACACACGCGTATAATTACGCACACACGCACACATTACATGTACTCAGGTTCTTTTTCGCGTCCTCGTTTTTTCTATTTTATGAACTTTGTGTTTTTTGAATAAGAGTCCTTGTGGTTATTTTTTCTTTATTTTCAAATCTATGATGAAGACATTGACAATGGTGGTGTTTCAGTGTTGTACAATATATGATGAAGACAATGACAATGGTGGTGTTTCAGTGTTGTACCATCTATAATTTAGACATTGACAATGGTGGTGTTTCAGTGTTGTACAATCTATGATGAAGACAATGACAATGGTGGTGTTTCAGTGTTGTACCATCTATAATTTAGACAATGACAATGGTGGTGTTTCAGTGTTGTACCATCTATAATTTAGACATTGACAATGGTGGTGTTTCAGTGTTGTACAATATATGATGAAGACAATGACATTGGTGGTGTTTCAGTGTTGTACCATCTATAATTTAGACATTGACAATGGTGGTGTTTCAGTGTTGTACAATCTATGATGAAGACAATGACAATGGTGGTGTTTCAGTCACTTACGAAATATCCACCAAGAAACCCGTAAAGAAGAGCAAAGACGAGTACAGAGGGATAGAGTATGACAGGGAGGGGACCACCATCATTGACGAGTTTGACGTGTACGCCAACCGCTGCATGATTATGGAGTCATCGAGCAATACAGAACTCCTGTGGTGGAGGGTGGATCTGCAAGGCCTGTTCTCCGTGCACCACCTGTGGATCAACTACCTCATTGACAACACCGGTGAGTGAATGTGTTCTGTGTACCACGTGTTACCTACCTCATTGAAGACAATGGTGAGTGAATGTGTTCTGTGTACTACGTGTTACCTACCTCATTGAAGACAATGGTGAGTGAATGTGTTCTGTGTACTACGTGTGGATCAACTACCTCATTGACAACACCGGTGAGTGAATGTGTTCTGTGTACCACGTGTTAACTACCTCATTGAAGACAATGGTGAGTGAATGTGTTCTGTGTACTACGTGTGGATCAACTACCTCATTGACAACACCGGTGAGTGAATGTGTTCTGTGTACCACGTGTTAACTACCTCATTGAAGACAATGGTGAGTGAATGTGTTCTGTGTACTACGTGTGGATCAACTACCTCATTGACAACACCGGTGAGTGAATGTGTTCTGTGTACAACGTGTTAACTACCTCATTGAAGACAATGGTGAGTGAATGTGTTCTGTGTACTAAGTGTGGATCAACTACCTCACTGACAACACAGGTGAGTGATTGTGTTCTGTGTACCACGTGTTAACTACCTCATTGAAGACAATTGTGAGTGAATGTGTTCTGTGTACCACGTGTGGATCAACTACCTCACTGAAGACAACGGTGAGTGAATGTGTTAGCTGTGTACGACGTGGTGATCAACTACCTCACTGAAGACAACGGTGAGTGAATGTGTACATTGTACCACGTGTTGATCAACTACCTCACTGAAGAAAACGGTGAGTGAATGTGTTCTGTGTACCACGTGTTGATCAACTACCTCACTGAAGACAACGGTGAGTGAATGTGTTTGCTGTGTACCACGTGTGGATCAACTACCTCACTGAAGACAACGGTGAGTGAATGTGTACTGTGTGTTCAACGTGTGGATCAACTACGTCACTGAACACAACGGTGAGTGAATGTGTTCTGTGTACCACGTGTTGATCAACTACGTCACTGAAGACAACGGTGAGTGAATGTGTTCTGTGTATCACGTGTTGATCAACTACCTCACTGAAGACAACGGTGAGTGGATGTGTTAGCTGTGTACCACGTGTGGATCAACTAACTCACTGAAGACAACGGTGAGTGAATGTGTTCTGTGTACCACGTGTAGCACAACTACCTCATTGCAGACAACGGTGAGTGGATGTGTTACCTGTGTACCACGTGTGGATCAACTAACTCACTAAAGACAACAGTGAGTGAATGTGTTAACTGTGTACCACGTGTTGATCAACTGCCTCACTGAAGACAACGGTGAGTGAATGTGTACTGTGTACCACGTGTTGATCAACTACCTCACTGAAGACAACGGTGAGTGAATGTGTTCTGTGTACCACGTGTGGATCAACTAACTCACTGAAGACAACAGTGAGTGAATGTGTTAACTGTGTACCACGTGTTGATCAACTGCCTCACTGAAGACAACGGTGAGTGAATGTGTACTGTGTACCACGTGTTGATCAACTACCTCACTGAAGAAAACGGTGAGTGAATGTGTTAGCTGTGTACCACGTGTTGATCAACTACCTCACTGAAGACAACGGTGAGTGAATGTGTTCTGTGTACCACGTGTTGATCAACTACCTCACTGAAGACAACGGTGAGTGAATGTGTTCTCCGTGTACTACATGTGGCACAACTACGTCACTGAAGACAACGGTGAGTGGATGTGTTCTGTGTACCACGTGTTGATCAACTACCTCACTGAAGACAACGGTGAGTGAATGTGTTCTGTGTACCACGTGTGGATCAACTAACTCACTGAAGACAACAGTGAGTGAATGTGTTAACTGTGTACCACGTGTTGATCAACTGCCTCACTGAAGACAACGGTGAGTGAATGTGTTCTGTGTACCACGTGTGGATCAACTACCTCACTGAAGACAACGGTGAGTGAATGTGTTCTGTGTACCACGTGTGGATCAACTACCTCACTGAAGACAACGGTGAGTGAATGTGTTCTGTGTACCACGTGTGGATCAACTAACTCACTGAAGACAACAGTGAGTGAATGTGTTAACTGTGTACCACGTGTTGATCAACTGCCTCACTGAAGACAACGGTGAGTGAATGTGTACAGTGTACCACGTGTTGATCAACTACCTCACTGAAGACAACGGTGAGTGAATGTGTTTGCTGTGTACCACGTGTTGATCAACTACCTCACTGAAGACAACGGTGAGTGAATGTGTTTGCTGTGTACCACGTGTGGATCAACTACCTCACTGAAGACAACGGTGAGTGAATGTGTTATCTGTGTACCACGTGTTTATCAACTACCTCACTGAAGACAACGGTGAGTGAATGTGTTCTCCGTGTACTACATGTGGCACAACTACGTCACTGAAGACAACGGTGAGTGGATGTGTTCTGTGTTCCACGTGTTGATCAACTACCTCACTGAAGACAACGGTGAGTGAATGTGTTCTGTGTGTTCCACGTGTTGATCAGCTACCTCACTGAAGACAACGGTGAGTGGATGCGTTCTGTGTACCACGTGTTGATCAACTACCTCACTGAAGACAACGCTGAGTGAATGTGTTAGCTGTGTACCACGTGTTGATCAACTACCTCACTGAAGACAACGGTGAGTGAATGTGTTCTGTGTTTTCCACGTGTGGATCAACTACCTCACTGAAGACAACGGTGAGTGAATCTGTTCTGTGTGTTCCACGTGTTGATCAGCTACCTCACTGAAGACAACGCTGAGTGAATCTGTTCTGTGTGTTCCACGTGTTGATCAGCTACCTCACTGAAGACAACGGTGAGTGAATGTGTTCTGTGTACCACGTGTTGATCAACTACCTCACTGAAGACAACGCTGAGTGAATGTGTTAGCTGTGTACCACGTGTTGATCAACTACCTCACTGAAGACAACGGTGAGTGAATGTGTTCTCCGTGTACTACACGTGGCACAACTGCCTCACTGAAGATAACGGTGACCGAATGTGTTCTGTGTACCACGTGTTGATTAACTACCTCACTGAAGACAACGGTGAGTGAATGTGTTCTGTGTA
This sequence comes from Phymorhynchus buccinoides, assembly GCA_017654935.2. Lineage (NCBI taxonomy): Eukaryota > Metazoa > Mollusca > Gastropoda > Neogastropoda > Raphitomidae > Phymorhynchus > Phymorhynchus buccinoides. The sequence continues at coordinate 400,197 of CM065710.1, forward strand.
CCACGTGTTGATCAACTACCTCACTGAAGACAACGGTGAGTGGATGCGTTCTGTGTACCACGTGTTGATTAACTACCTCACTGAAGACAACGGTGAGTGAATGTGTTCTGTGTACCACGTGTTGATCAACTACTCACTGAAGACAACGGTGAGTGAATGTGTTCTGTGTACCACGTGTGGATCAACTACCTCACTGAAGACAACGGTGAGTGAATGTGTTCCGTGTACCACGTGTTGATCAACTACCTCACTGAAGACAACGGTGAGTGAATGTGTTAGCTGTGTACCACGTGTGGATCAACTACCTCACTGACTACAACAGTGAGTGAATGTGTTAGATGTGTACCACGTGTTGATCAACTACCTCACTGAAGAGAACGGTGAGTGAATGTGTTCTGTTTACCACGTGTTGATCAACTACCTCACTGAACACAACGGTGAGTGAATGCGTTAGCTGTGTACCACGTGTGGATCAACTACCTCACTGAAGACAACGGTGAGTGAATGTGTTCTGTGTACACGTGTGGCACAACTACCTCACTGAAGACAACGGTGAGTGAATGTGTTCTGTGTACCACGTGTGGCACAACTACCTCACTGAAGACAACGGTGAGTGGATGTGTTCTCCGTGTACCACGTGTGGATCAACTACCTCACTGAAGACAACGGTGAGTGAATGTGTTCTGTGTACCACGTGTGGATCAACTACCTCACTGAAGACAACAGTGAGTGAATGTGTTAGCTGTGTACCACGTGTGGATCAACTACCTCACTGAAGACAACGGTGAGTGAATGTGTTCTGTGTACACGTGTGGCACAACTACCTCACTGAAGACAACGGTGAGTGAATGTGTTCTGTGTACCACGTGTGGAACAACTACCTCACTGAAGACAACGGTGAGTGGATGTGTTCTGTGTACCACGTGTGGATCAACTACCTCACTGAAGACAACGGTGAGTGAATGTGTTCTGTGTACCACTTGTTGATCAACTACCTCACTGAAGACAACGGTGAGTGAATGTGATCTCCGTGTACTACATGTGGCACAACTGCCTCACTGAAGGCAACGTTGAGGGAATGTGTTCTGTGTACTACGTGTTGATCAACTACCTCACTGAAGACAACGGTGAGTGAATGTGTTAGCTGTGTACCACGTGTTGATTAACTACCTCACTGAAGACAACGGTGAGTGAATGTGTTAGCTGTGTACCACGTGTTGATCAACTACCTCACTGAAGACAACGGTGAGTGAATGTGTTAGCTGTGTACCACGTGTTGATCAACTACCTCACTGAAGACAACGGTGAGTGAATGTGTTAGCTGTGTAGGACCATGGTCGTATTGATGTGGCCCCATCTCTAAGTGTCCTTATCTCTTTCCCGTGTCTAAAGGGGGCGACCCGCTGCATACGACTCGTTCGAAATGCGGTCCCTTTGGACATTTGTGAAATCTGCTTCTCTACATTCCTAACCCTATGCTTTGCTCTAATCCTAGCACAAACACCCAGATAACAAACACCACCCAACACGCTAACACCGGGCCTGTGTGCATGCACGCGGAAGCCCATAGACACGGGAACATATTTTGGTTAGTATAATTGCATTTCACACGTTTGATTAATATACTTTCAATTATGTTGTATTTTTGTCATGTTGCGACACCTCACACATAGGGGACACTTATTGAATCGGTACCCCCTAAGGATAGAGATCTCTATCTCTAGGGCAGATAATCCAAAGGCTATGAAACTTTCAATGTGGATACTACTGGTAGAGGGCTATAACTATATACTATAATTATGAAGATAATGTTTGTAGTTTTGGCTTAAACGTAAAAATACTTTTTTCTTCAAAAGGTACGAATTACAAGACCTGTTACGGAATTCGTACCACCAAGTTACTGATATCGTACCAGGGGGTTTATAGCACTAATTCAACGGTAGGACGCTCGTGACTTGGCTTTAGCTATAGACCATTCTCTCTTCTAAATGTTCCAGTTAGTCTCTGTGACGTCAAAGTAATTCTTATGTCATTTTATCATCAAAAGTTTGATGTCACGTAAAACAGGCCCCTGAATGCATTTTTGACGCTGCGCCATTGAAAAGACGTAGGAGGTACGAATTACGTGATAGTAGTACGAATTGCATAACTATGGCCCAATTATTTTTCCTTTGGATATTTTAATTTATAAAGTGGACAGCATTGACCCTAAGAACTTAAAGATTTTAAAGTGATATTTCCAGTTTTAATCTTTGCATGTATGCACTGAATAACAAACAAAAAAAGCGTTACCTAAAATTACATCTGATGCTGCCAAAATGAACTTTCGTGTGTCTTGCAAAGAGTGTTCCGCTTCGTTGCATTTTTGTTGTGATAAAATACTTCCCTTCCCCTGTCCAAACTTCACACACAAATATTAACCCCCAATCTTCTACCGTTTGGTAGGAAACCAGGTGGTACGAATTGCGTGACAGGTACTGAATCAATAAGCCTCCCCTATTTATCTTTTGGGGATAATAAGGTATACTTGAACGTGATAGACACGGGGACACATAGACACGGGGACACATAGACACGGGGACACACAGACACGGGGACACATAGACACGGGGACACACAGACACGGGAACACATAGACACGGGGACACACAGACACGGGGACACATTGACACGGGGACACATAGACACGGGGACACATAGACACGGGGACACATAGACACGGGGATACATAGACACAGGGATACATAGACACGGGGACACATAGACACGGGGATACATAGACACGGGGACACATAGACACGGGGATACATAGATACGGGAACACATAGACACGGGAACACATAGATACAATGACATAGACACGGGGACACTTAGACACGGGGACACTTAGACACGGGAACACATAGACACGGGGACACATAGACACGGGAACACATAGATACAATGACATAGACACGGCGATACATAGACACGGGGACACATAGACACGGCGATACATAGACACGGGGACACATAGACACGGGAACACATAGACACGGCGATACATAGACACGGGGACACATAGACACGGGGACACATAGACACGGCGACACATAGACACGGGGACACATAGACACGGGGACACATAGACACGGGGACACATAGACACGGGAACACATAGACACGGCGATACATAGACACGGGGACACATAGACACGGGAACACATAGATACAATGACATAGACACGGCGATACATAGACACGGGGACACATAGACACGGGGACACATAGACACGGGGATACATAGACACGGGCACACATAGACACGGGGATACATAGACACGGGAACACATAAACTCGGGGATGCATAGACACGGGGACACATAGACACGGGGACACAGACACGGGGACACATAGACACGGGGACACATAAACACGGGGATGCATAGACACGGGGACACATAGACACGGGGACATAGACACGGGGACACAGACACGGGGATACATAGACACGGGGACACATAGACACGGGGATACAGACACGGGGACACATAGACACGGGGACACATAGACACGGGGACACATAGACACGGGGATACAGACACGGGGACACGTAGACATGGGGACACAGACACGGGGACACTATATACGCGGGGACACATAGATACAGTGACATAGACACGGGGACACATAGACACGGGGACACATAGATACAGTGAAATAAATACAGTGACATAGACACGGGGACACATTCACGGGGACACATAGGCACGGGGACGCATAGACACGGGGACACAGACACGGGGATACATAGACACGGGGACACATAGACACGGGGACACATAGATACAGTGACACAGACGCGGGGACACATAGACACGGGGATACATAGACACGGGGACACATAGACACGGGGACACATAGATACAGTGACATAGACACGGGGACACATAGACACGGGGATACATAGACACGGGGACACATAGACACAAGGACACAGACACGGGGACACATAGACACGGGGACACATAGACACGGGGACACATAGACACGGGGACACATAGACACGGGGACACATAGACACGGGGACACATAGACACGGGGACACATAGACACAAGGACACAGACACGGGGACACATAGATGCTTTGGGATCATTTGAGGTAAAGCGCTATATAAATATTCTATTATTACTAGGATTCTCCCTAAAGGAGAATACTATTGCATTCGTCAAATCTTCTCTTTTTTCCCTTTTTTTTCTTCCTTTTCTTTCCCTTTTTTTGGGTCCGATTTGGCTGAAATTTTCAGAACAGTTGCTGGACCTTATGGGTATGTGCAATTTTAAATATTAAATGATTTCGCCGAATTTCCGGCAAAATGTGGCTGAAAAACCGCGAAATCGTCAAAATTTCAATCTTGAATATCTCTAATACGGCTGAACGTATTTCTTTCATATTTTCAGAAATTACTACGAAGTAGATTTCCAACATTCCTGCAATAAAAGCGAACCGGGAGTACAAACTGAACCGGGAGTACAAACTGAACCGGGAGTACAAACTGGAAGTGCCCCAGATATTATGGTCAGGCACCTTTCATTTGTTTCACGGAATAGCCAAAACCGGAAATGTCGTCACAAAATAACTAGTGGTATGGAAGCTCTTATGTTGGCCCAGGTCTGAAAGGAGTTTGTTGACGATATGTTAAATAGTTTAGAAGTTATTCAAATGTATGTAAATTTGGTTGTCACATTCACTGTTTTCCATATAAAAAAATACAATTTTTTTAATTTTTCAACTGATTCTGCTCAAATTTGCAGAATATTTGAAGGACACTATTCTTATGCGGAAATTTAAATATTACACTGATTGGCCAAAATATGGCCGAAAATGGCCCAAATTTGAATATTGAATAACTTGAGAATGGCTGCATGGATTGTGTTCATATTCTCAGTATTTTATAAAGAGTAGCATAGCAACACTTTCTATGTAAAATGAAACCGGAAGTATCAACCGGAAGTATGTCCGAAAATTGTGGAATGTTGGCAAATTTTCAGTTTAATTGCGCGAAAACCCTTTGACAGTGTGGATTGATATTTTCCATCTTTAACAACTTTGCTTCCAGAGAGACAGAGAAAGAGAGAAAACAAGAGAGAGACAGAGACGGAGGGAGAAAGAGAGAAAACAAGAGAGAGAGAGAGAGAGAGAGAGAGAGAGAGAGAGAGAGAGAGAGAGAGAGAGAGAGAGAGAGAGAGAGAGAGAGAGAGAGTTCTTACAGTGACGCAAAGTGACACTGACGTCATTGGTGTCTTGATGTAAGCTGTGGCGTATAATAGCGTATGACATAGCCGTAGACCACAACAATATTGCCACATAGAGAGATAGAGAGAGGGGGGGGGGGGGTGGGGGAGAGAGAGAGAGAGACAGGAGAGAGACAGAGAGCGAGAGATTAGAATGACGAAAAATAGAAGTTGAGGTAATTGATTGAAGATGATGTAAAGATGGTTGATGGAGGAGAGAATCATGTCATGTTTGTCTTAAAGACATTGAGACAGTGCATGTGGTGCAGAGTAACAGTCCTCAGGATATATGATTAAGTTCCTTCAGCAAATAGAAGGCTTCAGCTATGTTTGCCTAAAGTGGGAGAGAGAAAGAGAGACAGAGAGACCGAGTGTGCCCTCGCTTACCAAATGCCTGTTACTATGCCACCTATCTGAACGTGGGATCAATCTAGCTGAAGTGCTCCTCCAATTGGTTTTCAGCCCTGCAGTACATGAGTGGCGTGTCCGTATGGGTGAGTGGGATACATCTAGCTGAAGCGCTCCTCCAATTGGTTTGCAGCCCTGCAGTACATGAGTGGCGTGTCCATATGGGTGAGTGGGATACATCCAGCTAAAGCGCTCCTCCAATTGGTTTGCAGCCCTGCAGTACATGGGTGGCGTGTCCATATGGGTGAGTGGGATACATCTAGCTGAAGCGCTCCTCCAATTGGTTTGCAGCCCTGCAGTACATGGGTGGCGTGTCCATATGGGTGAGTGGAATACATCTAGCCGAAGCGCTCCTCCAATTGGTTTGCAGCCCTGCAGTACATGGGTGGCGTGTCCATATGGGTGACGTCCAGGGATAAAGACCACCCCAACTTCAACCAAAGCGAAGAGCTGTGCGCCACCAACAAGGGCAACACCGACAACAACAAGCATGCCAAACGATTCACCTGTACCGCCCCTCTCCACGGGAGCTTGGTCTGGCTCAGTGCTAAGAACAAGCTGGGCCTCTGCAAAATCAGTGTCTATGGATTTCCTATATATCGTAAGTCCCCTCTCTCTCTCTCTCTCTCTCTCTCTCTCTCTCTCTCTCTCTCTCTCTCTCTCTCTCTCTCTCTCTCTCTCTCTCTCTCTCTCTCTCTCTCTCTCTCTCTCTCTCTCTCTCTCTCACTCTCTCTGGTTTAAATGTTTTATTTTCCAAATCAACATGAACAACAACTATGCCATAACTGAAGCAACAACAAGCAGAGCTTATGGCGTGCTCAGTTCAAAACGAATTACACAGTATAAACATTGGCGGAATTTTACCAGGAAATACAAGCAATACATTTTTGAAAAGAAAGTCACAACAAACCAAACGAACAATGGACATAGCAATAGACAAAAGAAGTAGAATCGACACAAAAATGATAAGAGAGAGAGAGAGAGAGAGAGAGAGAGAGAGAGAGAGAGAGAGAGAGAGAGAGAGAGAGAGAGAGAGAGAGAGAGAGAGAGAGAGAGAGAGAGAGAGAGAGAGAGAGAGAGAGAGAGAGAGAGAGAGAGAGAGAGAGAGAGAGAGAGAGAGAGAGAGAGAGAGTTCCACCTCACACCACTCTGCAAACCAGAACTCCAACCCCACGTCGCAATAAAACGAAATAGGACTCGATGATGACATTAGGATTACATGAAATGACGCCAAGATGAAAACAGAGATACACCAAAACTAACTGAGTTAAAATATTAGGTGAGAACATGAACTGGTAAGGATGCAAGAGCTGGAAAGGAAGCAGGGGTTTGAATTTTATAGCCTTTTACTTAGCTCTATAAACTGCTGCACGGTTTTGAATATTTGTTCGTTTTCTGACACTGATAAACTTTGATCGCCAAAGAGTAGGGTGTAGGTGTTAGTGATGCATGGGTTAAGTGTTGAGATCGTGTTTATTCTTTCAGCAGCATAATGTATACACTGCATCAGATAATGTTCAGCATCTTCCGTATTGTGGCCACATGTACATTTGGGGTTATTTAATAAGTGTATGTTGTACAAGTCACCGTTAATATTGCTCATTCCTAAACGTAGTCTACAATGGTTAACTTGATTCTGTCTGGATCGTACATAATAGTAAGGGGGGACTGTGACATCTGTAAGAGATAAATAACGTTTGAACTGACTAATAGAATCAATTGTTTTAATAGTATCTGGAAGATTATTCCATAAGTTTGTGGTGGTAGGGAGAAAGGAATTTTTATGTAGTTCAGTTTTGGATCGTGGTACTATTCTATCTAATGGTCGGCGTCTATGGTAGGGGTTTTCCTCGGATACTAAGGAAGGGAGAAGATCTTGTAAATATTGAGGGCATTTGCCATTGACTATTTTGTGAAACTGAATCAATTTGTGTCTTCTTCGTCTTTCTTTTAATGAGCAAAAGCCTGATTCTTTATACAGTTTCGCATGACTACTTCCCCTTACTCCTCCTGTAATGGTACGGAGCGCTTCCAACTGTAAAGTTTCTAGTGAATTTGCTTGTGTGTCTGTACAGTTCTCTCTCTCTCTCTCTCTCTCTCTCTCTCTCTCTCTCTCTCTCTCTCTCTCTCTCTCTCTCTCTCTCTCTCTCTGTCTCTCATTCTCTCTCTCTCTCTCTCTCTCTCTCTCTCTCTCTCTCTCTCTCTCTCTCTCTCTCTCTCTCTCTCTCTCTCTTCTCTCTCTCTGTGTCTCTCTCATTCTCTCTCTCTCTCTCTCTCTCTCTCTCTCTCTCTCTCTCTCTCTCTCTCTCTCTCTCTCTCTCTCTCTGCTTCTCTGTTTATCTCTCTCTCTCTCTCTCTCTCTCTCTCTCTCTCTCTCTCTCTCTCTCTCTCTCTCTCTCTCTGTGTGTGTGTGTTGCAGTCCTCGCCCCCCCCCTCTCTCTCTCTCTCTTTCTCTCTCTCTCCCTTATAAAATATTCATAAAATTGTTCTTTAATTTTTGAATGTAAATAACGTAGTGCTGTATTTTTTGCCACTATTTTGCATGTTTGTGATTTTTTTTTGTCCTTGTCATGTTTTGCCTGAGGGCATGGTGTAAGCTGTCTCAGCTTATCCAATTTCCCTCATTAAAAAAAGGTTCGTATTCTCTCTGTCAGCTACCTGTCTTCCAGCGACTCAGGGCACAGGTGTAACAGCTCCGCTTACTGTCAACCAAATGTCAAGGTGTACATAAGCAACCCCTTCATAGATTGCACATCATATTTCTGAGCAAAAGCAAGAACAAAGGTAAATCAGTCAACATTCGGTGAGATAGCATACTGAACCTTACCCCAGGATTGCACCTACCTGGGCAGTTGCATCAGCAGCACCGGCGACATGGACAAAGAACTCAGCTGTCACATAGGCAAAGCAACAGCAGCCTTCAACCAGCTGTCAAAGATTTGGGGAAGCAAGAAACTCTCATTACACCTGAAGTCGTGCTTCTATAACTCTAATGTCCTGTCCACCTTGCTCTACAGCTGTGAAACCTGACACTTAAAATGTAGCCAAGAGAAGAAGCTGAACTGCTTTGACACCAAGTGCCTCAGGAAAGTCTTAGACATCAAGTGGAGCGACTTTATCACAAACGAAGAGGTTAGAGAGTGCACAAAGCAAGTTCCAGTAGCCAGCATCATCTGCAGACGCCGTCTCAGTTGGCTGGGCCAGACCGACTGCTGATAGGAGCCTTGGAGCGATGCTATCAGACCGACTGCTGATAGGAGCCTTGGAGCGATGCCATCAGACCGACTGCTGATAGGAGCCTTTGGTGCGATGCCATCAGACCGACTGCTGATAGGAGCCTTTGGTGCGATGCCATCAGACCGACTGCTGATAGGAGCCTTTGGTGCGATGCTATCAGACCGACTGCTGATAGGAGCCTTTGGTGCGATGCTATCAGACCGACTGCTGATAGGAGCCTTTGGTGCGATGCCATCAGACTGACTGCTGACAGGAGCCTTGGAGCGATGCCATCAGACCGACTGCTGATAGGAGCCTTGGTGCGATGCTATCAGACCGACTGCTGATAGGAGCCTTGGTGCGATGCTATCAGACTGACTGCTGGTAGGAGCCTTGGTGCGATGCCATCAGACCGACTGCTGATAGGAGCCTTGGAGCGATGCTATCAGACCGACTGCTGATAGGAGCCTTGGTGCGATGCTATCAGACTGACTGCTGATAGGAGCCTTGGTGCGATGCTATCAGACTGACTGCTGGTAGGAGCCTTGGTGCGATGCCATCAGACCGACTGCTGATAGGAACCGTAGCGATGCTATCAGACCGACTGCTGATAGGAGCCTTGGAGCGATGCTATCAGACCGACTGCTGATAGGAGCCTTGGTGCGATGCCATCAGACCGACTGCTGATAGGAACCGTAGCGATGCTATCAGACCGACAGCTGATAGGAGCCTTGGAGCGATGCTATCAGACCGACTGCTGATAGGAGCCTTTGGTGCGATGCCATCAGATCGACTGCTGATAGGAGCCTTTGGTGCGATGCTATCAGACCGACTGCTGATAGGAGCCTTTGGAGCGATGCTATCAGACCGACTGCTGATAGGAGCCTTTGGTGCGATGCCATCAGACTGACTGCTGACAGGAGCCTTGGAGCGATGCCATCAGACCGACTGCTGATAGGAGCCTTGGTGCGATGCTATCAGACTGACTGCTGATAGGAGCCTTGGTGCGATGCCATCAGACCGACTGCTGATAGGAACCGTAGCGATGCTATCAGACCGACTGCTGATTGGAGCCTTGGTGCGATGCTATCAGACCGACTGCTGATAGGAGCCTTTGGAGCGATGCTATCAGACCGACTGCTGATAGGAGCCTTTGGTGCGATGCTATCAGACCGACTGCTGATAGCAGCCTTGGAGCGATGCTATCAGACCGACTGCTGATAGGAGCCTTGGTGCGATGCTATCAGACCGACTGCTGATAGGAACCGTAGCGATGCTATCAGACCGACTGCTGATTGGAGCCTTGGTGCGATGCTATCAGACCGACTGCTGATAGGAGCCTTGGTGCGATGCCATCAGACCGACTGCTGATAGGAACCGTAGCGATGCTATCAGACCGACTGCTGATTGGAGCCTTGGTGCGATGCTATCAGACCGACTGCTGATAGGAGCCTTTGGAGCGATGCTATCAGACCGACTGCTGATAGGAACCTTTGGTGCGATGCTATCAGACCGACTGCTGATAGCAGCCTTGGAGCGATGCTATCAGACCGACTGCTGATAGGAGCCTTTGGTGCGATGCCATCAGACCGACTGCTGATAGGAACCGTAGCGATGCTATCAGACCGACTGCTGATTGGAGCCTTGGTGCGATGCTATCAGACCGACTGCTGATAGGAACCGTAGCGATGCTATCAGACCGACTGCTGATAGGAGCCTTGGAGCGATGCTATCAGACTGACTGCTGATAGGAGCCTTTGGTGCGATGCCATCAGACCGACTGCTGATAGGAGCCTTTGGTGCGATGCTATCAGACCGACTGCTGATAGGAGCCTTTGGTGCGATGCCATCAGACCGACTGCTGATAGGAGCCTTTGGTGCGATGCCATCAGACCGACTGCTGATAGGAGCCTTTGGTGCGATGCTATCAGACCGACTGCTGATAGGAGCCTTTGGTGCGATGCTATCAGACCGACTGCTGATAGCAGCCTTTGGTGCGATGCTATCAGACCGACTGCTGATAGGAGCCTTTGGTGCGATGCTATCAGACCGACTGCTGATAGCAGCCTTGGAGCGATGCTATCAGACCGACTGCTGATAGGAGCCTTGGAGCGATGCTATCAGACAGACTGCTGATAGGAGCCGTTGGAGCGATGCTATCAGACCGACTGCTGATAGGAGCCGTTGGAGCGATGCCATCAGACCGACTGCTGATAGGAGCCGTTGGTGCGATGCTATCAGACCGACTGCTGATAGGAGCCTTGGAGCGATGCTATCAGACCGACTGCTGATAGCAACCTTGGAGCGCCCTGGCTGCCTTATGCGTCGCACGATGCGGGAGCGTCTGAGTCTGAGACCAGTGAAAAGTCATAAGATCAGGGAGAAATATGGACCAAATTGCTAGCTTAGTTTCCTCAGGGACGCCCCCTCCCTTCCTCAACCTCCCCCTCCTCCAAAAAATCCCAAATAGGCGGCACTGTACAGCTTTGGCACACTCTCCAGGTGGGAGCAGCCTGAATTTCACTAGGGGTAATAGAAAATACAAATACCATTGCTTGGGGGGCCTGGACGATTACTGTGCCTTGTTGTTTGTTGCAGTGCTGAAGGGGGGAGAAACGTGTCGACCTACCAGCAAGTGGCTCTAGTGTGCCTTGTTGTTTGTTGTAGTGCTGAAGGGAGGAGAAACGTGTCGACCTACCAGCAAGTGGCTCTAGTGTGCCTTGTTGTTTGTTGCAGTGCTGAAGGGAGGAGAAACGTGTCGACCTACCAGCAAGTGGCTCTAGTGTGCCTTGTTGTTTGTTGCAGTGCTGAAGGGGGGAGAAAAGTGTCGACCTACCAGCAAGTGGCTCTAGTGTGTCCTGTTTGTTGCAGTGCTGAAGGGAGGAGAAACGTGTCGACCTACCAGCAAGTGGCTCTAGTGTGCCTTGTTGTTTGTTGCAGTGCTGAAGGGGGGAGAAAAGTGTCGACCTACCAGCAAGTGGCTCTTCTGTGCCGGCCAGTGTAAAGATGGAACCTGCGGTGAGTGTCTGGATTGTATCCTATATGTAGCGTCTTGAACTCATATGAAATATTGAGATGTCATAAGCAGTAAGTATCTCAATGCTAGATATAGTATCTTGTTTTCATATGTGCAGTGAGTATGTCGATTTTATATGTAAAATATCGATTGGATATGCAACAAGTATGTCAATTTCATGCGCAATAAGTATGTTGATTTTACAGTCATGTGTAATATATTGACTTTATATGCAGTTACTGTCTATTTTATACGTAGCATCCACGACACTATGTCTAGTAAATGCCGTGATGTTATATGCTGTGTCTAGACTATATAATGCAATAGCTCGATTTTATATGCAGTGAATTTCTCGATTTTATATGTATTAAGTTTTTCGATTTTATATGTCGTAAGTTTCTCAATTTTACATATGTAGTGAGTTTCTCAATGTTATATGTAGTAGGCTTAGAATGCATCTTGATTTCATTTCCAGAAGGCATCTCAATTTTACATGCTTTAGGCCTGACATGTCGATTCAAACTCGATTGTATTAAAAAGTGGATTATAGACGCCACATAATTTACTTTGCAATTGGACAGCTTCGAGTCTGTCCTGGTCACGTCGGTATCCGGGGGAATGAGGAGGTGGACCGCCTGGCCAGGGACGCCGTGAAAGACCGTCCAGACATATGTCTCATTTCATCTTCCGACATGAAATCAAAGGTCGCAACACACGTTTTCAGTCTGTGGCAGGAGGAGTGGAACCTGCAGGAGGATAATAAACTCCACTCTGTACGTCCAAACTTGAAGGAACGTCTTCCTCCGGCTGCTGGCGGCCGGAAGGAAGGAACTGTCTTGTGTCGGTTACACACGGGACACTCACACTTTACGCATGCGTTTCTGTTGAAGGGAGAAGACCCTCCCTACTGTGTGCCGTGCGACGCTCGTGTCTCTATTGAACACACTCTCCTTGATTGTTGGGATCTTTATGACACCAGAAGAAAATACTACACGGCAGAATCAATGAAGGTGTTGTTCCGTGATGTGCCGCCAGACATGATTTTCAGTTTTTTAAAAGAAGCGAATATTTTTCATGATATAAAAAGTCGTGGTAAGTTTTGAAACATCAATTGTAAGCTTTTAACTGTGTAAGGTTTTTATACACGACAAAATTTTAATTCTTTTTTTAACTTTTGTTTCAAATCTTTACGTTTTTAATTGTATATTTTTAACTGTGATATAACGTGGTCGGATTTTAAACTGTGATCTTACGTGCTCAAATTTGGACGTGGTGACAGCCCTGAAATGGCCTTAACAGTTGACGGGGCTATAAACAACATCAAATCAAACCGAGCCTGTCATTAGGACACTGTGAACATTAAAATAAAATGTATCCCATTTACATATTAAAGACAGCCTTATTTATATCTGATCACTGTGAGAGATTCTTTCTTTCAGCAAGACTTTCACACAAAAGACGAATGAAGTTTCCAGACACTTTACTTGGGTCCTGGTTTGTGGGTGGCTGGACCGAAGAGTGTGTGAGCATTATTACCATGCATGCTGGGAACCCAGCTACAAACATCTTTAAACAGAAACAAATGAATGATGGTCAAAGACAACAAATTCACAATCACAACTGGCAACAAAAAGCATTTCTACTTTGCAGGTGTTTATTGAAAAGCTGGAACATCAATACAAGATTGAAGAGCACATAGACAATGAAAACGTCTCGTACCGCTAGTTTGCATCAGATTGTGAATTGTCATTGAAGCAATGTTTACTTCTTCTTCTTCTTCTTCCAGTTAAGTGCCCACAATCAACAATTTGATTTTTACGGCACTATTTCGGTCGAGGTCCGAAGTCGGAGAAACAAAAGAATAAAATAAAATAGCATCATAAAATAAAATAAAAAGAGAGAGAGCAAAGGAAAAAGAGAAAACCCTAATCTACAAAGACCCAGCCAGCTGGTTCTCCTTGTGGATCCCCAACATGATGCCGCGTCAAAACAGGTACCCAAAAATCTATTGTTGTTTGATGGATGCCTGGAAGGTGCTTGGACAGGTGGCAGACACAGCCACCCCCGGTAGCCCGTTCCAGTCGCGGATGGTTCGAGGGAAAAATGAATTTCGTTTGTATTCGGTACGACAGTGGATGGATGACAGTTGTTGGTCATGTCCTCTTCTCTGGCGGCTCGGTGCTGGGATGAGCCTGATGTTGTGAACTTGGACAATGCCTTGCTGGATTTTATAAAGCATTGTCAGCCTGCTGGTTTTCCTGCGCTGCTCAAGTGTGAGCCACCCTAACTGAGATATCATGTCAGTGACACTGGAGGTGTTGTGGTAGCGGTTGAGTACGAAGAGAGCCGCCCTTCTCTGCGTAGCCTCGATTTTATTCACATTCCTCCGAGTGTACGGGTCCCAGACAGGACTGGCATACTCTAGCAGGGGTCTGACAAGAGTCAGGTATGCTCTTCCTCTCAGTTCTGTCGAGCAGATCTTGAGATTTCGCCGCAGGAACCCCAGCATTCTGTTCGCCTTGGCAGTGATGTTCTCTATGTGACCATCCCAGTTGATGTCCTTCTGGATAGTGATTCCAAGGTATTTCACTGATGTTACGGTGTCCAGAGTGTGACCATGCAGGTGGTAGCTATGGTGAAGAGGTGTTCTGCTTCTGGACACAGGCAGGGCGGTACATTTACCTGGATGGAATTGCATATCCCAGCTCTTTTCCCATTCAGCAAGGTGTTGGAGATCTGGCTGTAGTTGATTTTGATCTTGCTGGGATACGATGGTTCTGTACAGAGCTGTGTCGTCAGCAGAAAGTCGCGCTGGTGAGGTGACTTTCTCAGGTAGTAGTAGTAGTAGTAGTTGTTGTTGTAGGAGTAGGAATAGGGATGGCAGTAGGAGTAGGGATGGTAGTAGTAGTAGTAGTAGTTGTTGTTGTAGGAGTAGGAGTAGGGATGGTAGTAGGAGTAGGGATAGTGGTAGTAGTAGTAGTAGTAGTAGTAGTAGTAGTAGTAGTAGTAGTAGTAGTAGTAGTAGTAGTAGTAGTTGTCGGAGTAGGAGTAGGGATGGTAGTAGGAGTAGGGATGGTAGTAGTAGTAGTAGTAGTTGTTGTTGTTGTAGGAGTAGGAGTAGGGATGGTAGTAGGAGTAGGGATGGTAGTAGTAGGTAATGATGCTCGTGTCTAGAGTCGAATGGAATGAAGTGGGTGGATGCATTCGAAAACTAAGCTCTCGTACATCAGTCTCAAAACGAGGAATCTTGAAGAAGGAGTGAGCAGAGTTCATTTATTCCATTACACTTCATACATCTTCATCGCAACGAGGCAAGGCGCAGCCACTCGACTCGGACAAGGTGAAAAAACTGCAAATAAACCAAAAAAACATAAGAAACCATACAGGGACAAAAGACCCACAAAATCCCACGAATTACGAAACCATAATTTACTTTACAGCTATGACGCCAAACGAAAAGACTTTACCAAAACGTAACCAATCGGCCGAAGAACAACAGTTACAATTAGGCCCCTTTTAGATAAAAGGGTTACGAAAACAGCGGAAAAAAACCCTCAAATTATCATGATAAAAAACCCAGACTTAGCAAGTTTGGAAAACAATTTGAATTCAATAGTTAACTCAGATATCGCATGTATCATCAGAGATCATCGTAAAAAAAACCCAGAACTGTCCTTGAAAGTAAAGCAAAGAAAACGTTCAAACACTGATCTCACAATCGATGAAAAACGACAGTCCAAAACATACCTTTGACTCCACCAGGTTTTCACAGGGAACACAAGTCTTACAGCGGACTCAACTTGGGGCCCCAAAACTCATCAACAGTTCCAGCATACAAAAAAAACGTCTTCATTCTGCCATCTCAGAAAAGCCAACTGAAGATGGCATTCAAAACTCAGCTTATAATGCCCACAGGTTTACAATATTCAGTATTCACAAAAAGGCAATGGAGATAATTCATCACGAGCCTCACACAGGAAGCGCGCGTGACTTCAATCTCAGCAAAGCTTGGCATGCAGAAAATACAAATATTCGTGAAAGGAACGCAAAACACACGATTCCATCAATGGTAACTCGTTCACTTAACTTACGAGCGACAACTGAGCAATGCTAAGGATAAGAACCTCGTGAGTTTCGTAAACGGAAAAGAATTCATGACAATAGACAAAATGCACGAGACCATACCAAAAACACGATATCAGCATAAAAAGAACAATGAACAAAAGACATGGACAACGCACGCTACAAGAGGAGAAACACCTATTCAAATACAACACACGCAATAAACCCAACATAGACACAAAGCAGAATATTCACAAAACACAACCACAGGCATTAATAACAAACAATAGGCACAAACATCAAGTCAAGTCACGTCAGGTTAGGTCAAAGGAAGGATGGCCAAAGAGAGAAAATAAAGTCAAATCAGTCAACAAAACAAAAATAACAAAAAAGGCACGCAACAAACAAGAAAAACTCCAGAAAACACAAATAACATACAAACATCTTACACACAGAAAATACACAAGACATACACAGAACACAAGACAAGACAAACATGTGACGTCACACAATAATTTTACCAAGAGGTGGCCAAAAATGATACCTGCCATACACAGGCAGGCACAGTAGTAGTAGTAGTTGTTGTTGTAATAGGAGTATGGATAATGGAAGAGATAATGGCAGAATTGTGCATTTTCAAGCAACAAGCATGACATTTGGTATGATGGTATCTTATGGTGTGTTTATCAATTCCTGACGTAGGGACATTTTGAATTCAGCCTTTAACCCTTTCAGTACCAAGTGTATTTTTGGGGGGAAAACAAATAAATTAAAAAAAGTTTTAGTGGTATGTATTTTCATGAAACAAGCATGAAATTTGGCATGATAGGTTCTTATGGCATGTTTATCGATTTCTGATGGAGGGACATTTTCAAGTCAGCCTTTAACCCCTTCAGTGCCAAGGACCTTTTGATCGCGGGCAGTTATAATTTTTAAAAATTCTAGCGTTGGGTAATTTCATGTAATAAGCATGAAATTTAGTACGATAGTTTCTTATGGTGTGTTTATCAATTTCTGATGTAGGGACATTTTAATTCAACAAAAGATTGTAGTACTGAGCATTTTCATATAACAAGCATGAAATTTACCATGATCATTTATTATGGTGTCTTTGTTAAATTCTGACGTAGGGACATTTGCAATTCAGCCTTTAACCCTTTCAATGCCAAGAACATTTTATTGCAAACAGTAATAAGTAAATAAACTTCTAGTGGTATGCATTTTCAAGAAACAAGCATGGAATTTGGCATGACATTTTCTTATGGTGTGCTTAACAATTTCTGATGTAGGGACATTTTCAATTCAGCCTTTAACCCCTTCAGTGCCAAGGGCATTTTGATCGAGGACAGTTATAATTTTTTTAAAATCTAGTGTTGGGTATTTTCATACAATAAGCATGAAATTTGGCATGATCATTTCTTATGGTGTGTTTATCAATATTTGGTGCAGGGACATTTGCAATTCAGCCTTTAACCCCTTCAGTGCCAAGGGCATTTTAATCGCGAAGAGTTATTT
Source organism: Phymorhynchus buccinoides (assembly GCA_017654935.2). Classification (NCBI taxonomy): domain Eukaryota; kingdom Metazoa; phylum Mollusca; class Gastropoda; order Neogastropoda; family Raphitomidae; genus Phymorhynchus; species Phymorhynchus buccinoides. Next base: position 417,688 of record CM065710.1, read on the forward strand.
TATTTGAAAAAAATTGTAGAGTTGGGTATTTTCATGTAATAACCATGAAATTTAACATGGTGGTTTACATTGGTGTGTTTATCCATTTCTGATGTAGAGATATGTTCAATAATGCCATTAACCCCTTCAGTGCCAAAGGCATTTTGATTGCGGAACTTTTAATTCAACAAGAAAATCTAGTGTTGTGCATTTTCATAACAAGCATGGCATTTGGATAGTTTCTTATGGTGTGTTTGTCGATTTAGGATGTAGAGACATTTTTAATTCAGCATTTAACCCCTTCAGTGCCAGAAGCATTTGGATCACATAGTTATATAATTGAACAAACAAAAATGGCAATGGACCAATGAGGTAAAGTAAGCATAACCTTTTTTAAAGGTAAGTGAAAAAAGCTAAAAACTGTTGAAAGTGACTGATATAATTTTAATTTACTGTCAGTCTGCACAATAAAGCCATAATGAAAAGACTTATTTCCCTCTTTAACCCCTCTCCAGCTAGAGATAAAATGGATGATTACTTTTTATTGATTACTGGTTAAGACAATGCCTGCTAACAATTTGTTATACACCAAAGCTTTTAAGTCACTGATCAGCAAGCAAACCCATTTAATAATATTAATTTCCTCTGAAGTCGGAGTGTGGCTGCCCTCGTGGCAGGGTAATCAAAAACGGTCTCACAATGTTATCATCCCTAGCTGGTGCATTTGTACCGTAGTGTTCAAGGGCTTCAGCTGTTGGAATGATCCCTGGAGTCTTGAAGTCAGGGTAAGACAACAACAACAATAATATTAGTGCGAGTCACAGAAAAGAGGGGATGGAGGGGGGTTGGTCATTAACGCACATCCCCCCCCCCCCTCTCTCTCTCTCTCTCTCTCTCTCTCTCTCTCTCTCTCTCTCTCTCTCTCTCTCTCTCTCTCTCTCTCTCTCTCTCTCTCTCTCTCTCAATAAGCGATGGTATAATACCAAAATACAGTATGACGTTAATTGTCCAGTGTGTAAATTGAATGTGGTAGAAGACGAGTTTCATTTCTTCTTCCAATGTGAACTGTATGAAAATGTACGAAAGAAATGTGATGTTTTCAAATCATTCTTGGCTGCGAGATATGACTTGATGGCTTTGCTGCAAACAAAGAAAGAAGATTATATAAAATCAATAGCAGAATTTGTAGCAGAGGCATCTAAACTACGGAGAAAGAAACTTGACATTGTAGAATAATCACAAGTGATCATGTAAACTACGTCTTGTTATTTAGACCTACTGGTCGCTTAGTATTGGTATATATAGATTATACTTGTAGATTCATTTTTGTCTTTTAGTTATGTGAAAAAACTTTGTTCGTTTCTTTTTATTTTATTTTTCTGAACTAATTATGTTAAAATTGTGTGCCTCCATGTCAAATGGCATGTTAACTGCTGGTGACATTAAAACACTTTCATTTGTCATTTCTCTCTCTCTCTCTCTCTCTCTCTCTCTCTCTCTCTCTCTCTCTCTCTCTCTCTCTCTCTCTCTCTCTCTCTCTCTCTCTCTCACACTCTCTCTTTCTTACACACACACACACACACACACACACACACACACACACACACACACACACACACACACACACACACACACACACACACACACAGAGAGAGACTAACCCACAGACATACACATAGATATACACAGACACACACACGAGACACAAACACACACATACACACATAGATATATCTACCCCCCCCCCCCCACCCACACACACACACGCAGACTGTGAGACACACGACACACACATACGAGCGCGTGCACACACTCACACGCACATGCTCATTTGCTTTTTACACAATCGCTACTCTGGCTGAGTACATTGTACAATACTCTGGCAGGGCCAGAATAGATCTAGATGTTCAATAAACCAAAAAAAGGGGCCAGAATGATCAGCTCGGTGGCCATGGGCCTTTTAACATAAGAAGAAGAAGAAGAAGAGTGTACAGTATCTAGATCTAAACTGTTTCTTTCAATTCAATCTGTTGAAGTCAAGGCCTAGTCTATCAGTGTACCCATTCCACATTATACAGAAGCAAAATCGTAATCATTTACTTACTCACCTATGTAATCGATTGGAATCAAAACTGCATAACATAATGCCATTAATGACTTGATTAGGAACAATGACGAAAAGTACTTTGCGCCATTGGTGTCATCTTACTTTCGTTCTTACATTTGTTCCGGGACTGCTTTCAAAATCTGATTGGTTAAAATGAAAAGGAAGTGTAATAAAATAATAGAGTATAAAATAATAATGCTGTATTTTACAAAATTAAACGTAAAAGAAACATAATGTGCGGTAAATAAAGATATTTGCGTGCTAAGTTTTTTTTTTTCAAACAATATTTGTTGAAGAAGCATTATCTGCGACTTCTTTTTCAATGGCGGCCCTCCATTTTCGTCTGCTTAGCTACCGATTTTAAAATACCAAATAAACAACAATAGACTCATAAATTTTGATGACCCTACGCAAGAAATGTTAAATAAGCTCTCCTGAGTCTGTTCATACTAATTTTCAGTTTGTTGGATTCGTTTGAACAATTCAGCTGTTTTGATGCCTTTATCTCTTCCACTAGTAGTAGTAGTTGTTAATCCCCGAGCCGAAGGTTCGGGGAGCTATTGTTTTTGTCTGGTCCGTCCGGTGTCCGTCCGTCCGTCCGGCGTGCCTCCGTCCGTCCGGCTATTCGTCCGTTTTTCTCAAAAACTATTCAGTCTATCATCATGAAATTTGGTATACTAGTTTGCCAAGATGCAAGCTATCCACTGATGTATTTAGTTTTAAATCAAGGTCGAGGTCGCGCCAGTTACGGGGTTCAAACCCCGAAACACATAATCGCTAATATCTCGCGAAGTTTTGCATGTATTTTAATGCAGTTTTTTCCCACAACATTTCTTAATAAATGGTCTATAACACAGTTGTCATTAATTTTTCTGTGTGCGCGTGTGCACATGATCGCGCGCGCTCAAATCACGGGTCCGAACCCCAAGGCTATATATAACAAACTATTCAGTTACGTGCTGTTTTGATGCGTTTTTATGTAGTTACGTGCTGTTTTTATGCGTTTTTATGTATGTGTACAGTCGACACATTCCGATTTCGGAGTACCTCGGCGATGCTGCGAGGGGACTTTGCAGCCGTTCGACGTTGCACTTGTTGTTGTAGTAGTAGTAGGGATGGTAGTAGTAGTTGTCTGTTACAATTTGTTTCGTTTTGTTCTCTTCATGTTTTGTTTCCACAGTATCGGGTGAGAGTGGAAAATGCTCAACCAATGAGCACTGCCTGGGAGACCTCATCTGCCTTTCCAAACGATGCAGTGGGTGTCTGTCTGTGCTGTTGAACATTTAATTGCTTGTGGTGTCTGTGGTGTTGAACATTGCTTGTGGTGTCTGTGTTGTGTTGTCTGTGGTGTCTGTGTTGAACATTGCTTGTGGTGTTGAACATTGCTTGTGGTGTCTGTGATGTTGAACATTGCTTTGGGTGTCTGTGATGTTGAACATTGCTTTTGATGTCTGTGATGTTGAACATTGCTTTGGGTGTCTGTGATGTTGAACATTGCTTGTGGTGTCTGTGATGTTGAACATTGCTTTTGATGTCTGTAATGTTGAACATTGCTTGTGGTGTCTGTGATGTTGAACATTGCTTTTGATGTCTGTCTGTAATGTTGAACATTGCTTTTGATGT
>CM065710.1:423896-436396 GCA_017654935.2 Phymorhynchus buccinoides
TATGTTTTGTTTTCCACAGAACCGGGTAATCTGGGCACATGTTCACCTACAAAGACCTGTGTAGGACGGCTACTAGTCTGCGACTGGGATCAACAATGCAGTGCGTGTCTGTCTGTCTTTCTGTTATGTCTGTGATGTTAAAAATAGCTTATTTGTGTCTACCTGTGGTTGGCACAGTTGCAGGGCGTTGATTTTAAATAAATGTAGTGAGCATCTCTCTGTGATTTGGAAACATGCTCTATATCTCTGTGATTTGAAAACATGTTGTATACCTCTGTCTGTGATTTAGAAACATGCTGTACACCTCTGTCTGTGATTTAGAAACATGTTGTATATCTCTGTCTGTGATTTAGAAACATGCTGTACACCACTGTCTGTGATTTAGAAACATGTTGTATACCTCTGTCTGTGATTTAGAAACATGCTGTACACCTCTGTGATTTAGAAACATGTTGTATACCTCTGTCTGTGATTTAGAAACATGCTGTACACCTCTGTCTGTGATTTAGAAACATGCTGTACACCTCTGTGATTTAGAAACATGTTGTATACCTCTGTCTGTGATTTGGAAGCATCCTGTACACCTCTGTCTGTGATTTAGAAACATGCTGTACACCTCTGTCTGTGATTTAGAAACATGTTGTATACCTCTGTCTGTGATTTAGAAGCATCCTGTATACCTCTGTCTGTGATTTCGAAACATCCTGTATACCTCTGTCTGTGATTGGAAGCATATTTTATACCTCTGTCTGAGATTTAGAAGCATCCTGTATACATCTGTCTGTGATTTAGAACCATCCTGTATACATCTGTCTGTGATTTCGAAACATCCTGTATACATCTGTCTGTAATTTCGAAACATGCTGTATCCATCTGTCTGTGATTTCAAAACATCCTGTATACATCTGTTTGTGATTTGGAAGCATCCTGTATACATCTGTCTGTGATTTTGAAGCATATTGTATGCCTCTGTCTGTGATTTAGAAACATCCTGTATACATATGTCTGTGATTTGGAAGCATATTGTATACCTCTGTCTGTGATTTAGAACCATCCTGTATACCTCTGTCTCTCATTTGGAAACATGCTGTGTACCTCTGTCTCTCATTTGGAAGCATGTTGTATACGTCTGTCTGTGATTTGGGAACATCCTGTGTACTTCTGTCTGTGATTTGGAAACATGCTGTATACATCTGTCTGTGATTTGGAAACATGCTGTATACATCTGTCTGTGATTTGGAAACATGCTGTGTACCTCTGTCTGTGATTTGGAAACATGCTGTATTCCTCTGTCTGTGGTTTGGAAACATGCTGTATACCTCTGTCTGTGCTTTGGAAACATTCTATGTTATTTTTGTCTGTAAGTTATAAACATAATGTATTTTGTTTGCCTGGTTTATAAGCATGCTGTGTATGTCTCTGATTCGGGAACATGTTATGTTATGTATAAACCTGATGCATTGGGTTTGGCTGTGATTTAACATTATGATGTATGTATCTGTCTGTGATTTGGAATGATGGTTGTTGTTTTGTAATGTGTGTGTGCGTGCGTGCGTGTGTGCGCGCTGGGTGTGTGTGTACATACATCAGCATTTGTGACGATGGCATTTTATATTGGAACCGTTCCAGAACTGAAGCTAGGATTGTCATGTGAAGTAACAGCCACATGCCCGTTTGGAGCCTCTTGCGCGGACGGCAAATGCAGCTGCCAGAAACAGACGAAGGAGGTGAAGGGGCTGTGCAGTAAGTGTGTATGTGTGTGTCTGTCTGTCTGTGTATGTGTTTGCGTGGGTGTGAGCGTGCGTGTAAACGAGAATGTTTGTAGTTGTATTTCTTTGTAAAGCGCCATGAATAGAATGTTCTAGATATCTGCGCTATATAAATGCCAATTATTATAATATTAATAACGAAAAATGCATTGCTATTTTTGTCTGTGAGACGGGAACTTGTAATGATAATTAAAGGACGTTTTGCTGCACCCAGCGACGCCCTCGTCATCCATTTCATACATTAAAACTACAATGGGAAAGTGGGTGTGTCAAGTCAAGTCAAAATGATCTTTAATTACGAAAAAGGAATAAGCTAAACAAAACGTTTTTGTATCCTGTGAAAATCCTCTTTGTGTGTGTGTGTGTGTGTGTGTGTGTGTGTGTGTGTGTGCGTGTGCGTGCGTCTGTGTGTGTCCAAGTCAGTGGTATCCAACTATGACTGCCTTCTTAAACAATCTCAAAATATATCATGAAGGAAGATACATGTAACTGGTTTCACCGGGTGACCTTCACTTACATTATAAATATCGTTTTAAACAAGCAATGTACTAAACATATAATGCTTCAAATATAATTTCCTTTAGTCTGTTTATCTCTAGGTAAAATATCTACAGATACAAGTGTTCATGTTGTTGTTTTGTTGCAGCAATCGAGACATTTGTTGTAGGCCTATGGCTTTAAATGTTCAACCTTTTTTGTATGTTTTGTATTAAACTCAGACCAACTATGAATCAAGTATGCTTCCAATCACTGTCTGGTCTATTTATTGATTCTGCACCTTAAAAACATATGATTAGCCACTGAGATGGCAAATGTATTCCAATACATCATGCGACGTATAAAGCAGTTAGTCCATTTTAGCCGCCATTTTGAAAACTGTCATGGCGGCCATACTTCATGAATACAGCAACATCCATGTAAAATACATTACTCTACACCCATACATTCTATCCCAGATGGATGACTGCTCCTCACAGCAACGTTTCGGTGGTTTCACTTTTTGGAAGATTGCTTCTTGACTATAAGACTCGGTGCAAAAGGCCTGCGGTTGACAGTCCGCCACATGGTCACAACAAGCTTCTGCTGCACAAAATTTTAAAGTTCCATTTCTGAAAACATTATCTGTCTGTCTCTGTCCGTCTGTGTGTCTGTCTGTCCGTCTCTCTCTCTCTCTCTCTCTCTCTCTCTCTCTCTCTCTCTCTCTCTCTCTCTCTCTCTCTCTCTCTCTCTCTCTCTCTCTCTCTCTCTCTCTCTCTCTCTCTCTGTGTATGTATGTGTGTGTGTTGTATGTATGTATGTATGCATGTATGTATGTGCAGGTATGTATGCACGCACGTATATATGTTTGTATGTATTTGATTTGGCTATCTTAGACATTTATTTATATGCTTATGAATTGTATGTGTGTCTATCAATCTTTCTGTACAATCTGTCTGCAAAGTCTGTCTACAATACAGTGTGTCTATCAATCTGTCTGTACAATCTGTCTACAAATACGTCTGCTTGGCAATGTCAAAGATCTGTTTGAACACGGTCAGAGTAGACCTGACCATCTGCTTGGCAATGTTGAAGATTGTTTGAACACGGTCAGAGTGGACCTGACCATCAGCTTGGCAATGTTGAAGATTGTTTGAACACGGTCAGAGTGGACCTGACCATCTGCCTCTCAGCACGTCTTTCCTGCTTGGCCTCCCTGAGCTCTTCTCTGACACCGGGGTACCACGGGGAGCAGTGTCCAGTCCTCACCCTACTACTTTGTACTGGAGCATGTTTGTCCAGCACAGCACACAAGGCGGAATTTAGCTGTTCCACAGAGGGACAAAGATCGGGAGACACAGACGTGGCAATGTCTCTCTTGAAGGTCTCTGTGTCTAACGCACGTAAGTTACGGGTCTCTTTGTAAACAACAGAGACTGGGGGGCTCTTTAAACTACGATCACTAATGACACAAAAATGGTCCGAACTGAGCTCTTGCATAACTTCACTACGATGTTTTCTTCAGGTCGATGCATAATCCAGTCGATGATGTGACCCCGACTGTGGTAGGTTGACTTACAGACTGACTAAAACTGAACATGTTTAAAATATCGACCATTTTGGCAGTAGATGAGCGCTGAGGTTGATCACCGTGAAAATTTATGTCGCCTAGAATGAGTGTTAGCTGTGTTTTCGTTGGTAGCGTCGAGCAATTCAGGAAATTCTTGTACAAAGACAGAGTCTCTCAGCTTATTTTTACTGCTAGGAAACGTCCTGTATAAACACCAGAAATGAACAGTTTGTTGCTGTGAGGAATAAACTAGCTGAACAACTTCGAATGATGTGGGTGGGAAGGGGAAGGTGGTATTGAATGCGATGTCATTCGCCAAACTGTCCCTGTACACAACAGCCAGACCCCCACCATGGTGAGAGCGTGGGAACGATTTAACAGAATATCCATGTGGGGCCAGATCCACACACTGTCCCTCGTCACCTTTCTCCTTGAACCAAGTTTCTTGTAAAAACGTGATGTCAATGTTATTATGTAAAATGAATTCACACACTGCAGTCCGTGTTTCTTTAGGGCCAAGCGACTGGGCGTTGAAGGAGGAAATGCAAAAATGGTCGTTAGTGTGGCGTGCGGCGGTGTTTGAAAGAGGGATAGAAATTAGATTGGGGGAGATCGTACGAGCACGCGTGCATGCCGTTTTCACACACTGCAGTCTATCAACACCCACAGATGAATCAGGTTGAAACAAGGGAACTGATTGGTGTCTTTGGAAAGTTGATTGGTGGGGTGTTGTTTCGGAATTCCGTATGGAAACCACAGTTTTGATTTGCCTTTGTTTTCTCCTACCCGCTCGACGGTTTCTCTTTCGAGATAAACAAACACCTAATTCCATTTCACGCAATCAAGCAGCAAGGTCGGAAGTCAGAGGTGAAGGGGTGACAGCCAACAGTTCACTTCGGGAGTACACACAAGGAGAGACATGGCGCTCACCTTCTTCTTCTTCTACCGTTGAGTATCCACAATCATCAGTTTCATTTTATGATACTATAAGCGGTCGAGGTCCGCTTGCACGGCCTACCTGTCCAATGTTGACCAAAGGGGAGTGTTGCACGTGCGCAGGAGAGTTGACGGGGCGGGAAAATGGCGGAGTAGGACAGTTCCAGACACCCAAGTACGATGAAATACAACTGGAAATCACCTAAAATGGGAACCACACAGGAGAAAACAAGTAAAACCACAATAGTCCGTAGAGACGACACTAGAACACAAACAATATGTAGACTAAATCACTCAGCCTGTCAGGCTAATCACTAGTCTAATACATTAGTTACTAATAGTAGTAGTAGTAGTAGTAGTAGTAGTAGTAGTAGTAGTAGTAGTAGTAGTAGTAGTAGTAGTAGTAGTAGTAGTAATAGCAGCAGTAGTAGTAATAATAGTAGTAGTAGTCATAGTAGTAGTAATAATAATAGTAGTAGTAGTAGTAGCAGTAGTGGTGCTGGTAGTAGTAGCAGTAGTGGTGGTGGTGGTGGTGGTGGTAGTAGTAGTAGTAGTAGTAGCAGCAGCAGCAGCAGCACCAGCAGCAGCAGCAGTAGTAGTAGTAGTAGTAGTAGTAGTAATAGCAGTAGTGGTGGTGGTTGTGCTAGTAGTAATAGTAGCAGCAACAACAGTAGTAGTAGTAGTAATAGTAGTAGTAGTAGCAGCAGTAGTAATAGTAGTAGCAGTAGTGGTGGTGGTGGTGGTAGTAGTAGTAGCAGTAGTGGTGGTGGTAGTAGTAATAGTAGCAGCAACAACAGTAGTAGTAGTAGTAGTAGTAATGTAGTAATAGTAGCAATAGTAGTAGTAGTAGTAGTAGTAGTAGTAGTAGTAGTAGTAGTAGTAGTAGTAGTAGTAGTAGTAGTAGTAGTAGTAGTAGTAGTAGTAGTAGCAGCAGCAGTAGTAGTGGTGGCGGTGGTAGCAACGATTGTTGGTGGTAGTAGTAATAGTAGCAACAGCAGTAGCAGTAGTAGTAGTAGTAGCAGCAGCAGTAACAGTAGTGGTGGTGGTGGTAGTAGTAGTAGTAGCAACAGCAGTAGCAGTAGTAGTAGTAGCAGCAGTAACAGTAGTGGTGGTGGTAATGGTGGTAGTAGTAGTAGTAGTAGTAGTAGTAGTAGTAGTAGTAGTAGTAGTAGTAGTAGTAGTAGTAGTAGTAGTAGTAGTAGTAGTAGCAGCAGCAGCAGCAGCAGTAACAGTAGTGGTGGTGGTAGTAGTAGTAGTAGCAACAGCAGCAGTAGTAGTAGTAGTAGTAGTAGTAGTAGTAGTAGTAGTAGTAGTAGTAGTAGTAGTAGTAGTAGTAGTAGTAGTAGTAGCAGCAGCAGCAGTAACAGTAATGGTGGTAGTAGTAGTAGTAGTAGTGGTAGCAACAGCAGTAGTAGTAATAGTAGTAGTAGCAGTAACAGTAGTGGTGGTGGTAGTAGTAGTAGTAGTAGTAGCAACAGCAGTAGTACTAGTAGTAATAGTAGTGGAATAAGAAGTAGAAGTTGTTGTTGTTGTAGTTTTTCTTGTTGTATGTTACATTTACAATTGTTTGTGGGATTTTCTCTATGGCGTTTTGTTTTCCACAGAAGGGGGTCTGCTTGCCAAGTGTCCAGGCTCTGATGAGACCTGCAAGGAAGGCTTGGTCTGCAAGAACAAAGCATGCAGTGCGTGTCTGTCTGTCCTTGGGGAAATGCAGTGCGTGTCTGTCTGTCTTTGGGGAAATGCAGTGCGTGTCTGTCTGTCATTGGGGAAATGCAGTGCGTGTCTGTCTGTGATTGGGGAAATGCAGTGCGTGTCTGTCTGTGATTGGGGAAATGCAGTGCGTGTCTGTCTGTCATTGGGGAAATGCAGTGCGTGTCTGTCTGTGATTGGGGAAATGCAGTGCGTGTCTGTCTGTCATTGGGGAAATGCAGTGCGTGTCTGTCTGTCATTGGGGAAATGCAGTGCCTGTCTGTGCATTGGGGAAATGCAGTGCGTGTCTGTCTGTCATTGGGGAAATGCAGTGCATGTCTGTCTGTCTGTCATTGTCATTGGGGAAATGCAGTGCATGTCTGTCTGTCATTGGGGAAATGCAGTGCATGTCTGTCTGTCATTGGGGAAATGCAGTGCATGTCTGTCTGTCATTGGGGAAATGCAGTGCATGTCTGTCTGTCCTTGGGGAAATGCAGTGCATGTCTGTCTGTCATTGGGGAAATGCAGTGCGTGTCTGTCTGTCATTGGGGAAATGCAGTGCATGTCTGTCTGTCATTGGGGAAATGCAGTGCGTGTCTGTCTGTCATTGGGGAAATGCAGTGCTGTCTGTCTGTCATTGGGGAAATGCAGTGCGTGTCTGTCTGTCATTGGGGAAATGCAGTGCGTGTCTGTCTGTCATTGGGGAAATGCAGTGCATGTCTGTCTGTCATTGGGGAAATGCAGTGCATGTCTGTCTGTCATTGGGGAAATGCAGTGCGTGTCTGTCTGTCATTGGGGAAATGCAGTGCATGTCTGTCTGTCATTGGGGAAATGCAGTGCGTGTCTGTCTGTCATTGGGGAAATGCAGTGCATGTCTGTCTGTCATTGGGGAAATGCAGTGCGTGTCTGTCTGTCATTGGGGAAATGCAGTGCATGTCTGTCTGTCATTGGGGAAATGCAGTGCATGTCTGTCTGTCATTGGGGAAATGCAGTGCGTGTCTGTCTGTCATTGGGGAAATGCAGTGCATTGGGGAAATGCTGTCTGTCTGTCATTGGGGAAATGCAGTGCATGTCTGTCTGTCATTGGGGAAATGCAGTGCGTGTCTGTCTGTCATTGGGGAAATGCAGTGCATGTCTGTCTGTCATTGGGGAAATGCAGTGCATGTCTGTCTGTCATTGGGGAAATGCAGTGCATGTCTGTCTGTCATTGGGGAAATGCAGTGCATGTCTGTCTGTCATTGGGGAAATGCAGTGCATGTCTGTCTGTCATTGGGGAAATGCAGTGCATGTCTGTCTGTCATTGGGGAAATGCAGTGCATGTCTGTCTGTCATTGGGGAAATGCAGTGCATGTCTGTCTGTCATTGGGGAAATGCAGTGCATGTCTGTCTGTCATTGGGGAAATGCAGTGCATGTCTGTCTGTCATTGGGGAAATGCAGTGCATGTCTGTCTGTCATTGGGGAAATGCAGTGCATGTCTGTCTGTCATTGGGGAAATGCAGTGCATGTCTGTCTGTCATTGGGGAAATGCAGTGCATGTCTGTCTGTCATTGGGGAAATGCAGTGCCTGTCTGTCTGTCATTGGGGAAATGCAGTGCATGTCTGTCTGTCATTGGGGAAATGCAGTGCGTGTCTGTCTGTCATTGGGGAAATGCAGTGCATGTCTGTCTGTCATTGGGGAAATGCAGTGCATGTCTGTCTGTCATTGGGGAAATGCAGTGCATGTCTGTCTGTCATTGGGGAAATGCAGTGCGTGTCTGTCTGTCATTGGGGAAATGCAGTGCGTGTCTGTCTGTCATTGGGGAAATGCAGTGCATGTCTGTCTGTCATTGGGGAAATGCAGTGCATGTCTGTCTGTCATTGGGGAAATGCAGTGCATGTCTGTCTGTCATTGGGGAAATGCAGTGCATGTCTGTCTGTCATTGGGGAAATGCAGTGCATGTCTGTCTGTCATTGGGGAAATGCAGTGCATGTCTGTCTGTCATTGGGGAAATGCAGTGCCTGTCTGTCTGTCATTGGGGAAATGCAGTGCATGTCTGTCTGTCATTGGGGAAATGCAGTGCATGTCTGTCTGTCATTGGGGAAATGCAGTGTCATTGTCTGTCATTGGGGAAATGCAGTGCCTGTCTGTCTGTCATTGGGGAAATGCAGTGCATGTCTGTCTGTCATTGGGGAAATGCAGAAATGCAGTGCCTGTCTGTCATTGGGGAAATGCAGTGCGTGTCTGTCTGTCATTGGGGAAATGCAGTGCCTGTCTGTCTGTCATTGGGGAAAAATGTCTGTCTGTCATTGGGGAAATGCAGTGTCTGTCTGTCATTGGGGAAATGCAGTGCGTGTCTGTCTGTCATTGGGGAAATGCAGTGCATGTCTGTCTGTCATTGGGGAAATGCAGTGCATGTCTGTCTGTCATTGGGGAAATGCAGTGCGTGTCTGTCTGTCATTGGGGAAATGCAGTGCATGTCTGTCTGTCATTGGGGAAATGCAGTGCGTGTCTGTCTGTGTCTGTCTGTCATTGGGGAAATGCAGTGCATGTCTGTCTGTCATTGGGGAAATGCAGTGCGTGTCTGTCTGTCATTGGGGAAATGCAGTGCCTGTCTGTCTGTCATTGGGGAAATGCAGTGCGTGTCTGTCTGTCATTGGGGTCATTGGGGAAATGCAGTGCGTGTCTGTCTGTCATTGGGGAAATGCAGTGCGTGTCTGTCTGTCATTGGGGAAATGCAGTGCATTGTCATTGGGGAAATGCAGTGCATGTCTGTCTGTCATTGGGGAAATGCAGTGTCTGTCTGTCATTGGGGAAAATGCAGTGCGTGTCTGTCTGTCATTGGGGAAAATGCAGTGCGTGTCTGTCTGTGATTGGGGAAAATGCAGTGCGTGTCTGTCTGTCATTGGGGAAAATGCAGTGCCTGTCTATCTGTCATTGTGGAAATGCAGTGTCTGTCTGTCATTGGGGAAAATACAGTGCCTGTCTGTCTGTCATTGGGGAAAATGCAGTGCGTGTCTGTCTGTCATTGGGGAAAATGCAGTGCCTGTCTGTCTGTCATTGGGGAAAATACAGTGCCTGTCTGTCTGTCATTGGGGAAATGCAGTGTCTGTCTGTCTGTCATTGGGGAAATGCAGTGCCTGTCTGTCTGTCATTGGGGAAAATACAGTGTCTGTCTGTCATTGGGGGAAATGCAGTGCATGTCTGTGATTGGGGAAAATACAGTGTCTGTCTGTCTGTCACTGGGGAAAATGCAGTGCCTGTCTGTGATTGGGGAAAATACAGTGTCTGTCTGTGATTGGGGGAAATACAGTGCCTGTCTGTCTGTCATTGGGGAAAATACAGTGCCTGTCTGTCTGTCATTGGGGAAATGCAGTGTCTGTCTGTCATTGGGGAAAATACAGTGTCTGTCTGTCATTGGGGAAAATACAGTGTCTGTCTGTCATTGGGGGAAATGCAGTGCATGTCTGTGATTGGGGAAAATACAGTGTCTGTCTGTCTGTCACTGGGGAAAATGCAGTGCCTGTCTGTGATTGGGGAAAATGCTGTGCGAGTCTGTCTGTGATTGGGGAAAATGCAGTGCGAATCTGTCGATGATTTGGGGGAAAATAGTGCGTGTATGTCTGTGATTTTGGAAAATATAGTCCATGTATGTATGTCATTTGTGAGAATACAGTGCATGTCTGTGATTTGGGAAAATGCAGCGGATGTCTGTGATTTGGAAAAAATGTAGTGCATGTCTGTGATTTGGGAAAATGCAGTGTGATTGTGTGATTTGGGAAAATGCAATGTGAGTCTGTGATTTGTGAAAATGCAATGTGAGTCTGTGTTTTGTGAAAATGCAGTGTGAGTCTGTGTTTTGTGAAAATGCACTGGGAGTCTGTGATTTGGGAAAATGCAATGTGAGTCTGTGTTTTGTGAAAATGCAGTGTGAGTCTGTGTTTTGTGAAAATGCACTGGGAGTCTGTGATTTGGGAAAATGCAATGTGAGTCTGTGTTTTGTGAAAATGCAATGTGAGTCTGTGTTTCGTGAAAATGCAATGTGAGTGTGTTTCGTGAAAATGCAATGTGAGTGTGTTTCGTGAAAATGCAGTGTGATTCTGTGATTTTGGAAAATGTAGTGTGAGTGTGATTTGGGAAAATGTAGTCCATGTATGTCTGTCATTTGTGAGAATACAGTGCATGTCTGTGATTTGGGAAATACAATACATGTCTGTGATTTTTTGAAACGCAGAGTGACTGTCTGCATGTGGTTTGGGAAAAATACAAAGCGTGTCTGGTTGTGACTTGGGGAAATGCAGAGTGTGTCTGTTTGTGACTTGGGGAAATGCAGAGTGTGTCTGTTTGTGACTTGGGGAAATGCAGAGTGTGTCTGTTTGTGACTTGGGGAAATGCACAGTGTGTCTGTTTGTGACTTGGGGAAATGCAGAGTGTGTCTGGTTGTGACTTGGGAAAATGCAGAGTGTGTCTGTTTGTGACTTGGGGAAATGCAGAGTGTGTCTGTTTGTGGCTTGGGAAAATGCAGTGTATCTGTTTGTGACTTGGGGAAATGCAGAGTGTGTCTGTTTGTGACTTGGGAAAATGCAGAGTGTGTCTGTTTGTGACTTGGGAAAATGCAGAGTGTGTCTGTTTGTGACTTGGGAAAATGCAGAGTGTGTCTGTTTGTGACTTGGGGAAATGCAGAGTGTGTCTGTTTGTGACTTGGGGAAATGCAGAGTGTGTCTGTTTGTGACTTGGGGAAAAATGCATGAGTGTGTCTGTTTGTGACTTGGGAAAATGCAGAGTGTGTCTGTTTGTGACTTGGGGAAATGCAGATTGTGTCTGTTTGTGGCTTGGGAAAATGCAGAGTGTGTCTGTTTGTGACTTGGGAAAATGCAGTCTGTTTGTGACTTGGGAAAACGCAGAATGTGTCTGTTTGTGACTTGGGAAAATGCAGAGTGTGTCTGTTTGTGACTTGGGAAAATGCAGTCTGTTTGTGACTTGGGAAAACGCAGAATGTGTCTGTTTGTGACTTGGGAAAATGCAGAGTGTGTCTGTTTGTGACTTGGGAAAATGCAGAGTGTGTCTGTTTGTGACTTGTAAAAAAACAGAGTGCATGTCTGTCTGTCTTGTGTGGAAAAGCAGAGTGCGTGGTGTTGAAACAACCAGAATGCATGTCTGTCTGTGATTTGGGAAAATGCAGTGCATATTTATCTGTGATTCGAAAAACATGTAATATGATCAGTCTGTAATTTGAAACAGAAATGCAGTGCGAGTCTGATTTTGAAAACTGCAGTGTGTCTCTCTCTCTCTGCTGTAGGAAATTCATGATTTTGAAAACTGCAGTGTGTCTCTCTCTCTCTGCTGTAGGAAGTTCATGATTTTGAAAACTGCTGTATCTCTCTGCTGTAGGAAATTCATGATTTTGAAAACTGCAGTGTGTCTCTCTCTCTCTGCTGTAGGAAGTTCATGATTTTGAAAACTGCTGTATCTCTCTGCTGTAGGAAATTCATGATTTTGAAAACTGCTGTATGTCTCTATCTGCTGTAGGAAATTCATGATTTTGAAAACTGCTGTATGTCTCTATCTGCTGTAGGAAGTTCATGATTTTGAAAACTGCTGTATCTCTCTGCTGTAGGAAATTCATGATTTTGAAACCTGCTGTATCTCTCTGCTGTAGGAAATTCATGATTTTGAAACCTGCTGTATCTCTCTGCTGTAGGAAGTTCATGATTTTGAAACCTGCTGTATCTCTCTGCTGTAGGAAATTCATGATTTTGAAACCTGCTGTATGTCTCTATCCGCTGTAGGAAGTTCATGATTTTGAAAACTGCAGTATGTCTCTCTCTCTCTGCTGTAGGAAATTCATGATTTTGAAAACTGCTGTGTGTGTCTCTCTGCTGAAGGAAATTCGTGATTTTGAAACCCCTGCTGTATGTCTCTATCTGCTGTAGGAAATTCGTGATTTTGAAAACTGCAGTATGTCTCTCTGCTGTAAGAAGTTCATGATTTGAAACCTGCTGTATGTCTCTATCTGCTGTAGGAAATTCATGATTTTAAAAACTGCAGTATGTCTCTCTGCTGTAGGAAGTTCATGATTTT
>CM065710.1:438896-456396 GCA_017654935.2 Phymorhynchus buccinoides
ATGGTGAGAGGTGAGCAATGAATGATACTCTTTAGTCAGGAAAAGTCGGGGTACAGGTTAGGATTCTTTGTGGGGTTTTGTTGTTGGTTGATTTTGGTTGTGCTTTTTTCTCAATATTATGACTCTCCTTTAGGAGGCGTTAGCATTGTTTTTCTCAATATTATGACTCTCCTTTAGGAGGCGTTAGCATTGTTCTTCTCAATATTATGACTCTCCTTTAGGAGGCGTTAGCATTGTTCTTCTCAATATTATGACTCTCCTTTAGGAGGCGTTAGCATTGTTCTTCTCAATATTATGACTCTCCTTTAGGAGGCGTTAGCATTGTTTTTCTCAATATTATGACTCTCCTTTAGGAGGCGTTAGCATTGTTCTTCTCAATATTATGACTCCTTTAGGAGGCGTTAGCATTGTTTTTCTCAATATTATGACTCTCCTTTAGGAGGCGTTAGCATTGTTCTTCTCAATATTATGACTCTCCTTTAGGAGGCGTTAGCATTGTTCTTCTCAATATTATGACTCCTTTAGGAGGCGTTAGCATTGTTTTTCTCAATATTATGACTCTCCTTTAGGAGGCGTTAGCATTGTTCTTCTCAATATTATGACTCTCCTTTAGGAGGCGTTAGCATTCTTCTTCTCAATATTATGACTCTCCTTTAGGAGGCGTTAGCATTGTTCTTCTCAATATTATGACTCTCCTTTAGGAGGCGTTAGCATTGTTCTTCTCAATATTATGACTCTCCTTTAGGAGGCGTTAGCATTGTTCTTCTCAATATTATGACTCTCCTTTAGGAGGCGTTAGCATTCTTCTTCTCAATATTATGACTCTCCTTTAGGAGGCGTTAGCATTGTTCTTCTCAATATTATGACTCTCCTTTAGGAGGCGTTAGCATTCTTCTTCTCAATATTATGACTCTCCCTTAGGAGGCGTTAGCATTGTTCTTCTCAATATTATGACTCTCCTTTAGGAGGCGTTAGCATTGTTCTTCTCAATATTATGACTCCTTTAGGAGGCGTTAGCATTGTTCTTCTCAATATTATGACTCTCCTTTAGGAGGCGTTAGCATTGTTCTTCTCAATATTATGACTCTCCTTTAGGAGGCGTTAGCATTGTTCTTCTCAATATTATGACTCTCCTTTAGGAGGCGTTAGCATTGTTCTTCTCAATATTATGACTCTCCTTTAGGAGGCGTTAGCATTGTTCTTCTCAATATTATGACTCTCCTTTAGGAGGCGTTAGCATTGTTCTTCTCAATATTATGACTCTCCTTTAGGAGGCGTTAGCATTGTTCTTCTCAATATTATGACTCTCCTTTAGGAGGCGTTAGCATTGTTTTTCTCAATATTATGACTCTCCTTTAGGAGGCGTTAGCATTCTTCTTCTCAATATTATGACTCTCCCTTAGGAGGCGTTAGCATTGTTCTTCTCAATATTATGACTCTCCTTTAGGAGGCGTTAGCATTGTTCTTCTCAATATTATGACTCTCCTTTAGGAGGCGTTAGCATTGTTCTTCTCAATATTATGACTCTCCCTTAGGAGGCATTAGCATTGTTCTTCTCAATATTATGACTCTCCTTTAGGAGGCGTTAGCATTGTTCTTCTCAATATTATGACTCTCCTTTAGGAGGCGTTAGCATTGTTCTTCTCAATATTATGACTCTCCTTTAGGAGGCGTTAGCATTGTTCTTCTCAATATTATGACTCTCCTTTAGGAGGCGTTAGCATTGTTCTTCTCAATATTATGACTCTCCTTTAGGAAGCGTTAGCATTGTTCTTCTCAATATTATGACTCTCCTTTAGGAGGCGTTAGCATTGTTCTTCTCAATATTATGACTCTCCTTTAGGAGGCGTTAGCATTGTTCTTCTCAATATTATGACTCTCCTTTAGGAGGCGTTAGCATTGTTCTTCTCAATATTATGACTCTCCTTTAGGAGGCGTTAGCATTGTTCTTCTCAATATTATGACTCTCCTTTAGGAGGCGTTAGCATTGTTCTTCTCAATATTATGACTCTCCTTTAGGAGGCGTTAGCATTGTTCTTCTCAATATTATGACTCTCCCTTAGGAGGCGTTAGCATTGTTCTTCTCAATATTATGACTCTCCTTTAGGAGGCGTTAGCATTGTTCTTCTCAATATTATGACTCCTTTAGGAGGCGTTAGCATTGTTCTTCTCAATATTATGACTCTCCTTTAGGAGGCGTTAGCATTGTTCTTCTCAATATTATGACTCTCCTTTAGGAGGCGTTAGCATTGTTCTTCTCAATATTATGACTCTCCTTTAGGAGGCGTTAGCATTGTTCTTCTCAATATTATGACTCTCCTTTAGGAGGCGTTAGCATTGTTCTTCTCAATATTATGACTCTCCTTTAGGAGGCGTTAGCATTGTTCTTCTCAATATTATGACTCTCCTTTAGGAGGCGTTAGCATTGTTCTTCTCAATATTATGACTCTCCTTTAGGAGGCGTTAGCATTGTTTTTCTCAATATTATGACTCTCCTTTAGGAGGCGTTAGCATTCTTCTTCTCAATATTATGACTCTCCCTTAGGAGGCGTTAGCATTGTTTTTCTCCATATTATGACTCTCCTTTAGGAGGCGTTAGCATTGTTCTTCTCAATATTATGACTCTCCTTTAGGAGGCGTTAGCATTCTTCTTCTCAATATTATGACTCTCCCTTAGGAGGCGTTAGCATTGTTCTTCTCAATATTATGACTCTCCTTTAGGAGGCGTTAGCATTGTTCTTCTCAATATTATGACTCTCCTTTAGGAGGCGTTAGCATTGTTCTTCTCAATATTATGACTCTCCTTTAGGAGGCGTTAGCATTGTTCTTCTCAATATTATGACTCTCCTTTAGGAGGCGTTAGCATTGTTCTTCTCAATATTATGACTCTCCTTTAGGAGGCGTTAGCATTGTTCTTCTCAATATTATGACTCTCCTTTAGGAGGCGTTAGCATTCTTCTTCTCAATATTATGACTCTCCTTTAGGAGGCGTTAGCATTGTTCTTCTCAATATTATGACTCTCCTTTAGGAGGCGTTAGCATTGTTCTTCTCAATATTATGACTCTCCTTTAGGAGGCGTTAGCATTGTTCTTCTCAATATTATGACTCTCCTTTAGGAGGCGTTAGCATTGTTCTTCTCAATATTATGACTCTCCTTTAGGAGGCGTTAGCATTGTTCTTCTCAATATTATGACTCTCCTTTAGGAGGCGTTAGCATTGTTCTTCTCAATATTATGACTCTCCTTTAGGAGGCGTTAGCATTGTTCTTCTCAATATTATGACTCTCCTTTAGGAGGCGTTAGCATTCTTCTTCTCAATATTATGACTCTCCTTTAGGAGGCGTTAGCATTCTTCTTCTCAATATTATGACTCTCCTTTAGGAGGCGTTAGCATTGTTCTTCTCAATATTATGACTCTCCTTTAGGAGGCGTTAGCATTGTTCTTCTCAATATTATGACTCTCCTTTAGGAGGCGTTAGCATTGTTCTTCTCAATATTATGACTCTCCTTTAGGAGGCGTTAGCATTGTTCTTCTCAATATTATGACTCTCCTTTAGGAGGCGTTAGCATTGTTCTTCTCAATATTATGACTCTCCTTTAGGAGGCGTTAGCATTCTTCTTCTCAATATTATGACTCTCCTTTAGGAGGCGTTAGCATTGTTCTTCTCAATATTATGACTCTCCTTTAGGAGGCGTTAGCATTGTTCTTCTCAATATTATGACTCTCCTTTAGGAGGCGTTAGCATTCTTCTTCTCAATATTATGACTCTCCTTTAGGAGGCGTTAGCATTGTTCTTCTCAATATTATGACTCTCCTTTAGGAGGCGTTAGCATTCTTCTTCTCAATATTTGGACTCTCCTTTATGAGGCGTTAGCATTCTTCTTCTCAATATTATGACTCTCCTTTAGGAGGCGTTAGCATTCTTCTTCTCAATATTATGACTCTCCTTTAGGAGGCGTTAGCATTCTTCTTCTCCTTTAGGAGGCGTTAGCATTGTTCTTCTCTCTGCTGCTCTGTGAAGGGTGCGTTGGAGATGATGATGACGATGATGATGACGATGACGACGACAATTTTTCAAAAACGATTATATAGATGGCGATGACGATGAAAGGATAATGAAAATGATAATTTGTGCATTACAGAAAACATGAAGCAAAAGAGTATTACAGGAAGTAACAAAAATGATGGTAAGCCTGCCTCCCTCCCTCCCTCCCTCCCTCCCTCTCTCTCTCTCTCTCTTTCCCTCTCCCTCTCTCTTTCTTCTCTCTCTCTCTCTCTCTCTTCTCTCTCTCTCTCTCTCTCTCTCTCTCTCTCTCTCTCTCTCTCTCTCTCTCTCTCTCTCTCTCTCTCTCTCTCTCTCTCTCTCTCTCTCTCTCTCTCTCTCTCTCTCTCTATCTCTCACTCGCTCACCGTCTTACTCTGTGTGTTTTCCTTACTCTTGTTTTTTGGTGTGTGTGTGTGTGTGTGTGTCTGTGTCTCGGTGTTTGTATGTGTGTGTGTGTGTGTGTGTGTGTGTGTGTGTGTGTGTATCTGTGTCTCGGTGTGTATGTGTGTGTGTGTATCTGTGTCTCGGTGTGTGTATGTGTGTGTGTGTGTGTGTATCTGTGTCTCGGTGTGTGTATGTGTGTGTGTGTGTGTGTGTGTGTGTGTGTGTGTGTGTGTGTGTGTGTGTGTGTGAGAGAGAGAGAGAGAGAGAGTCTGAGTCTGAGTGTGTAATGTACATCAGCCATAGGCCATTATACAAACACGAAAATGAAGTGGAACATGGGGAAGGGTGGGAAAGAGGGTGGGGTGGGGGCAGACATGGGTGATGAATGAAAAAGGCAAAGGAAAAATAATAAACCATCATAATACATTTACATTAGAATATTTGATACAAGTTTGCGACAATAAATGTTAACGACTAAGCTTGTTCAAACAGAGAGAACGAGAACACAGTCAACCTGACGTTAGTAACTTCAGTATATGAATAATCCGCGGGCAACCTTAGCATCAAGCAAAATAATACTGGAAGACATACCATAAACTTACCATTCTACCTTATCGTCATTTCCAAAGTTAAGCAATAGATGACATCAAGTGGTACTTTCATAACCCCAAAACCTAAACATGGAAGAATGGCTTGTGTAAAGCCACAAATTTCGAAGATAACAAAGATTGAAGCAGTGAAACAATCATAATAACACTCTCAGGTGCATGTAACACGAGGAATTTTATCCTTCTTAAGCAAACTAGTGGTTTACATATAGGACATTGCAAAATGATGGAATAAAGATAAAATATATATATATATAGAGAGAGAGAGTGTGTGTGTGTGTGTGAGAGAGAGTGTGTGCGTGTCTGTCTCTTTGTGTGTGTGTGTGTGTGTGTCTGTTTTGTCTGTGTGTGTGTGTGTGTGTGTGTGTATGTGTGCGTTAGGTCTGTTTTTCTGTCTGTCGTCTCTCTATTCAGGTAAATGATCTCTACTATCCAAACCAGTCTGCTGTGTGTCCCCGTCTCTGTGTGTGTCCCCGTCTCTATGTGTCCCCGTCTCTGTGTGTCCCCGTCTCTGTGTGTGTCCCCGTCTCTGTGTGTCCCCGTCTCTGTGTGTGTCCCCGTCTCTATGTGTCCCCGTCTCTGTGTGTCCCCGTCTCTATGTGTGTCCCCGTCTCTATGTGTGTCCCCGTCTCTATGTGTGTCCCCGTCTCTATGTGTGTCCCCGTCTCTCTGTGTGTCCCCGTCTATGTGTGTCCCCGTCTCTGTGTGTCCCCGTCTCTGTGTGTCCCCGTCTCTATGTGTGTCCCCGTCTCTATGTGTGTCCCCGTCTCTGTGTGTCCCCGTCTCTGTGTGTCCCCGTCTCTGTGTGTGTCCCCGTCTCTATGTGTCCCCGTCTGTGTGTGTCCCCGTCTGTGTGTGTGTCCCCGTCTGTGTGTGTCCCCGTCTGTGTGTGTCCCCGTCTCTATGTGTGTCCCCGTCTGTGTGTGTCCCCGTCTCTATGTGTGTCCCCGTCTCTATGTGTGTCCCCGTCTCTGTGTGTGTCCCCGTCTCTATGTGTCCCCGTCTCTGTGTGTCCCCGTCTCTGTGTGTCCCCGTCTCTGTGTGTCCCCGTCTCTGTGTGTGTCCCCGTCTCTATGTGTCCCCGTCTCTGTGTGTCCCCGTCTGTGTGTGTCCCCGTCTGTGTGTGTCCCCGTCTCTATGTGTCCCCGTCTCTGTGTGTCCCCGTCTGTGTGTGTCCCCGTCTATATGTGTCCCCGTCTCTGTGTGTCCCCGTCTCTGTGTGTCCCCGTCTGTGTGTGTCCCCGTCTATATGTGTCCCCGTCTCTGTGTGTCCCCGTCTGTGTGTGTCCCCGTCTGTGTGTGTCCCCGTCTATATGTGTCCCCGTCTCTGTGTGTCCCCGTCTCTGTGTGTCCCCGTCTCTGTGTGTCCCCGTCTATATGTGTCCCCGTCTCTGTGTGTCCCCGTCTCTGTGTGTCCCCGTCTCTATATGTCCCCGTCTATGTGTGTTCCCGTCTCTCTGTGTGTCCCCGTCTGTATGTGTGTCCCTGTCTCTGTGTGTCCCCGTCTCTATGTGTGTCCCTGTCTCTGTGTGTGCCCATCTCTATGTGTCCCCGTCTCTCTGCGTCCCCGTCTCTGTGTCCCCGTCTCTGTGTGTCCCCGTCTCTATGTGTCCCCGTCTCTATGTGTGTCCCCGTCTTTATGTGTGCCCCCGTCTCTGTGTGTCCCCGGCTCTGTGTGTCCCCGTCTCTGTGTGTCCCCGTCTCTGTGTGTCCCCATCTCTATGTGTCCCTGTCTCTATGTGTGTCCCCGTCTCTATGTGTGTCCCCGTTTTACATGTTTACGTCTCTTCGTTTTCCCTGACCATATCCCTGAGCTAAACTCTAACCTTGACACTTATCTCTATCCCCAACTCTATCCTTTATCCTAATTTGAGAGCACACATAGAGGCGGGGGGCGCATAGAGACGGGAGCACTCAGAGACGAGAACATCATAAAATAAATAAATAATATTAGAGACGGGGGCACAATGAGAGTGACACATAGAGACGGGGGGCACATAGAGACGGGAGCACTCAGAGACGAGAACATCATAATATAAATAAATAATATTAGAGACGGGGGCACAATGAGGGTGACACATAGAGACGGGGGCACAATGAGGGTGACACATAGAGACGGTATACATAGAGACGGGGGCACAATGAGAGTGACACATAGAGACGGGGGCACAATGACGGTGACACATAGAGACGGGGGCACAATGAGAGTGACACATAGAGACGGGGGCACAATGACAGGGACACATAGAGACGGGGGCACAATGAGAGTAACACATAGAGACGGGGGCGCAACGAGGGTGACACATAGAGACGGGGACACAATGAGGGTGACACATAGAGACGGGGGCACAATGACGGGGACACATAGAGACGGGGGCACAATGAGGGTGACACATAGAGACGGGGACACAATGAGGGTGACACATAGACAGGGACATATAGAGACGGGGGCACAATGAGGGTGACACATAGACAGGGACACTTGACACTTGAAATGTTTTAATTGCCATTGACAATACAATCTTCATGACAAGGGGACACGTGATTTGAAATTAACTAATGTGTGTGTGTGTGTGTGTGTGTGTGTGTGTGTGTGTCTCAGGCATGATCTTTGGTATCTTTGTGACGGTGTCCTTACTGCTGATAGCTGTGGGCGTGGGAGCATGGGTCGGTCGTCGACGATTCATGCAGAAGAGTAAGTGTGTCTGTGTGTGTGTGTGTGTGTGTGTACGTGTGTGTGTGTACGTGTACGTGTACGTGTGTATGTGTGTGTGTATGTGTATGTACAGTACGTGTGTGTGCGTGTGTGTGCGTATGTGTGTTCGAGAGAGAGAGGGAGACAGAGAGAGCATGTGTGTATATATCTATATATGTGTGTTAGCTTGTGTGTATGTGTCTGTGCAAGCGTGTGTGTGCGAGCATGTGTGTGCGTGCGTACAAAGCGCATCTATGTGTGTGTGTGTGTGTGCGCGCGCGCACGGGCGTGTTTGTGTGTGTGAACGAGCGCACGCGTGTAACAACAATAACAACAATACTTTTAATCAGTCTTTTCAGGCCATCTGGACCATAATGACATGGAGAAAGATAATTTTTAAAAAAGATTAAACATCAAATAATTATGTAGGTGAACCCCTCAGCATTGGCAATACAATTAGCTACGTAATTTCATACATTCGACAATAAACAAAGCAGTTGTCATAGCAACCTTTCCTTTATGGTTTGGGCAAAACAGTTGTGCTTTCAATGAGCTAAGAAAACGATAGTAATACAAAGGTAAATATATTTTTCTCAAACTAGAATACCTTGGACATATAAGTAGAAAATGCACTAGATATTCAACCGGATTTCCATCACATTGTTTGCAATATGGGTCGGCTCTTAACTGTTCCAAACGAGCAATTCCATTCAGAGGTAGTCTGTTAGATTTATGTAAGCACATAACACGTCTATGGGCAATAATGTCAAGATGTACAATATAACTCGCTCTTAGTATTTATGGATGGCATGAACGGTAATCATCTTCAGAAGAAACAGAATCATGCCAAAGTTGGTAATAAACATCTTTTAATCTAGTCTTAAACTCTTCTACAAACAATGGAATCTGACCAGGGTTTTGCATTGCCCAAGCATAGCCGAAGCCATGTCTGCACAGTAAGAGTCTGACCTGAGTAACCCAGATCTTTCGCCCAGACAGATCATGCGCGTGTAGCATGCTGTAGGACTGCTTAGGGAATATATCCCGATATAGGTTTACAAGTTTACATCAGTATTTAATCAGTCGAATATGTGTGTCAATAACTATCGGAAAACGTCCACATTTTCCAAGTGCGATTGGATTTTTAACATCTCGACCAACTCCCAGAATCATTTTACATATTTTAATTTGGACTTTTTAATTGCGTCATATTTTTGAACCCCCAGACTTCGGAACCATACAAAAGAATGGGTTTGACGTTAGTATCGAATATCTTAAAAAACATGTCAACAGGAAGCAGTTTTAATTTAAAATATAACTTTTTAGTCCCTGTTAATGCTCTTAGCGCTTTACTAGAAAGAGCATCTACACATATGGTTCATTTCAAAGTTGCTACAAAAATTACCCCTAAATAATTGTAACCATTTTCAACTTTAAGCTCTTTACCTTAAAAGTACCATGGTGAACTTGAACATTTATAGCTGCCGGCAGCTCCCTGTAGATATCCTCATCCCAGTCCAGAATTAGGAATTGTTATTTTGTTTGCTGCATCTGATATTTTTCCCCTCTACTGGACCCAAGTAAATTCAAGTAAGCTATGTGTGATAGCTGATTTTTGTCTTTGTTTTTTTCTTTCTCTCTGCTTCTTTTTCTTTGGTCATCCCCTAACGTGCGTGCATTTACTTCTATAAAACGAATCTTGTCACCACCACAGTATCATCAGCGTGCTGTCACCACCACAGTATCATCAGCGTGCTGTCGCCACCACAGTATCATCAGCGTGCTGTCACCACCACAGTATCATCAGCGTGCTGTCACCACCACAGTATCATCAGCGTGCTGTCACCACCACAGTATCATCAGCGTGCTGTCACCACCACAGTATCATCAGCGTGCATTTACTTCTATAAAACGAATCTTGTCACCACCACAGTATCATCAGCGTGCTGTCACCACCACAGTACCATCAGCGTGCATTTACTTCTATAAAACGAATCTTGTCACCACCACAGTATCATCAGCGTGCTGTCACCACCACAGTATCATCAGCGTGCTGTCATCACCACAATATCATCAGCGTGCATTTACTTCTGTCACCACCACAGTATCATCAGCGTGCTGTCATCACCACAGTATCATCAGCGTGCATTTACTTCTGTCACCACCACAATATCATCAGCGTGCTGTCACCACCAAAGTATCATCAGCGTGCTGTCACCACCAAAGTATCATCATCGTGCATTTACTTCTATAAAAAGAAGCTTGTCACCACCACAGTATCATCAGCGTGCATTTACTTCTATAAAAAGAAGCTTGTCGCCACCACAGTATCATCAGCGTGCAGTTACTTCTACAAAAAGAAGCTTGTCGCCACCACAGTATCATCAGCGTGCAGTTACTTCTACAAAAAGAAGCTTGTCGCCACCACAGTATCATCAGCGTGCATTTACTTCTATGGAAAAAAAAGCTTGTCGCCACCACAGTATCATCGGCGTGCTGTCACCACCACAGTACCATCAGCGTGCATTTACTTCTATAAAAAGAAGCTTGTCGCCACCACAGTATCATCAGCGTGCATTTACTTCTATGAAAAGAAGCATGTCGCCACCACAGTATCATCAGCGTGCTGTCACCACCACAGTATCATCAGCGTGCTGTCACCACCACAGTACCATCAGCGTGCATTTACTTCTATGAAAAGAAGCTTGTCGCCACCACAGTATCATCAGCGTGCTGTCACCACCACAGTATCATCAGCGTGCATTTACTTCTATAAAAAGAAGCTTGTCACCACCACAGTATCATCAGCGTGCTGTCACCACCACAGTATCATCAGCGTGCTGTCACCACCACAATATCATCAGCGTGCATTTACTTCTGTCACCACCACAATATCATCAGCGTGTTGTCACCACCACAGTATCATCAGCGTGCTGTCATCACCACAATATCATCAGCGTGCATTTACTTCTGTCACCACCACAGTATCATCAGCGTGCTGTCACCACCACAATATCATCAGCGTGCATTTACTTCTGTCACCACCACAATATCATCAGCGTGCTGTCACCACCACAGTATCATCAGCGTGCTGTCACCACCACAGTATCATCAGCGTGCTGTCACCACCACAATATCATCAGCGTGCATTTACTTCTGTCACCACCACAATATCATCAGCGTGCTGTCACCACCACAATATCATCAGCGTGCTGTCACCACCACAATATCATCAGCGTGCTGTCACCACCAAAGTATCATCAGCGTGCTGTCACCACCACAATATCATCAGCGTGCATTTACTTCTGTCACCACCACAATATCATCAGCGTGCTGTCACCACCAAAGTATCATCAGCGTGCTGTCGCCACCAAAGTATCATCAGCGTGCATTTACTTCTATAAAAAGAAGCTTGTCGCCACCACAGTATCATCAGCGTGCAGTTACTTCTACAAAAAGAAGCTTGTCGCCACCACAGTATCATCAGCGTGCATTTACTTCTATGGAAAAAAAAGCTTGTCGCCACCACAGTATCATCAGCGTGCTGTCACCACCACAGTATCATCAGCGTGCATTTACTTCTATGAAAAGAAGCTTGTCGCCACCACAGTATCATCAGCGTGCTGTCACCACCACAGTATCATCAGCGTGCATTTACTTCTATGAAAAGAAGCTTGTCGCCACCACAGTATCATCAGCGTGCTGTCACCACCACAATATCATCAGCGTGCTGTCACCACCACAGTATCATCAGCGTGCTGTCACCACCACAGTATCATCAGCGTGCATTTACATCTATAAAAAGAAGCTTGTCGCCACCACAGTATCATCAGCGTGCTGTCACCACCACAGTATCATCAGCGTGCTGTCACCACCACAATATCATCAGCGTGCTGTCACCACCACAGTATCATCAGCGTGCTGTCACCACCACAGTATCATCAGCGTGCATTTACATCTATAAAAAGAAGCTTGTCGCCACCACAGTATCATCAGCGTGCTGT
This sequence comes from Phymorhynchus buccinoides, assembly GCA_017654935.2. Taxonomy (NCBI): domain Eukaryota; kingdom Metazoa; phylum Mollusca; class Gastropoda; order Neogastropoda; family Raphitomidae; genus Phymorhynchus; species Phymorhynchus buccinoides. Next base: position 450,634 of record CM065710.1, read on the forward strand.
CACCACTACAGACAGTATCATCAGCGTGCAATGACTTCTATAAAAAGAAGCTTGTCGCCACCACAGTATCATCAGCGTGCATTTACTTCTATGGAAAAAAAAGCTTGTCGCCACCACAGTATCATCAGCGTGCTGTCACCACTACAGACAGTATCATCAGCGTGCAATGACTTCTACAAAAAGAAGCTTGTCGCCACCACAGTATCATCAGCGTGCATTTACTTCTATGGAAAAAAAAGCTTGTCGCCACCACAGTATCATCAGCGTGCAGTTACTTCTACAAAAAGAAGCTTGTCGCCACCACAGTATCATCAGCGTGCATTTACTTCTATGAAAAGAAGCTTGTCGCCACCACAGTATCATCAGCGTGCTGTCACCACCACAGTATCATCAGCGTGCATTTACATCTATAAAAAGAAGCTTGTCGCCACCACAGTATCATCAGCGTGCTGTCACCACTACAGACAGTATCATCAGCGTGCAATGACTTCTATAAAAAGAAGCTTGTCGCCACCACAGTATCATCAGCGTGCATTTACTTCTATAAAAAGAAGCTTGTCGCCACCACAGTATCATCAGCGTGCATTTACTTCTATAAAAAGAAGCTTGTCGCCACCACAATATCATCAGCGTGCTGTCACCACCACAGTATCATCAGCGTGCTGTCACCACCACAGTATCATCAGCGTGCTGTCACCACCACAGTATCATCAGCGTTAATTTACTTCTATAAAAAGAAGCTTGTCGCCACCACAGTACCATCAGCGTGCATTTACTTCTATAAAAAGAAGCTTGTCACCACCACAGTACCATCAGCGTGCATTTACTTCTATAAAAAGAAGCTTGTCGCCACCACAGTATCATCAGCGTGCTGTCACCACCACAGTATCATCAGCGTGCTGTCACCACCACAGTATCATCAGCGTGCTGTCACCACCACAGTATCATCAGCGTGCTGTCACCACCACAGTACCATCAGCGTGCTGTCACCACCACAGTATCATCAGCGTGCTGTCACCACCACAGTATCATCAGCGTGCTGTCACCACCACCACAGTATCATCAGCGTGCTGTCACCACCACAGTATCATCAGCGTGCTGTCACCACCACAATACCATCAGCGTGCTTTCACCACCACAGTATCATCAGCGTGCTGTCACCACCACAGTACCATCAGCGTGCTTTCACCACCACAGTATCATCAGCGTGCTGTCACCACCACAGTACCATCAGCGTGCTTTCACCACCACAGTATCATCAGTGTGCTTTCACCACCACAGTATCATCAGCGTGCAGTAAAAGAAGAACGCCTAAGGGATCAATTCAATATATCAATACCACGTACACCACAATTTACCAACTCTGTGATTCAGAAAGAAATATAGAGAACAAAATAGGGCTTAGTACACAACCTTGACGCACACCTGACATTCACATAGAATATTCAGTAATTTTATCACCTACATTCACTGCCGCTTTCACACTTTTATACATTCCTTGTGGTGTACTGAACATCTTTCCATGGATTCCTTTGGCAAGAAGAACAAATACAAGCTTGTCTCTATCTACATTATGGAAGGCTTTAGAAAAATCTTAAAAAAGATAATAGAAATGACCACCTTGTTAGTTCATTTAAAACATCTTGATTATGCACGCGCGCGTGTGTGTGTGCATGTGTGTCTTAGACATATTGCATACATCATTATTTCTTTGAGTGCCAATTATAAACGTGTTTTAAAGTTCTTTCGAAAATCCTCGTAAGGTATTGGCTACCATGCACACATCAAAAGAAGGGTAAATGTTATTATGGACCTCCTTCCATCCCTTCTGGCCAAGTTTGAGATCTGATGTCATGGTATGTGGGGCAGTCTTGGGGGGTGTGTGCTCTGGGGGTACTGGTAACGAGCAGGCAGACTGTCATCTGATGTCATGGTATGTGGGGCAGTCTTGGGGGGTGTGTGCTCTGGGGGTACTGGTAACGAGCAGGCAGACAGACTGTCATCTGATGTCATGGTATGTGGGGCAGTCTTGGGGTGTGTGCTCTGGGGGTACTGGTAACGAGCAGGCAGACAGACTGTCATCTGATGTCACGGTATGTGGGGCAGTCTTGGGGTGTGTGTGCTCTGGGGGTACTGGTAACGAGCAGGCAGACAGACTGTCATCTGATGTCATGGTATGTGGGGCAGTCTTGGGGGGTGTGTGCTCTGGGGGTACTGGTAACGAGCAGGCAGACAGACTGTCATCTGATGTCATGGTATGTGGGGCAGTCTTGGGGTGTGTGCTCTGGGGGTACTGGTAACGAGCAGGCAGACAGACTGTCATCTGATGTCATGGTATGTGGGGCAGTCTTGGGGTGTGTGCTCTGGGGGTACTGGTAACGAGCAGGCAGACAGACTGTCATCTGATGTCATGGTATGTGGGGCAGTCTTGGGGTGTGTGCTCTGGGGGTACTGGTAACGAGCAGGCAGACAGACTGTCATCTGATGTCACGGTATGTGGGGCAGTCTTGGGGGGTGTGTGCTCTGGGGGTACTGGTAACGAGCAGGCAGACAGACTGTCATCTGATGTCATGGTATGTGGGGCAGTCTTGGGGGGTGTGCTCTGGGGGTACTGGTAACGAGCAGGCAGACAGACTGTCATCTGATGTCATGGTATGTGGGGCAGTCTTGGGGGGTGTGTGCTCTGGGGGTACTGGTAACGAGCAGGCAGACAGACTGTCATCTGATGTCATGGTATGTGGGGCAGTCTTGGGGTGTGTGCTCTGGGGGTACTGGTAACGAGCAGGCAGACAGACTGTCATCTGATGTCATGGTATGTGGGGCAGTCTTGGGGTGTGTGCTCTGGGGGTACTGGTAACGAGCAGGCAGACAGACTGTCATCTGATGTCATGGTATGTGGGGCAGTCTTGGGGGGTGTGTGCTCTGGGGGTACTGGTAACGAGCAGGCAGACAGACTGTCATCTGATGTCATGGTATGTGGGGCAGTCTTGGGGTGTGTGCTCTGGGGGTACTGGTAACGAGCAGGCAGACAGACTGTCATCTGATGTCATGGTATGTGGGGCAGTCTTGGGGTGTGTGCTCTGGGGGTACTGGTAACGAGCAGGCAGACAGACTGTCATCTGATGTCATGGTATGTGGGGCAGTCTTGGGGGGTGTGTGCTCTGGGGGTACTGGTAACGAGCAGGCAGACAGACTGTCATCTGATGTCATGGTATGTGGGGCAGTCTTGGGGGGTGTGTGTGCTCTGGGGGTACTGGTAACGAGCAGGCAGACAGACTGTCATCTGATGTCATGGTATGTGGGGCAGTCTTGGGGGGTGTGTGCTCTGGGGGTACTGGTAACGAGCAGGCAGACAGACTGTCATCTGATGTCATGGTATGTGGGGCAGTCTTGGGGGGTGTGTGCTCTGGGGGTACTGGTAACGAGCAGGCACACAGACTGTCATCTGATGTCATGGTATGTGGGGCAGTCTTGGGGGTGTGTGCTCTGGGGGTACTGGTAACGAGCAGGCACACAGACTGTCATCTGATGTCATGGTATGTGGGGCAGTCTTGGGGTGTGTGCTCTGGGGGTACTGGTAACGAGCAGGCACACAGACTGTCATCTGATGTCACGGTATGTGGGGCAGTCTTGGGGTGTGTGCTCTGGGGGTACTGGTAACGAGCAGGCAGACAGACTGTCATCTGATGTCACGGTATGTGGGGCAGTCTTGGGGTGTGTGTGCTCTGGGGCATATCGAGTGGTAGTACCTGGTAACGAGCAGGCACACAGACTGTCAAAGCAAGACAGCCAGCTGGACCAGCCAGACCATCCTCTGTCATGTGAGTAGACAAAAGCCACCCTCATCCTGCACAGCAGGTTCCGTGAATCATGGAGGAATCGACAAGGGATCGAAAACGACAAAGATGATCTCCAAAGCCTCGGTCGTCAACAACCCATAATATTGTTCTGGCTGATAACAGGACACTGTTGACTCCTGTTACACCTTCACAGGTTCAACCTGACACACACCAGTGAGTGCCCTTGTGGCACCATTGTCATGCTGCCAACTCCTGTCACACCTTCACAGGCTGAACCTGACACACACCAGTGAGTGCCCTTGTGGCACCATTGTCATGCTGCCAACTCCTGTCACACCTTCACATGTTCAACCTGACACACACCAGTGAGTGCCCTTGTGGCACCATTGTCATGCTGCCAACTCCTGTCACACCTTCACAGGCTCAACCTGACACACACCAGTGAGTGCCCTTGTGGCACCATTGTCATCCAATCCCCATGGTTAGCAAAACATCTAACCCTCACAGCCCACCCCCTCCCCGCCATCTGTAATATGAAAGATGTATACTGCTAAATGATCTCCAAGGCCTCAGTCGTTAGCAACAGAGGTCCTTCACAGAGTCAGCACGACAAGCATCGAAGCAAAAATCCCAAAGCTCAGCTTCGTTGGACTGGCCATGTCATCCGCATGGAGGAGTCCAGGATCCCTCGTCAGCTTCTCTATGGTGAGCTGACACAAAGCAGCCACAAGCAGGGTCGTCCCAAGAAGAGGTTCAATGACAACCTCAAGGCCAACCTCCAGTGGATAGGGCTCCAGCCTCATCAGCTCGAAGCTGCTGCAACCAACAGAACCAGCTGGCGTGCCCTGACCAGGAGAGCAGTGAACAGTTTTGAAGATGGCAACAGCACGAGAACGGCGTCACAGAGCTGGATCTGTCCCTGTCACAGCTGGTGTTCTATGCCCCGCCTGCAACCGCATGTGTGCTTATGAATTTGGTCTCTGAAGCCACATGCACATCCACCGATGAAAGCACAGCGAGAATGTCATCCTCGTTCCCGACGGTCAACCATGATGATGAGATTGCTAAATCCAGTGTAGAATTGTGGGAGGGGAAAGGTGACAAGGACATGTCTGCCGCTCGGCGACATCTAGCTAGTCTTACTGTTGTACTGAATGAAAATATATACAGCATGATTGTATTGCCTTTCATTGTGTTTCAGAACACCTTCTAGTTAGCCTTGCTGTGGTATTGAGTGAAGATGTATACAGCACGTATTGCATTTCTCTGTGTTTCAGAACCAGAGGAAGCCTTGAAGGGCGGGTAAGTTTGTTCTCCTACATTGTGTTCACCGTGGCTTCACATTGGGCCAATTGTAAAGTGAGAGTGAGAGCCGTGTGAGAATCATTCTGCACGACATTGAACAACCATTGTACAGCTTTGTGTTATGGATGACGTATGCCACTCAGTCGTTTCCGACCATGACTGCCAGATAGCAGAGGGGCAGACGCTGTTCTGGCAGGCTAGGCTATCATTTGTTTACAGTGCAGATGCCTTGCTCAGGGTACACCCCACTCTCTCGGCCAAAGGGATTTGAGGACAGCTGGCGTTGGGGAAGGTCCCCAAAGGCCAACCCATCCCTTTGGCTGTAGCACCAGAGCCGGAGCCAAGGTCCCCTAGTGTGAGAGTCATAATCTTCAACGAGAGACTAAACTGTACCATGATTTTTCATTGCTGTAGAAAATCATATAGGGTACAACTCTCATGTTACTGTTGGCCCCCTGCTATAGGCTAATGTCAACCAATGATAAACAGCATAACAATTACGGTCGCCCTATAAGAAAGACAAATGGGAATCCATCAGACAAGACATGGAAGTACTACAACAATCAATTCAGAGCATGCATCACACGACATGGAAGTACTACAACAATCAATTCAGAGCATGCATCACACGACATGGAAGTACTACAAGAAGCAATTC
>CM065710.1:461396-476396 GCA_017654935.2 Phymorhynchus buccinoides
CAGAGCTCAGAGAGAATGACATGAAATACAATGTGATTTGAATTGGTCTGATTGGCAGAGCGCAGAGAATGACATGAAATACAATGTGATTTGAATTGGTCTGATTGGCAGAGCGCAGAGAATGACATGAAATACAATGTGATTTGAATTGGTCTGATTGGCAGAGCGCAGAGAATGACATGAAATACAATGTGATTTGAATTGTTCTGATTGGCAGAGCGAAGAGAATGACGTGAAATACAATGTGATTTGAATTGGTCTGATTGGCAGAGCGCAGAGAATGACGGGAAATACAATGTGATTTGAATTGGTCTGATTGGCAGAGCGAAGAGAATGACGGGAAATACAATGTGATTTGAATTGGTTTGATTGGCAGAGCGCAGAGAATGACGTGAAATACAATGTGATTTGAATTGGTCTGATTGGCAGAGCGCAGAGAATGACGGGAAATACAATGTGATTTGAATTGGTCTGATTGGCAGAGCTAAGGCGGGCGTGGACAATCCCGAACAATCGAAGAAGAGCAGCATTGTCAACGACGCAGCGTCATCCACCATCGAACCTGAGGCTTCTTCGGCGATGGAATCCACTTCCGGTGCGGAAGAATCCACTTCCGGTGCGGAAAAATCCACTTCCAGTGCTGCAGAATCCACTTCCGGTGTGGAAAAATCCACTTCCGGTGCGGGTTAAACAGTGAATCAGCGTCAAGGCTTGGATTGGGGGGGAGAGGCAAGATGGGGGTGGGGGTGGGGTGGGGGAATATATTATAGTAAATTGCGAGGATAGTTTATTATTTAAAAAAATATTCTCACTTTGTCCAGTCGACCCTCATGCAAGCATGGAGTTAACGGGGCAAATTACTCATCAAAGGGGGCACTGTAAGATTTTTTGAAGAGATAGGTTTTGAGGTTCTTTTTGAAAGTGAGGAGAGATGGACTGTTGCGGAGACTGACAGGCAAACTGTTCCAGATTTTAGCGCACTGAAAACGAAAAGTTTCAGGGGCTTAATAGGCGAAAGAGCGTTGGCCAAAGGTTTTAGTAATGTTGAATTTAAAGTCTGAAATGATGAGAGTTGTTTCGGTTGGGAGGGGGGGTAGATGGAAATTGTTAGATCATATCAACAATGTTGACGTTAGAAGAAGTCAGGGGGGGGGGGGGGGGGGGTAGATGAAAATTGTTGGATCATATAAACCATGTTGACGTTAGAAGGAGATGAAAATTGTTGGATCATATTAACGATGTTGACGTTAGAAGAAGTCAGGAAAGGGGGGGGGGGGGGGGTAGATGAAAATTGTTGGATCATATAAACAATGTTGACGTTAGAAGGAGAAGTCAGGGAGGGGGGGGGGGGGGGGGGTAGATGAAAATTGTTGGATCATATAACAAAGTTGAGGTTAGAAGCAGAAGTCAGGGAGGGGGGGTGGGGTAGATGGGAAATTGTTGGATCATATAGCAATGTTGACGTTAGAAGGAGAAGTCAGGGAGGGGGGGGGGGGGTAATAATAATAATAATATAAACAGATATTTATATAGCGCTTTTTATCGAGCACAAAGCGCTTTACAATCAGTATTGAAACACTCACACACGCACACACACGCAAAACAGACACACACGCACGTACGTGCACGCACGTACGTGCACGCACGAGCGTGAACGCGTTCTTGCACACAGACATACACACACATACCCACACACATTTCATCAAACACACAGAAAACACATTATCACTGAAACGCACACAAACTTACTCAAGCATACACTTGTACAAACACGCGCGCGCGCACGCACACACATACACACGCGCACTCACATACACAAAGCACTCACGTGTACTCACACTCACAGACACATACCCCCCCCCCCCTCCTCTCCCCCCCCCCCCCCCCCCCCCCCTCTAGTGAACACAATCTCTCCTGCGCACGCATACACTCATACACATGCAAGCAGATATACCCACACAGAACACACACAACACACTCACACACACACACACCTGCTTGGAAGTGCGGCCGTGGGCGCACGCACACTCACATTCGCGCACACGCTCACAAATTACATACATACAAACATACGGACATACATCGCACAATCACACACACACACACACACACACACACACACACACACACACACACACACACACACACACACACACACACACACACACACACACACAATCGCACACACACACACACACACGTGCACATGGAGATGGGGGTGTTATTGGAAAGACTGCCGGAACAGATGGGTTTTCAGGTTTGTTTTGAACGATGCTAAAGATTGACTATGTCTGACAGCAGAAGGCAATGAATTCCAGAGTTTGACTGCTGATGATGTAAAAGCTCTACCACCGTGCCTATCACGTTTAAATTTTTGTATTCGAAAGATCCTATTGTCATTTGCTGAGCGGAGAGATCGAGATGGAACGTAAATTTCAAGAAGCTCAGAGAGGTATTGCGGTGCTGTTCCCGATATGATCTGATAGCAGAGACAGGCAGCTTTGTAGTTTATTCTTTGTTGAACGGGTAGCCAATGTAACTCTTTAAGTAGAGGTGATGTGTGTTGAAGACGCTTGGCTTTGAAGACCATTCTAGCAGCAGAGTTTTGAAGTTGTTGTAAGGGTTTGAGAAGCGCCTGTGGGCAACCAAGTAGAAGGGAGTTGCAGTAATCTAATCTAGACAAAATGTATGAACTGACTAGCGTTTTGGTTGCCTCGGTCGTGAGAAAGGGGCGTATAGAGCTGATTCGCCTGAGTTCGATGTATGCAGCCTGGCAGATCTTAGTGATATGATGTTGCATGGAAAGGTCTTCATCCAAGAAAGCACCAAGGTTGCGAATATGTTCCGAAAAATGGATGTTGGAATCTCCAAGGGCAATGGTGGAGGGCAGAGAGCTAGAGTCAACAGATGGGGGAAGCACTCTAAGTGCTTCAGTCTTGTCATCGTTTAGTTTAAGCTTATTGTTTGACATCCATGTTTTCACTTCAGTGACACAGTCTTGAAGAGTGTGAATAAGCTGGTCGTGAGCTAGCAGTGAAGCATGATGATTGAGTTGAGTATCATCGGCATACATTTCATGACGGACAGAGTGTTTCGCTATGAGGGGGGTCAATGGGGTGGTATAAAGAATGAACAAAATTGGTCCTAACACGGAGCCTTGTGGGACGCCAAAATCAAGAATTGACTCAGAAGATTTGTTTTCATTTACTACAACTATTTGTTTTCTTTCATGAAGATAGGAACGAAACCATTTGAGGACATTTCCAGTGATCCCAACATTTTGTTCGAGACGAGAAATAAGCATGTCATGATCGATTGTATCGAAGGCAGCCGAAAGATCAAGGTGTAGGAGAACCGAAACTTTGTCTTCGTCTAGAGAGAGAAGTAAATCGTTCAGAATTCGCAACAGGACTGTCTCTGTGCTGTGCCCTGGCCTATAGGCTGACTGATGAGGACTGAGAAGATTGTGGGTGGTCAGATGGGAGAAAAGTTGATGAAGCACAAGCCTTTCAAGAAGTTTAGAAAGATAAGGGAGATTTGAGATGGGTCGATAGTTTTTCAGTTCGTTGGGGTCAAGGTTTGTTTTTTTGAGCAGAGGTTTTACGATAGCAGTCTTGAATTCCGAGGGAAAGATACCAGAAGAGAGTGACTCGTTCATTATATTGGTTATAGTTGGCAGAACAAGATCGATGTGTTGAAACAGAAACTTGGTGGGAATAGGGTCTAAGTCACAGGTTTTGGGCGTGGTCCGTAGTATAAGTCGTTTAACAAAGTCCTGGGAAACAGGGGTGAAAGTTAGGAACGGGGATACCTTCGAAAATGGTGGCAGGATTGTCCAACTGCTGGACAGACTGAAAGCTATTACGGATAGCTATAATTTTATTCCTAAAGAAATCAGCAAACATGTTAGGTAGTAGACTTGCATCAGAAATGATTGGAAGAACAGCTGGTTTGGTTTTGCCGAGCAGAGAGTTAATGTTGTTAAACAGCTGTTTACACGTATTCGAGCCAGTAACGAGCGAGGAGTAGAACGCGGTCTTAGCAGAATCAACTAATTGGGCTATCCTATCTATAGCAGCACGGTGGATTTCTTTGTGTACTGTGAGCCTGGTTTTTCTTTCCTGTCGCTCAGCGCGTCTGCGTTCGACTTTGAGCGCGCGCAATTCCACGGCAATAGAGTTATACCACGGACTCGGCTTTCCGTCACGGAGCTTGATTTCAGACACAGGCGCATGCTTGTCTAAAACAGCAGAGAGCTCGGTGTTTAATTCAGAGACTAACATAGTGGACGTTATGGACTGCGCGATATCATTTGCTAATTTATCATGATTGACTTTGTTAAGCGGACGTCGAAAGACAAATTTAGAACTACGCGTGGGTTTTTGTAAGGCTAGTTTACACACAATAGCATAATGGTCAGAAACAAGATCATGGCATACATCAGTAGAAAGAACAACATTATTATCATGTCTATGAGTAGATGGAAATTGTTGGATCATATAACAAAGTTGACGTCATGAAGAAGTCAGGGAGGGGGGGTGAGGGTAGATGGAAATTGTTGGATCATATAACAATGTTGACGTTAGAAGGAGAAGTCAGGGAGGGGGGGGGGGGGGGGTAGATGGAAATTGTTGGATCATATAACAAAGTTGACGTCATGAAGAAGTCAGAGGGGGGGGGGGGGGGGGGGGGAGGGGAGGGGGGATGGAAATTGTTGGATCATATAACAAAGTTGACGTCATGAAGAAGTCAGGGAGGGGGGGTGAGGGTAGATGGAAATTGTTGGATCATATAACAAAGTTGACGTTAGAAGGAGAAGTCAGGGAGGGGGGGGGGGGGGGGGGGGGTAGATGGAAATTGTTGGATCATATAACAAAGTTGACGTCATGAAGAAGTCAGAGGGGGGGGGGGGGGGGGGTAGATGGAAATTGTTGGATCATATGACAATGTTGACGTTAGAAGGAGAAGTCAGGGAGTGGGGGGGGGGGGGGGTAGATGGAAATTGTTGGATCATATAACAAAGTTGACGTCATGAAGAAGTCAGAGGGGGGGGGGGGGGGGAGGGGGGATGGAAATTGTTGGATCATATAACAAAGTTGACGTCATGAAGAAGTCAGGGAGGGGGGGTGAGGGTAGATGGAAATTGTTGGATCATATAACAAAGTTGACGTTAGAAGGAGAAGTCAGGGAGGGAGGGGGGGGGGGGTAGATGGAAATTGTTGGATCATATAACAAAGTTGACGTCATGAAGAAGTCAAGGGGGGGGGGGGGGGGGTAGATGGAAATTGTTGGATCATATGACAATGTTGACGTTAGAAGGAGAAGTCAGGGAGTGGGGGGGGGGGTAGATGGAAATTGTTGGATCATATAACAAAGTTGACGTCATGAAGAAGTCAGAGGGGGGGGGGCAGGGGAGGGGGGATGGAAATTGTTGGATCATATAACAAAGTTGACGTCATGAAGAAGTCAGGGGGGGGGGGGGGTAGATGGAAATTGTTGGATCATATGACAAAGTTGACGTCATGAAGAAGTCAGAGGGGGGGGGGGGGGGGGTAGATGGAAATTGTTGGATCATATGACATAGTTGACGTCATGAAGAAGTCAGGGAGGGGGGGGGGGGGAGTAGATGGAAATTGTTGGATCATATAACAAAGTTGACATCATGAAGAAGTCAGAGGGGGGGGGGGGGGGGGGGTAGATGGAAATTGTTGGATCATATGACAAAGTTGACGTCATGAAGAAGTCAGAGGGGGGGGGGGGGGGTAGATGGAAATTGTTGGATCATATGACATAGTTGACGTCATGGGGGCGGGGGGCGGGAGTAGATGGAAATTGTTGGATCATATAACAAAGTTGACGTCATGAAGAAGTCAGGGAGGGGGGGTGAGGGTAGATGGAAATTGTTGGATCATATGACAAAGTTGACGTTAGAAGAAGAAGTCAGGGGGGGGGGGGGGGGGTGAGGGTAGATGGAAATTGTTGGATCATATAACAAAGTTGACGTCATGAAGAAGTCAGGGGGGGGGGGGGGGGTGAGGGTAGATGGAAATTGTTGGATCATATGACAAAGTTGACGTCATGAAGAAGTCAGAGGGGGGGAGAGGGTAGATGGAAATTGTTGGATCATATGACAAAGTTGACGTTAGAAGGAGAAGTCAGGGAGGGGGGGTGGGGGGTGAGGGTAGATGGAAATTGTTGGATCATATGACAAAGTTGACGTTAGAAGGAGAAGTCAGGGAGGGGGGGTGGGGGGTGAGGGTAGATGGAAATTGTTGGATCATATGACAAAGTTGACGTCATGAAGAAGTCAGAGGGGGGGGAGGAGAGCAGAAAGGGGGGGGGGGGTGAAGAAAGTGTAGCTTCAATGTTTCTATAGATGTCCGCCTTAAAAAATAATTTATTTTTTTTAAATGATGAAAAAAATGGAAAAAAAATAAAGGTAGGAGCTTATTAATTTTAAGCGTTATAATATTTACTTTTATATAGGTATTATACATTCATTTTGTGCAGTATACTAATAAATTGCTTTACATATACATCTTGATTATTAAAAAAAAACTTCGGGACTTTCCTGGTATTGCAGTACCTCCAGGATCGTCCCACTATCTTTATAGTTATCAATGTCCCATATGTGCCTTTTCCAGTCCGGTGGACGTTAAACGAAAACCTACCTATTTCCGGGATATGTTCAACTGAATAAATCTCATTACCTTTCATTTTTCGTTTGATGTTGGGGTTCTTTTTTTTTTAGCTTTGTGTGTGTGTGTGTGTGTGTGTGTGTGTGTGTGTGTGTGTGTGTGTGTGTGTGTGTGATTCAAAACTCAGTGGAAATATCTTCATTTACTACATGTAAGAAAATAAAATGAGCAGCAAACAACAGTCTGGGTTGCTTTTATTTGATCTATACTAACCATAATAATACATAACACAGAACTCACAAAAAGCTACAAAAGAGAACTAAGAGTGTTCAACGCAGTTTTTCCCTCGCCACGCACAAAGAAGTAGGTTTAGAGAGGAGACATATGATAGGTGCAGAGAATGAAGAGTAGTGGGCCCAAGACATAGTCTTGTGGCATACCGAAGGTCAAAGAAGTAGGTTTAGAGAGGAGACATATGATAGGTGTAGAGAATGAAGAGTAGTGGGCCCAAGACATAGCCTTGTGGTACACCGTAGGTCAAAGAAGTACGTTTAGAGAGGAGACATATGATAGGTGTAGAGAATGAAGAGTAGTGGGCCCAACCGAGGTCAAAGAAGTAGTTTAGAGAGGAGACATATGATAGGTGTAGAGAATGAAGAGTAGTGGGGACATACCGTACACCGTAGGTCAAAGAAGTACGTTTAGAGAGGAGACATATGATAGGTGTAGAGAATGAAGAGTAGTGGGCCCAAGACATAGCCTTGTGGTACACCGTAGGTCAAAGAAGTACGTTTAGAGAGGAGACATATGATAGGTGTAGAGAATGAAGAGTAGTGGGCCCAAAACATAGCCTTGTAGATTCAAGAAGTACCGTAGGTCCAAGAAGTACGTTTAGAAGAAAGACCATGGACAGAGACGACTTGTTGACGATCAATGGTGTAGGAATGAAACCAGTTCAGGACTGTGCCAGAAAATCCTAAAGAGTTACGTAGACAGGAAAGAAGGATCGTGTGGTCGATAGTGTCTAAAGCTGCAGACAGGTCCAAAAGAATCAGAAGTGAGAGATTGTTACAATCAAAGGCAGTCAATATGTCGTTACAGATGTTGAGAAGAGCTGTCTCAGTACTGTGGCCAGAGCGGTAGTCAGATTGAAGTGGATAAACAAGGTTGTTGGAGTGGAGAGGGTCTAATGGTTGATCAAGAACAACTTTCTCTAAAACTTTGGCAAGAAACGGAAGGTTTGATATAGGTCTGTAGTTCTTTAAGTTAACAGGATCAAGTGTGGGCTTTTTCTAGAGAGGTCTTACAATTGCAGATTTGAAAGATGATGGAAAGGAACCGGTAGAGAGAGAGTGATTAATGATGGTGATATCTAGTCCTGCCTATCTCTCTGATCTCGTTTACCTGTACTCACCCTCCAGGTCTCTCCTTTCTTCTTCTGACAAACTTATCCTTTCTATTCCTCGTACTAACACTAAGACAAATGGTGAACGTTCATTTTCTTTTAGCGCCCCTTCTGTCTGGAACACCCTACCATATGAACTTCGTTCTGCTAAATCTTTCCAGTCTTTCAAAACCGCTCTTAAAACTCACCTCTTCCGGCAATACCTCTGATTTCTTCCTTGTCCTGTTTCCTGCCTTAAATGATGTCCCCCACATTGTGGGTGGGTGGGTGTGCGCGCGTATGTGGGTGTAGGCGTGTGCGTGTGCGTGCGTGCGTGTTGTGGCTGTGTGCATGTTTGTGATAGTTGATGTTGTAGTAGCTTATTTATGATCTATGTATTTATTTAAACAATTGTGAAGCGCCGTGAGCTCAAGAGAGAAAGGGCGCTCTATAAATGTTATTTATTATTATTATTACTAATTACTATTATTATTATTATTATTATTATTATGAGGGAGAAGAGTGTCAAGACAATAGGTGAGGAAAGAAGCTGGCAGTGGGTCAAGTTCACAAGTTTTAATACCAGATTTCATTATAGTGATTTTCCTTACAAGTCAAGTCAAGTCAAGTCAAGTATACTTTATTATCTCAACAGAGAAATTACATTCAGGTGCAACATCAAATCATTTTAAAAACATATCACAAAACAATCGCAGAAAGCACGATAACATTAAGACACATGGGATTCGATTAAATTAGGAACATATTTAAAGCAATCAACAACACAATCAACAGAAGCATAGTAACATACGCCTAATATTAAGATAGTAACATTAAGATACATGGGATCAGATTATGAGCATTCAAACCAAGACTACAATTATCAACCAAATGCCTCACCCAACGAACGTTCCATCAAATGCCTCAGACACAGTTTGGAAATAAGCAGAGGGTGTTCCAGAGAAAGGGGGTCATGATAGGATGTATGATTGTCAGTCAGGGAATCAAGTGATAGTCTAAGGTTAGTGATCTTGTTAACAAAGAAGTCAGCGACAGCCTGTAGGAGTTCAGAAGGTGGCAGGTTAGGAGGAAGAGGAGAAGAGTCAGCTTTACCAAGAAGAGTGTTAGTAATGTTGTAGAGCTGTTTGGATGTGGAGCATGCAAGAATTTTGACATTGTAGTAAGCAGATTTAGCAGCATCAACAAGGTTATTAACAAATTTGTTGGCAGTTTGAGAAATCTGTTTATGTATAGTCAGACTGGATTTGAGCCACTGTCTCTCGGCTCTGCGTCTCTCACTCTTGGCTTCTTGCAGCTGTGGCCCGACGGAGGAGAACCAAGGCGAGGGTGGCCTCTTATTGTCTTATTGAGTGACACGATGGAATCCGTGGAGTGTTGGGGTGTCACCCCAAATCTGTTCATTAAACCAGGGCATGCAATGTCTTGTGAACCACTGCAGGGAATCGCCTCAAGTTTTGTGGTGGTCTATTATCGGAAGCTGAGACAAATAGTTGAGGAATGAACTGAAAATCATGAGGGTTCATGCATCACCAAGAACACTCAATGAAGTCCGGGCAGTGTATAGTGAACCTCTGAACAGAATCACTTCAATGGGTTTAGGGAAGGAAGTCAATGCATTGCCTAAAGCTGCAGTATCTCGTTGGTCAGCATGAAGAAATCTATGGAGGGTTAGGGTGTCACCCAACGAACGTTCCATCGAACGGTGTCAATACCTTGAGGCCAGCCGCCGTGACGTAGTGGTTATAAGTCGCGGACTACTGACTGGGAGGTCACGGGTTCGAATCCCATCAGAGGCGAGGTTTTTTTCGGTCCTGGACTGACTCCTACCCAAAGTGAGTTGCTATGAGCTTAACGGATGCAATTCTGAGAGTGTTGCTCTAATTTCATGACCAACACTGCAGGTGTCTGTAGTTCTCGGGCTTGGTTAACGCCGGGATATCATTATGAAAGGAAGCGTAGAGTACAGCCCTGTCACGTAGTCTCAGACCGATATGGAACTCCATATCATCATCATCATTGTCATGCATCCGCCTCATTTCCATCAATCATCAAAAAGAAAAAATGTCTCAAATTATGTAGCCTTGCATGCCCTGCTCTCATAGTGACATCAGTTTCGATTGCTAATGCAGTTTATGCCTTGGTGCGTTCGGGTCGACAACAACAGCATACAGTATTTATACGGCGCTGAATCTTGACATAGTGGAGCCTCAATGACGGGTGAACAGGCGGGGTCAATGTCATGAGGATCAGAGTGTTCTGGGGAGCTGTCGATGGGCGGACATGGTGGCGCCCTTGGAGGAGGACCTCACTCACGCTGGCTCCACGACTAAGACATTACTGTCGTCAGAAGGGGGCTTAGTAGGTGGTGTCCTGAACAGGCTCCGCTGAACTCCACCGAAGTGACTCAGCAGCAGTGCAGTGTCTCCTCGGTTGGTTGCCTCCTGACGGCCTAACATAGATTCGCTCCCCTTGGACTGCTGGTTTCGGATTCTGCGACTTGAACAAGCCGGGGTGTAGCTGTGAGTTGGGACTCGGAATGAGCGACGTGGGAGCAACGCCACTGTACGGCCCAGAAGATGGGACAGCAAAATATGAAAAATAAAGAAAAAAACCCATTCATTCAGGTACTGTACCATGAATAAATCTAGGTGGGGTACGGTGTCACACAAGGAACGTTCTATCAATATCTTGACAACTACTGCACAGAACCCCTGCAAACATACTGTGCTGTGAAGTAATAATAATAATAATAGTACATTTATATAGCACTTTACCTCAGATGAGCCCAAAGCGCTTTACAAACAATTATTCATCAACAAATAGACAACAAAAACAGCATTCAAGAAAAACACCAACCAGCAACAACCCATGCAAAGCAACTCTCTCTCTCTCTCGCTCTCTCTCTCTCTCTCTCTCTCTCTCTCTCTCTCTCTCTCTCTCTCTCTCTCTCTCTCTCTCTCTCTCTCTCTCTCTCACACACACACAAACACACATTTATCGACACCGACTCGTTCATCCCCCATTCAGTAATCCACAGCAACCAAGCTGCACGGACTGACCACATACACCAACACACATACACAAACACCCTCACACACAACTTACGCACGCAAACAGACACGCACACAGACACACACACACACATGCGTGCACACACAACCCACAAAACCAAAACACACACAAACACACATGTATGCACACATGCATGCTCACACACACACAACACACGCACTCACACACGCACGCACACACGCACACACCACAAAACAGCACAAACCTCTTATTCAATCTTCCCTCATGTGCACACAACAATAGAAAACTGATCAAATACTTAGGGTGCAGCAGGAAAAAGATGGGTCTTAAGAGGGGTTTTGAATGAGGAGACTGAGTTGGAGTGTCGGAGAGGAGAAGGCAGAGAATTCCAAAGAGATGGTGCTTGACAGGAAAAAGAACGTTGGCCAGCAGATTTGAGACGGGAGAGGAGACGAGAATCAGAAGACAAACGTAGTTGGCGAGCTGGGACATAGAGATGAAGAAGATCAGAGAGATATAAGGGAGCTTGATCATTCAGTGACTTGAAGACAAGGAGGAGAATTTTGTAGTCAATACGTGATTAAACTGGGACCCAATGTAGAGAATCTATGGAGGGTTAGGGTGTCACCCAAAACGAACGTTCCATCAATATCTTGAGAACAGCTGAACAGAACCGCTGCAAACATACTGTGCCTTGAAGTAATCTATGGAGGGTTAGGGTGTCACCCAAAACGAACGTTCCATCAATACATTGACAACCGCTGAACAGAACCGCTGCAAACATACTGTGCCGTGAAGTAATCTATGGAGGGTTAGGGTGTCACCCAAAACGAACGTTCCATCAATACATTGACAACCGCTGAACAGAACCGCTGCAAACATACTGTGCCGTGAAGTAATCTATGGAGGGTTAGGGTGTCACCCAAAACGAACGTTCCATCAATATCTTGAGAACCGCTGAACAGAACCGCTGCAAACATACTGTACCGTGAAGTAATCTATGGAGGGCTAGGGCGTCTACAAAAGTAGGGGGCCTGTTACCGTACTCGGGGATACCTTTGAGGGCTGTGTACTGGATGTCCGGTCACAGTGAGAGCTGTGTACTGGATGTCCGGCCACAGTGAGAGCTGTGTACTGGATGTCCGGCCACAGTGTTGGCCACCAGCACAGTGAGGGCTGTGTACTGGATGTCCGGACACAGTGAGAGCTGTGTACTGGATGTCCGGCCACAGTGTTGGCCACCAGCACAGTGAGGGCTGTGTACTGGATGTCCGGACACAGTGAGAGCTGTGTACTGGATGTCCGGCCACAGTGAGAGCTGTGTACTGGATGTCCGGCCACAGTGAGAGCTGTGTACTGGATGTCCGGCCACAGTGTTGGCCACCAGCACAGTGAGGGCTGTGTACTGGATGTCCGGACACAGTGAGAGCTGTGTACTGGATGTCCGGCCACAGTGTTGGCCACCAGCACAGTGAGGGCTGTGTACTGGATGTCCGGCCACAGTGAGAGCTGTGTACTGGATGTCCACCAGCACAGTGAGGGCTGTGTACTGGATGTCCGGACACAGTGAGAGCTGTGTACTGGATGTCCGGCCACAGTGAGGGCTGTGTACTGGATGTCCGGACACAGTGAGGGCTGTGTACTGGATGTCCGGCCACAGTGAGAGCTGTGTACTGGATGTCCGGTCACAGTGTTGGCCACCAGCACAGTGAGGGCTGTGTACTGGATGTCCGGCCACAGTGAGAGCTGTGTACTGGATGTCCGGCCACAGTGAGAGCTGTGTACTGGATGTCCGGCCACAGTGTTGGCCACCAGCACAGTGAGGGCTGTGTACTGGATGTCCGGCCACAGTGAGGGCTGTGTACTGGATGTCCGGCCACAGTGAGAGCTGTGTACTGGATGTCCGGCCACAGTGTTGGCCACCAGCACAGTGAGGGCTGTGTACTGGATGTCCGGCCACAGTGAGAGCTGTGTACTGGATGTCCGGCCACAGTGTTGGCCACCAGCACAGTGAGGGCTGTGTACTGGATGTCCGGACACAGTGAGGGCTGTGTACTGGATGTCCGGCCACAGTGTTGGCCACCAGCACAGTGAGGGCTGTGTACTGGATGTCCGGCCACAGTGAGGGCTGTGTACTGGATGTCCGGACACAGTGAGAGCTGTGTACTGGATGTCCGGCCACAGTGTTGGCCATCAGCACAGTGAGGGCTGTGTACTGGATGTCCGGCCACAGTGAGGGCTGTGTACTGGATGTCCGGCCACAGTGTTGGCCACCAGCACAGTGAGGGCTGTGTACTGGATGTCCGGCCACAGTGAGAGCTGTGTACTGGAAGTCCGGCCACAGTGAGAGCTGTGCACTGGATGTCCGGCCACAGTGTTGGCCACCAGCACAGTGAGGGCTGTGTACTGGATGTCCGGCCACAGTGAGGGCTGTGTACTGGATGTCCGGCCACAGTGTTGGCCACCAGCACAGTGAGGGCTGTGTACTGGATGTCCACCAGCACAGTGAGGGCTGTGTACTGGATGTCCACCAGCACAGTGAGGGCTGTGTACTGGATGTCCACCAGCACAGTGAGGGCTGTGTACTGGATGTCCACCAGCACAGTGAGGGCTGTGTACTGGATGTCCACCAGCACAGTGAGGGCTGTGTACTGGATGTCCACCAGCACAGTGAGGGCTGTGTACTGGATGTCCACCAGCACAGTGAGGGCTGTGTACTGGATGTCCGGCCCGGCCAAAGTGTTGTCTACCAGCACAGTGAAGGCTGGACCATCACTTCCTCCACTCATGGACACATCTCTGCACAGCTGGGGGGCGTTGTCTACCAGCACAGTGAAGGCTGGACCATCACTTCCTCCACTCATGGACACACATCTCTGCACAGCTGGGGGGCGTTGTCTACCAGCACAGTGAGGGCTGGACCATCACTTCCTCCACTCATGGACACACATCTCTGCACAGCTGGGGGGCGTTGTCTACCAGCACAGTGAGGGCTGGACCATCACTTCCTCCACTCATGGACACACATCTCTGCACAGCTGGGGGGCGTTGTCTACCAGCACAGTGAGGGCTGGACCATCACTTCCTCCACTCATGGACACACATCTCTGCACAGCTGGGGTGGTTTTTGTGTGAAAGGCTTCCAACTCTCAAACTAAGATGCATTTGGCCCTGGCTCTAGTGCTGCAGCCGATGGGATTGGTTGACCTTTGGGGGTTCCTCTTTGATTGCACCTGTCCTCTAGGAGAGTGGGGGTGTACCTTGGTCAAGGCTCTAGTGCTGCAGCTGATGGGATTGGTTGGCCTTTGGGGGTTCCTCTTTGATTCCACCTGTCCTCTAGGAGAGTGGGGGTGTACCTTGGTCAAGGCTCTAGTGCTGCACCCGATGGGAGTGGGGGTGTATCCTGGTCAAGGTATGTGCACTATAAAGGAACACCATGAACACCAGTTGCCTCCCCTGCTATCTGGGAGACATTGTCGGACACTGGCATGCACATAACACACACACTGCACACAGTGTGTATACAAGGGTGTATTTAGAGGGGACCTTTTTTACAACTCCAAATTTTTTGGGGCAGACTTCTATTTTTCAAAATGGGATACATTTTTATTTTAGGCCTATTCCCGCTCTCGTGTTGTTGTTGTTTTACACACACACACACACACACACACACACACACACACACACACACACACACACACACACACACACACACACACACACTATATATATATATATATATATATATATACGCACGCACGCACGCGCACGCACGCACACGCACGCACACACACACGCGCGCACACACACACACACACACACACACACACACACACACACACACACACACACACACATCTTTCCTCGTTTTAGGGTTCTCACAAGTCACGCGCGCACAGGTGACGTCACATATTGTGGTCACGC
>CM065710.1:483896-508896 GCA_017654935.2 Phymorhynchus buccinoides
AGACCAAGAGACATATGGATAGAGACAGAGGGAGAGAGAGACACAGAGGGAGACAGACAGAGAAGAGAGACAGAGACCAAGAGACATATGGATAGAGACATATGAATAGAGACACAGAGGGAGACAGACAGAGAAGAGAGACAGAGACCAAGAGACATATGGATAGAGACAGAGGGAGATAGAGACACAGAGGGAGACAGACAGAGAAGAGAGACAGAGACCAAGAGACATATGGATAGAGACAGAGGGGGAGAGAGACACAGAGGGAGACAGACAGAGAAGAGAGACAGAGACCAAGAGACATATGGATAGAGACAGAGGGAGAGAGACACAGAGGGAGACAGAGAAGAGAGACAGAGACCAAGACACATATGGATAGAGACAGAGGGAGAGAGAGACACAGAGGGAGACAGACAGAGAAGAGAGACAGAGCCCAAGAGACATATGGATAGAGACAGAGGGAGAGAGAGACACAGAGGGAGACAGAGAAGAGAGACAGAGACCAAGAGACATATGGATAGAGACAGAGGGAGAGAGAGACACAGAGGGAGACAGAGAGAGAGACAGAGACCAAGAGACATATGGATAGAGACAGAGGGAGAGAGACACAGAGGGAGACAGAGAAGAGAGACAGAGACCAAGAGACATATGGATAGAGACAGAGGGAGAGAGAGACACAGAGGGAGACAGAGAGAGAGACAGAGACCAAGAGACATATGGATAGAGACAGAGGGAGAGAGACACAGAGGGAGACAGAGAAGAGAGACAGAGACCAAGAGACATATGGATAGAGACAGAGGGAGAGAGAGACACAGAGGGAGACAGAGAGAGAGACAGAGACCAAGAGACATATGGATAGAGACAGAGGGAGAGAGACACAGAGGGAGACACAGAGAGAGACAGAAACAGAGAGAGAGGTTAGCATCGTTTATTTATTTATTTTAATTATAGATTTAATATATGTCGGATTCACCATTTTACTGTTGATTCTCGCGGGTTTGTTGTTGTCGTTCCCTGGCTTAAAAACTCCAGGGATCATCCCAGCAGCCGAAGCAATTGAACACTATGGTACAAACGCACCAGACAGGGATGAGAACATTACGTGTGTGACCATTTTTGATTACCCCGCCACGTGAGCAGCCACACTCCGACTTCGGAGGATTTTGGACCGATGATGTTATGCTAGCAGTAGGAGCTTGTCGTGGCTAAAGACGATCCACACATAACTATGCAGAACATAGCAACATGCTGATGTAGCCTTGGTGTTCTAGCTTATGTCAGTTGGTCTGACACAACCTTATGCAAAGGCGACTCGCGGGTTTAAGATTGTAAAAGAATTGAATGAAGATTCTCCCGGATACATCTTAAACAGAATACATCATTACTTACAGCATAGGACAAACGACATCTTAACCAGAATACATCATTATTTACAGCATAGGACAAACGACATCTTAAACAGAATACATCATTATTTACAGCATAGGACAATGTATGCATCTTAAACAGAATACGTCATTATTTACAGCATAGGACAAACGACATCTTAACCAGAATACATCATTATTTACAGCATAGGACAATGCATACATCTTAAACAGAATACATCATTATTTACAGCATAGGACAATGTATACATCTTAAACAGAATACATCATTATTTACAGCATAGGACAACGTATACACTTAAACAGAATACATAATTATTTACAGCATAGGACAATGCATACATCTTAAACATAATACATCATTATTTACAGCATAGGACAAACGACATCTTAAACGGAATAGATCATTATTTACAGCATAGGACAATGTATGCATCTTAAACAGAATACGTCATTATTTACAGCATAGGACAAACAACATCGTAAAGAGAATACATCATTATTTACACCATAGCACAAACAAATATCCTCCCCTCCACACAGAGATGAAGACAGTGGGAAATATCCTCCCCTCCACACAGAGATGAAGACAATATTACAGTGGGAAATATCCTTCCCCTCCACACAGAGATGAAGACAATATTACAGTGGGAAATATCCTCCCCTCCACACAGAGATCAAGACAATATTACAGTGGGAAATATCCTTCCCCTCCACACAGAGATCAAGACAATATTACAGTGGGAAATATCCTCCCCTCCACACAGAGATCAAGACAATATTACAGTGGGAAATATCCTTCCCCTCCACACAGAGATGAAGACAATATTACAGTGGGAAATATCCTCCCCTCCACACAGAGATCAAGACAATATTACAGTGGGAAATATCCTTCCCCTCCACACAGAGATGAAGACAATATTACAGTGGGAAATATCTTCCCCCTCCACACAGACACACAGAGATGCAGACAATATTACAGTGGGAAATATCCTTCCCCTCCACACAGAGACGAAGACAATATTACAGTGAGAAATATCCTCCCCCTCCACACAGAGATGAGGACAATATTACAGTGGGAAATATCCTCCCCCTCCACACAGAGATGAGGACAATATTACAGTGGGAAACATCATCCCCCTCCACACAGAGATGAAGACAATATTACAGTGAGAAATATCCTCCCCCTCCACACAGACACACAGAGATGCAGACAATATTACAGTGGGAAATATCCTTCCCCTCCACACAGACACACAGAGATGAAGACAATATTACAGTGGGAAATATCCTCCCCCTCCACACAGAGATGCAGACAATATTACAGTGGGAAATATCCTTCCCCTCCACACAGACACACAGAGATGAAGACAATATTACAGTGAGAAATATCCTCCCCCTCCACACAGAGATGCAGACAATATTACAGTGGGAAATATCCTTCCCCTCCACACAGAGATGCAGACAATATTACAGTGAGAAATATCCTCCCCCTCCACACAGAGATGAGGACAATATTACAGTGGGAAATATCATCCCCCTCCACACAGAGATGAGGACAATATTACAGTGGGAAACATCATTCCCCTCCACACAGAGATGCAGACAATATTACAGTGAGAAATATCCTCCCCCTCCACACAGAGATGAGGACAATATTACAGTGGGAAATATCATCCCCCTCCACACAGAGATGAGGACAATATTACAGTGGGAAACATCCTCCCCCTCCACACAGACACACAGAGATGCAGACAATATTACAGTGGGAAACATCCTTCCCCTCCACACAGAGACGCAGACAATATTACAGTGGGAAATATCCTCCCCCTCCACACAGAGATGAAGACAATATTACAGTGGGAAATATCCTTCCCCTCCACACAGACACAGAGATGAAGACAATATTACAGTGGGAAATATCCTTCCCCTCCACACAGACACACAGAGATGCAGACAATATTACAGTGGGAAACATCCTTCCCCTCCACACAGAGATGCAGACAATATTACAGTGGGAAATATCTTCCCCTCCACACAGACACACAGAGATGCAGACAATATTACAGTGAGAAATATCTTCCCCCTCCACACAGAGATGCAGACAATATTACAGTGGGAAATATCCTTCCCCTCCACACAGAGATGAAGACAATATTACAGTGGGAAATATCCTCCCCTCCACACAGAGATGAAGACAATATTACAGTGGGAAATATCCTTCCCCTCCACACAGAGATGAAGACAATATTACAGTGGGAAATATCCTTCCCCTCCACACAGAGATGAAGACAATATTACAGTGGGAAATATCCTTCCCCTCCACACAGACACACAGAGATGAAGACAATATTACAGTGGGAAATATCCTTCCCCTCCACACAGACATGCAGACAATATTACAGTGGGAAATATCCTTCCCCTCCACACAGAGATGAAGACAATATTACAGTGAGAAACATCCTCCCCCTCCACACAGACACACAGAGATGCAGACAATATTACAGTGGGAAATATCCTTCCCCTCCACACAGACACACAGAGATGAAGACAATATTACAGTGGGAAACATCCTTCCCCTCCACACAGAGATGCAGACAATATTACAGTGGGAAAAATCCTCCCCCCTCCACACAGACACACAGAGATGCAGACAATATTACAGTGGGAAATATCCTTCCCCTCCACACAGAGATGAAGACAATATTACAGTGGGAAATATCCTCCCCCTCCACACAGACACACAGAGATGAAGACAATATTACAGTGAGAAACATCCTCCCCCTCCACACAGACACACAGAGATGCAGACAATATTACAGTGGGAAATATCCTCCCCCTCCACACAGACACACAGAGATGAAGACAATATTACAGTGGGAAACATCCTCCCCCTCCACACAGACACACAGAGATGCAGACAATATTACAGTGGGAAATATCCTTCCCCTCCACACAGAGATGCAGACAATATTACAGTGGGAAATATCCTTCCCCTCCACACAGACACACAGAGATGAGGACAATATTACAGTGGGAAACATCCTCCCCCTCCACACAGACACACAGAGATGCAGACAATATTACAGTGGGAAACATCCTTCCCCTCCACACAGAGATGCAGACAATATTACAGTGGGAAATATCCTCCCCCTCCACACAGAGATGAAGACAATATTACAGTGGGAAATATCCTTCCCCTCCACACAGACACAGAGATGAAGACAATATTACAGTGGGAAATATCCTTCCCCTCCACACAGACACACAGAGATGCAGACAATATTACAGTGGGAAATATCCTTCCCCTCCACACAGACACAGAAATGAAGACAATATTACAGTGGGAAATATCCTTCCCCTCCACACAGACACACAGAGATGCAGACAATATTACAGTGGGAAACATCCTTCCCCTCCACACAGAGATGCAGACAATATTACAGTGGGAAATATCTTCCCCCTCCACACAGACACACAGAGATGCAGACAATATTACAGTGGGAAATATCTTCCCCCTCCACACAGAGATGCAGACAATATTACAGTGGGAAATATCCTTCCCCTCCACACAGAGATGAAGACAATATTACAGTGGGAAATATCCTCCCCTCCACACAGAGATGAAGACAATATTACAGTGGGAAATATCCTTCCCCTCCACACAGAGATGAAGACAATATTACAGTGGGAAATATCCTTCCCCTCCACACAGAGATGAAGACAATATTACAGTGGGAAATATCCTTCCCCTCCACACAGACACACAGAGATGAAGACAATATTACAGTGGGAAATATCCTTCCCCTCCACACAGAGATGCAGACAATATTACAGTGGGAAATATCCTTCCCCTCCACACAGAGATGAAGACAATATTACAGTGAGAAACATCCTCCCCCTCCACACAGACACACAGAGATGCAGACAATATTACAGTGGGAAATATCCTTCCCCTCCACACAGACACACAGAGATGAAGACAATATTACAGTGGGAAACATCCTTCCCCTCCACACAGAGATGCAGACAATATTACAGTGGGAAATATCCTCCCCCCTCCACACAGACACACAGAGATGCAGACAATATTACAGTGGGAAATATCCTTCCCCTCCACACAGAGATGAAGACAATATTACAGTGGGAAATATCCTCCCCCTCCACACAGACACACAGAGATGAAGACAATATTACAGTGAGAAACATCCTCCCCCTCCACACAGACACACAGAGATGCAGACAATATTACAGTGGGAAATATCCTCCCTCTCCACACAGACACACAGAGATGAAGACAATATTACAGTGGGAAACATCCTCCCCCTCCACACAGACACACAGAGATGCAGACAATATTACAGTGGGAAATATCCTTCCCCTCCACACAGAGATGCAGACAATATTACAGTGGGAAATATCCTTCCCCTCCACACAGACACACAGAGATGCAGACAATATTACAGTGGGAAATATCCTCCCCCTCCACACAGAGATGAAGACAATATTACAGTGGGAAACATCCTCCCCCTCCACACAGAGATGAAGACAATATTACAGTGGGAAATATCTTCCCCCTCCACACAGAGATGCAGACAATATTATAATAGGAAACATCATTCCCCTCCACACAGACACACAGAGATGCAGACAATATTACAGTGGGAAATATCTTCCCCCTCCACACAGAGATGCAGACAATATTACAGTGGGAAACATCCTTCCCCTCCACACAGACACACAGAGATGCAGACAATATTACAGTGGGAAATATCCTTCCCCTCCACACAGACACACAGAGATGCAGACAATATTACAGTGGGAAATATCCTCCCCCTCCACACAGAGATGAAGACAATATTACAGTGGGAAATATCTTCCCCCTCCACACAGACACACAGAGATGCAGACAATATTACAGTGGGAAATATCTTCCCCCTCCACACAGACACACAGAGATGCAGACAATATTACAGTGGGAAATATCCTTCCCCTCCACACAGACACACAGTGATGAAGACAATATTACAGTGGGAAACATCCTTCCCCCTCCACACAGACACACAGAGATGCAGACAATATTACAGTGGGAAATATCCTTCCCCTCCACACAAACACACAGAGATGAAGACAATATTACAGTGGGAAATATCCTCCCCCTCCACACAGAGATGCAGACAATATTACAGTGGGAAACATCCTCCCCCTCCACACAGAGATGCAGACAATATTACAGTGGGAAACATCCTCCCCCTCCACACAGAGATGAAGACAATATTACAGTGGGAAACATCCTTCCCCCTCCACACAGAGATGCAGACAATATTACCGTGGGAAATATCCTTCCCCTCCACACAGAGATGAAGACAATATTACAGTGGGAAACATCCTCCCCCTCCACACAGAGATGAAGACAATATTACAGTGGGAAATATCCTTCCCCTCCACACAGACACACAGAGATGCAGACAATATTACAGTGGGAAATATCCTTCCCCTCCACACAGACACAGAGATGAAGACAATATTACAGTGGGAAACATCCTTCCCCTCCACACAGAGATGCAGACAATATTACAGTGGGAAATATCCTTCCCCTCCACACAGACACACAGAGATGCAGACAATATTACAGTGGGAAATATCCTTCCCCTCCACACAGAGATGCAGACAATATTACAGTGAGAAATATCCTTCCCCTCCACACAGAGATGAGGACAATATTACAGTGGGAAATATCCTTCCCCTCCACACAGACACACAGAGATGCAGACAATATTACAGTGGGAAATATCCTTCCCCTCCACACAGACACACAGAGATGCAGACAATATTACAGTGGGAAACATCCTTCCCCTCCACACAGAGATGCAGACAATATTACAGTGGGAAACATCCTTCCCCCTCCACACAGACACACAGAGATGCAGACAATATTACAGTGGGAAATATCCTTCCCCTCCACACAAACACACAGAGATGCAGACAATATTACAGTGGGAAATATCTTCCCCTCCACACAGACACACAGAGATGCAGACAATATTACAGTGGGAAACATCCTTCCCCTCCACACAGAGATGCAGACAATATTACAGTGGGAAATATCCTCCCCCTCCACACAGACACACAGAGATGCAGACAATATTACAGTGGGAAACATCCTTCCCCTCCACACAGAGATGCAGACAATATTACAGTGGGAAACATCCTTCCCCTCCACACAGACACACAGAGATGCAGACAATATTACAGTGGGAAACATCCTTCCCCTCCACACAAGAGATGCAGACAATATTACAGTGGGAAACATCCTTCCCCTCCACACAGAGATGCAGACAATATTACAGTGGGAAACATCCTTCCCCTCCACACAGAGATGCAGACAATATTACAGTGGGAAATATCCTCCCCCTCCACACAGACACACAGAGATGCAGACAATATTACAGTGGGAAACATCAATCCCCTCCACACAGACACACAGAGATGAAGACAATATTACAGTGGGAAATATCCTTCCCCTCCACACAGAGATGAAGACAATATTACAGTGGGAAATATCCTTCCCCTCCACACAGACACACAGAGATGAAGACAATATTACAGTGGGAAATATCCTTCCCCTCCACACAGAGATGCAGACAATATTACAGTGGGAAATATCCTTCCCCTCCACACAGAGATGAAGACAATATTACAGTGAGAAACATCCTCCCCCTCCACACAGACACACAGAGATGCAGACAATATTACAGTGGGAAATATCCTTCCCCTCCACACAGACACACAGAGATGAAGACAATATTACAGTGGGAAACATCCTTCCCCTCCACACAGAGATGCAGACAATATTACAGTGGGAAAAATCCTCCCCCCTCCACACAGACACACAGAGATGCAGACAATATTACAGTGGGAAATATCCTTCCCCTCCACACAGAGATGAAGACAATATTACAGTGGGAAATATCCTCCCCCTCCACACAGACACACAGAGATGAAGACAATATTACAGTGAGAAACATCCTCCCCCTCCACACAGACACACAGAGATGCAGACAATATTACAGTGGGAAATATCCTCCCCCTCCACACAGACACACAGAGATGAAGACAATATTACAGTGGGAAACATCCTCCCCCTCCACACAGACACACAGAGATGCAGACAATATTACAGTGGGAAATATCCTTCCCCTCCACACAGAGATGCAGACAATATTACAGTGGGAAATATCCTTCCCCTCCACACAGACACACAGAGATGAGGACAATATTACAGTGGGAAACATCCTCCCCCTCCACACAGACACACAGAGATGCAGACAATATTACAGTGGGAAACATCCTTCCCCTCCACACAGAGACGCAGACAATATTACAGTGGGAAATATCCTCCCCCTCCACACAGAGATGAAGACAATATTACAGTGGGAAATATCCTTCCCCTCCACACAGACACAGAGATGAAGACAATATTACAGTGGGAAATATCCTTCCCCTCCACACAGACACACAGAGATGCAGACAATATTACAGTGGGAAATATCCTTCCCCTCCACACAGACACAGAGATGAAGACAATATTACAGTGGGAAATATCCTTCCCCTCCACACAGACACACAGAGATGCAGACAATATTACAGTGGGAAATATCCTTCCCCTCCACACAGAGATGCAGACAATATTACAGTGGGAAATATCCTTCCCCCTCCACACAGACACACAGAGATGCAGACAATATTACAGTGGGAAATATCTTCCCCTCCACACAGAGATGCAGACAATATTACAGTGGGAAATATCCTTCCCCTCCACACAGAGATGAAGACAATATTACAGTGGGAAATATCCTCCCCTCCACACAGAGATGAAGACAATATTACAGTGGGAAATATCCTTCCCCTCCACACAGAGATGAAGACAATATTACAGTGGGAAATATCCTTCCCCTCCACACAGAGATGAAGACAATATTACAGTGGGAAATATCCTTCCCCTCCACACAGACACACAGAGATGAAGACAATATTACAGTGGGAAATATCCTTCCCCTCCACACAGAGATGCAGACAATATTACAGTGGGAAATATCCTTCCCCTCCACACAGAGATGAAGACAATATTACAGTGAGAAACATCCTCCCCCTCCACACAGACACACAGAGATGCAGACAATATTACAGTGGGAAATATCCTTCCCCTCCACACAGACACACAGAGATGAAGACAATATTACAGTGGGAAACATCCTTCCCCTCCACACAGAGATGCAGACAATATTACAGTGGGAAATATCCTCCCCCCTCCACACAGACACACAGAGATGCAGACAATATTACAGTGGGAAATATCCTTCCCCTCCACACAGAGATGAAGACAATATTACAGTGGGAAATATCCTCCCCCTCCACACAGACACACAGAGATGAAGACAATATTACAGTGAGAAACATCCTCCCCCTCCACACAGACACACAGAGATGCAGACAATATTACAGTGGGAAATATCCTCCCTCTCCACACAGACACACAGAGATGAAGACAATATTACAGTGGGAAACATCCTCCCCCTCCACACAGACACACAGAGATGCAGACAATATTACAGTGGGAAATATCCTTCCCCTCCACACAGAGATGCAGACAATATTACAGTGGGAAATATCCTTCCCCTCCACACAGACACACAGAGATGCAGACAATATTACAGTGGGAAATATCCTCCCCCTCCACACAGAGATGAAGACAATATTACAGTGGCAAACATCCTCCCCCTCCACACAGAGATGAAGACAATATTACAGTGGGAAATATCTTCCCCTCCACACAGAGATGCAGACAATATTATAATAGGAAACATCATTCCCCTCCACACAGACACACAGAGATGCAGACAATATTACAGTGGGAAATATCTTCCCCCTCCACACAGAGATGCAGACAATATTACAGTGGGAAACATCCTTCCCCTCCACACAGACACACAGAGATGCAGACAATATTACAGTGGGAAATATCCTTCCCCTCCACACAGACACACAGAGATGCAGACAATATTACAGTGGGAAATATCCTCCCCCTCCACACAGAGATGAAGACAATATTACAGTGGGAAATATCTTCCCCCTCCACACAGACACACAGAGATGCAGACAATATTACAGTGGGAAATATCTTCCCCCTCCACACAGACACACAGAGATGCAGACAATATTACAGTGGGAAATATCCTTCCCCTCCACACAGACACACAGAGATGAAGACAATATTACAGTGGGAAACATCCTTCCCCCTCCACACAGACACACAGAGATGCAGACAATATTACAGTGGGAAATATCCTTCCCCTCCACACAGACACACAGAGATGAAGACAATATTACAGTGGGAAATATCCTCCCCCTCCACACAGAGATGCAGACAATATTACAGTGGGAAACATCCTCCCCCTCCACACAGAGATGCAGACAATATTACAGTGGGAAACATCCTCCCCCTCCACACAGAGATGAAGACAATATTACAGTGGGAAACATCCTCCCCCTCCACACAGAGATGCAGACAATATTACAGTGGGAAATATCCTTCCCCTCCACACAGAGATGAAGACAATATTACAGTGGGAAACATCCTCCCCCTCCACACAGAGATGAAGACAATATTACAGTGGGAAATATCCTTCCCCTCCACACAGACACACAGAGATGCAGACAATATTACAGTGGGAAATATCCTTCCCCTCCACACAGACACAGAGATGAAGACAATATTACAGTGGGAAACATCCTTCCCCTCCACACAGAGATGCAGACAATATTACAGTGGGAAATATCCTTCCCCTCCACACAGACACACAGAGATGCAGACAATATTACAGTGGGAAATATCCTTCCCCTCCACACAGAGATGCAGACAATATTACAGTGAGAAATATCCTTCCCCTCCACACAGAGATGAGGACAATATTACAGTGGGAAATATCCTTCCCCTCCACACAGACACACAGAGATGCAGACAATATTACAGTGGGAAATATCCTTCCCCTCCACACAGACACACAGAGATGCAGACAATATTACAGTGGGAAACATCCTTCCCCTCCACACAGAGATGCAGACAATATTACAGTGGGAAACATCCTTCCCCCTCCACACAGACACACAGAGATGCAGACAATATTACAGTGGGAAATATCCTTCCCCTCCACACAAACACACAGAGATGCAGACAATATTACAGTGGGAAATATCTTCCCCTCCACACAGACACACAGAGATGCAGACAATATTACAGTGGGAAACATCCTTCCCCTCCACACTCCACACAGAGATGCAGACAATATTACAGTGGGAAATATCCTCCCCCTCCACACAGACACACAGAGATGCAGACAATATTACAGTGGGAAATATCCTTCCCCTCCACACAGAGATGCAGACAATATTACAGTGGGAAACATCCTTCCCCTCCACACAGACACACAGAGATGCAGACAATATTACAGTGGGAAACATCCTTCCCCTCCACACAAAGATGCAGACAATATTACAGTGGGAAACATCCTTCCCCTCCACACAGAGATGCAGACAATATTACAGTGGGAAACATCCTTCCCCTCCACATAGAGATGCAGACAATATTACAGTGGGAAATATCCTCCCCCTCCACACAGACACACAGAGATGCAGACAATATTACAGTGGGAAACATCCATCCCCTCCACACAGACACACAGAGATGAAGACAATATTACAGTGGGAAATATCCTTCCCCTCCACACAGAGATGAAGACAATATTACAGTGGGAAATATCCTCCCCCTCCACACAGACACACAGAGATGCAGACAATATTACAGTGGGACATATCCTTCCCCTCCACACAGAGATGCAGACAATATTACAGTGGGAAATATCCTTCCCCTCCACACAGAGATGCAGACAATATTACAGTGGGAAATATCCTTCCCCTCCACACAGAGATGAAGACAATATTACAGTGGGAAATATCCTTCCCCTCCACACAGAGATGCAGACAATATTACAGTGGGAAATATCTTCCCCCTCCACACAGAGATGCAGACAATATTACAGTGGGAAATATCTTCCCCTCCACACAGAGATGCAGACAATATTACAGTGGGAAATATCCTTCCCCTCCACACAGACACACAGAGATGAAGACAATATTACAGTGGGAAACATCCTTCCCCTCCACACAGACACACAGAGATGAAGACAATATTACAGTGGGAAATATCCTTCCCCTCCACACAGAGATGCAGACAATATTACAGTGGGAAATATCCTTCCCCTCCACACAGACACACAGAGATGAAGACAATATTACAGTGGGAAATATCCTTCCCCTCCACACAGAGATGCAGACAATATTACAGTGGGAAATATCCTTCCCCTCCACACAAACACACAGAGATGCAGACAATATTACAGTGGGAAATATCCTTCCCCTCCACACAGAGATGCAGACAATATTACAGTGGGAAATATCCTTCCCCTCCACACAGACACACAGAGATGAAGACAATATTACAGTGGGAAATATCCTCCCCCTCCACACAGACACACAGAGATGAAGACAATATTACAGTGGGAAACATCCTCCCCCTCCACACAGACACACAGAGATGAAGACAATATTACAGTGGGAAATATCCTTCCCCTCCACACAGACACACAGAGATGAAGACAATATTACAGTGGGAAATATCCTTCCCCTCCACACAGACACACAGAGATGAAGACAATATTACAGTGGGAAATATCCTTCCCCTCCACACAGAGATGAAGACAATATTACAGTGGGAAATATCCTTCCCCTCCACACAGAGATGAAGACAATATTACAGTGAGAAATATCCTTCCCCTCCACACAGAGATGCAGACAATATTACAGTGGGAAATATCCTCCCCCTCCACACAGACACACAGAGATGAGGACAATATTACAGTGGGAAACATCCTTCCCCTCCACACAGAGATGAAGACAATATTACAGTGGGAAATATCCATCCCCTCCACACAGAGATGAAGACAATATTACAGTGGGAAATATCCTCCCCCTCCACACAGACACACAGAGATGCAGACAATATTACAGTGGGAAACATCCTCCCCCTCCACACAGAGATGCAGACAATATTACAGTGGGAAACATCCTTCCCCCTCCACACAGACACACAGAGATGCAGACAATATTACAGTGGGAAATATCCTTCCCCTCCACACAGACACACAGAGATGCAGACAATATTACAGTGGGAAATATCCTTCCCCTCCACACAAACACACAGAGATGCAGACAATATTACAGTGAGAAATATCTTCCCCCTCCACACAGAGATGAAGACAATATTACAGTGGGAAATATCATTCCCCTCCACACAGAGATGCAGACAATATTACAGTGGGAAATATCATTCCCCTCCACACAGAGATGAAGACAATATTACAGTGGGAAATATCATTCTCCTCCACACAGAGATGAAGACAATATTACAGTGGGAAATATCCTTCCCCTCCACACAGAGATGCAGACAATATTACAGTGGGAAATATCCTTCCCCTCCACACAGAGATGCAGACAATATTACAGTGGGAAACATCCTTCCCCTCCACACAGACACACAGAGATGCAGACAATATTACAGTGGGAAATATCCTTCCCCTCCACACAGAGATGAAGACAATATTACAGTGGGAAATATCCTTCCCCTCCACACAGACACACAGAGATGCAGACAATATTACAGTGGGAAATATCCTTCCCCTCCACACAGACACACAGAGATGCAGACAATATTACAGTGGGAAATATCATTCCCCTCCACACAGAGATGCAGACAATATTACAGTGGGAAATATCCTTCCCCTCCACACAGAGATGCAGACAATATTACAGTGGGAAATATCCTCCCCCTCCACACAGAGATGAAGACAATATTACAGTGGGAAATATCCTTCCCCTCCACACAGACACACAGAGATGCAGACAATATTACAGTGGGAAACATCCTTCCCCTCCACACAGAGATGCAGACAATATTACAGTGGGAAATATCCTCCCCCTCCACACAGACACACAGAGATGCAGACAATATTACTGTGGGAAATATCCTCCCCCTCCACACAGACACACAGAGATGCAGACAATATTACAGTGGGAAATATCCTTCCCCTCCACGCAGAGATGAAGACAATATTACAGTGTGAAATATCCTTCCCCTCCACACAGAGATGAAGACAATATTACAGTGGGAAACATCCTTCCCCTCCACACAGAGATGCAGACAATATTACAGTGGGAAACATCCTTCCCCTCCACACAGAGATGCAGACAATATTACAGTGGGAAATATCCTTCCCCTCCACACAGAGATGCAGACACTATTACAGTGGGAAATATCCTCCCCCTCCACACATAGATGCAGACAATATTACAGTGGGAAATATCCTCCCCCTCCACACAGAGATGAAGACAATATTACAGTGGGAAATATCCTTCCCCTCCACACAGACACACAGATATGCAGACAATATTACAGTGGGAAATATCCTCCCCCTCCACACAGAGATGCAGACAATATTACAGTGGGAAATATCCTTCCCCTCCACACAGAGATGCAGACAATATTACAGTGGGAAATATCCTCCCCCTCCACACAGAGATGCAGACAATATTACAGTGGGAAATATCCTCCCCCTCCACACAGAGATGAAGACAATATTACAGTGGGAAATATCCTCCCCCTCCACACAGAGATGCAGACAATATTACAGTGGGAAATATCCTTCCCCTCCACACAGAGATGCAGACACTATTACAGTGGGAAATATCCTTCCCCTCCACACAGAGATGAAGACAATATTACAAGAGACAGAGGTAGAGGGACGGTTATGGTGACGTTGACGTGACGTGGACATCCACGTTCTATCATGGTCAGCTTTTGATGTGAACGATCATAAACATTGTATATGAGAGAGAGAGAGAGAGAGAGAGAGAGAGAGAGAGAGAGAGAGAGAGAGAGAGAGAGAGAGAGAGAGAGAGAGAGAGAGAGAGAGAGAGAGAGAGAGAGAGAGAGAGAGAGACAGAGACAGAGACAGAGACAGAGACAGACAGACAGAGAGAGAGACCGAGAAAGATAGAAACAGACAGACACAGAGAGAGAGGGATTGTACGCTATATGCATGAAATATGTATCATGTGCGTCCAGTTAAACGCGTTCGTTTATTTAGATGAGAAAGGAGTATGAGGCACACAGAGAGAGAGAGAGAGAGAGAGAGAGAGAGAGAGAGAGAGAGAGAGAGAGAGAGAGAGAGAGAGAGAGAGAGAGAGAGAGAGAGAGAGAGCGGGCAAGACAGAAATGAACAAACAAAGCCACAACTACAGCGCTGCATGAGATAGAGACAGTGAAAGGGGCAGATACACACTGGGACAGACACAATCTGACAGATACACACTGGGACAGACACAATCTGACAGATACACACTGGGACAGACACAATCTGGCAGATACACACTGGGACAGACACAATCTGGCAGATACACACTGCGACAGACACAATCTGACAGATACACACTGGGACAGACACAATCTGACAGATACACACTGGGACAGACACAATCTGACAGATACACACTGGGACAGACACAATCTGACAGATACACACTGGGACAGACACAATCTGACAGATACACACTGGGACAGACACAATCTGACAGATAC
This sequence comes from Phymorhynchus buccinoides, assembly GCA_017654935.2. Lineage (NCBI taxonomy): Eukaryota > Metazoa > Mollusca > Gastropoda > Neogastropoda > Raphitomidae > Phymorhynchus > Phymorhynchus buccinoides. The sequence continues at coordinate 500,037 of CM065710.1, forward strand.
ACACTGGGACAGACACAATCTGACAGATACACACTGGGACAGACACAATCTGACAGATACACACTGGGACAGACACAATCTGACAGATACACACTGGGACAGACACAATCTGACAGATACACACTGGGACAGACACAATCTGACAGATACACACTGGGACAGACACAATCTGACAGATACACACTGGGACAGACACAATCTGGCAGATACACACTGGGACAGACACAATCTGACAGATACACACTGGGACAGACACAATCTGGCAGATACACACTGGGACAGACACAATCTGGCAGATACACACTGGGACAGACACAATCTGACAGATACACACTGGGACAGACACAATCTGGCAGATACACACTGGGACAGACACAATCTGGCAGATACACACTGGGACAGACACAATCTGACAGATACACACTGGGACAGACACAATCTGGCAGATACACACTGGGACAGACACAATCTGGCAGATACACACTGGGACAGACACAATCTGACAGATACACACTGGGACAGACACAATCTGACAGATACACACTGGGACAGACACAATCTGGCAGATACACACTGGGACAGACACAATCTGGCAGATACACACTGGGACAGACACAATCTGACAGATACACACTGGGACAGACACAATCTGACAGATACACACTGGGACAGACACAATCTGACAGATACACACTGGGACAGACACAATCTGGCAGATACACACTGGGACAGACACAATCTGGCAGATACACACTGGGACAGACACAATCTGGCAGATACACACTGGGACAGACACAATCTGACAGATACACACTGGGACAGACACAATCTTGCAGATGCACACTGGGACAGACACAATCTGGCAGATACACACTGGGACAGACACAATCTGACAGATACACACTGGGACAGACACAATCTTGCAGATGCACACTGGGACAGACACAATCTGGCAGATACACACTGGGACAGACACAATCTGACAGATACACACTGGGACAGACACAATCTGGCAGATACACACTGGGACAGACACAATCTGGCAGATACACACTGGGACAGACACAATCTGGCAGATACACACTGGGACAGACACAATCTGGCAGATACACACTGGGACAGACACAATCTGACAGATACACACTGGGACAGACACAATCTGACAGATACACACTGGGACAGACACAATCTGACAGATACACACTGGGACAGACACAATCTGGCAGATACACACTGGGACAGACACAATCTGACAGATACACACTGGGACAGACACAATCTGACAGATACACACTGGGACAGACACAATCTGACAGATACACACTGGGACAGACACAATCTGGCAGATACACACTGGGACAGACACAATCTGACAGATACACACTGGGACAGACACAATCTGACAGATACACACTGGGACAGACACAATCTGACAGATACACACTGGGACAGACACAATCTGACAGATACACACTGGGACAGACACAATCTGGCAGATACACACTGGGACAGACACAATCTGACAGATACACACTGGGACAGACACAATCTGACAGATACACGTTGGGACAGACACAATCTGACAGATACACACTGGGACAGACACAATCTGACAGATACACACTGGGACAGACACAATTTGACAGATGCACACTGGGACAGACACAATCTGGCAGATACACACTGGGACAGACACAATCTGACAGATACACATTGGGACAGATACAATCTCTCTCTCTCTCTCACTCTCTCTCTCTCTCTCTCTCTCTCTCTCTCTCTCTCTCTCTCTCTCTCTCTCTCTCTCTCTCTCTCTCTCTCTCTCTCTCTCTCTCTCTCCCTTCTCAGTATATCTTCTTTTTTTCCCGTGAGGCAGTGCGTTTGCACGTGTGTATGCGTACATACATGTATTCGTGTGTATGTTTATGTGTTTGTGCACCCATAAGCCTAATAAATAAATATGTTGTCGTTCCTTGGCTTAAAGACTCCAGGGATCATTCCAACAGCCGAAGCAATTGAACAGTATGGCACAAATGTACCAGATAGGGATGAGAACATTACGTGTGTGACCGTTTTTGATTATTCCGCCACGTGGGCAGCCACACTCCGACTTCAGAGGATGTCATACTAATGATGTTATGCTAGGAGCTTGCCATGGCTAAAGACAATCCCCGCATAACTATGGAGAACGTGACAACATTTTGATGTAGCCTTGGTGTTCTAGCTTATGTCAATTGGTCTGACACAGCCTTATGCCAAGGCGAATAAATAAATATTTTACCATTATTACACTCTGTCGCTGTCATGAACTAAACCATCGTCTACAATCTCTCTGTTTCAGTCCTGAAGATCCAACCCTCCTCCCAACAACTCACACCTCCCCCACCTCCCAACAACTCTCCACCAGCACTCGCCTCCCCTTATCAAGGGGCGCCACTCGCATCGGCTTCTCCAGTGAGCTCCCCTGCAGTAATGGCGTCAGCGCCCGGAAACCATCTCCCCCAAATCCAAAGCTCCTCGCTGTCCGCCTTGAAAGCGTTGTCTTCTCTCTCTCCGCACCAGCTCGCAGCCTTGACTCCTCAACAGCGGATGAATCTACAAAACCTCATGATGCAGCAGCAGCAGCAGCAGCTCAAAGCGATGCAGCAGCTTCAGCAGCAGTTGAAACAAACGCAGCAACGAGGTTTGGCTCCTTCTCCAACACCTTTCCAACAATCAAGGTTTTCTTCTTCTCCTTCTTTTGCTGCTTCTCCAACGAAAACCGATCCCAGGTTGATTGGATTTACAGGCTCAGATCCCCAACCCAAGCTTCAGCCTAACTCTGCGCACTATCTTCTCTCGGCTGCGAATACTCCGCAAGGGGGCTCAACTCAGCTGAACTCGCCTTCCAAAGCTTCGCAGCAGCCTTTTTCCCCTTGGGAACAGCAGCAGCAGCAGCAGCAGACTTTTATGGGTGCGGGAAAGAGTGGTAATCCTCAACAGCAAGGGAATGGCTACAGCCAGCCGCCATCTTTGGACCCGTTTGTTCAAGTCGCTTCTGGGCAAAGTTTGACTTCAGGAGGAGCAGGAGGAGGAACAGCAGGAGGAAGGTATCCTCCTCAACAACAGTATTCTCAGCCGCAACAAATCGATCCACAACTGACTCAAGGAATGCCCCCAGAACTCATTGCGCACTTGACGTCGACGCAACAAGGAAATCAGCAACAACAACAACAATATGCACAGCCGCAACAAATCGATCCACAACTGACTCAAGGAATGCCCCCAGAACTCGTTGCGCACTTGACGTCGACACAGCAACAAAATCAACAACAACAACAAATACAACAGCAGCAACAACAACAGCAACAGCAACAACAACAACAACAGCAGCAGCAACACTTTCAATCTTTTCAGCCGTACGCCCCTAGCAACCCTACCCAGGTACAACAAGCACAGCCGCAATCTTCTCAGCAACTTCCCCCAGAACTTATGAATCAGCTAATGCAGCAGCAACAACAACAACAGCAGCAACAACAACAGCAACAACAACAGCAACAACAACAGCAACAGCAACAACAGCAACAGCGACAACAACAACAGCAGAATACCCAAGCTTCTTCCTCTTCACAATCTTCTATACCTTTCCCTTCTCAACCGGTCTCTTCTACATCTCAAGGAAGAGGGGGACAAGGACCTCAAATGACTCTTCAAGGAGGAGGAGGAGGAGGAGAACTGTTAGCAGTGGGGGGTGCTGGGGGTGCCCTGCAGTGCCCCAGGCTCTACAAGGGTGGCTGTTCGGGGGCCTTCACGCGCTGTCAGCGGGACGACCATTGCTCTGCCGGTGAGTTCATTTGGAAAGAAACGCGTGGAATTAATTTTTGTTTGGCTTTAGACCTGATATTGCGGTACCTCCACGATCTGCTCTGAGCACTGAATGATGGCTGTGGTGGCTGGTTGATTATTCGTCTCGCATGTACCTCCAGGATCTGCTGCGAGCACTGAATGATGGCTGTGGTGGCTGCTTGATGATTCGTCTCGCATGTGCTCTTTGTAGTCGAGCAGACGTTAAACCAACTTTCATTCATTCTTTGTTTTGCTTCGTTTGTTTGCGCTCTTTCTTTCTCTTTGCTATTCTGCTCATGTTCTCTATTTCTTAATTCTTTCTTCCTTTCTTTCATTATTTCTTTCTTTTTCTTTTTTTCTTTCTTTACTACCGTTTTCTTGCTTTCTTTCTTCTTTACTATCTTTTTCTTTCTTTGTTTTTATTTTATTTTTATATTTTTTTATTGCTGTCTTTCTTCTTTGCTTTCTTGTCTCCTTTCTTTCTTTTGCTTCTTGTTGTCCAATTACCTGGTATTTCATTATTTCTATTGTATTTTTCTCCTTTCTTTCTTTTGTTTCTTGTTGTTCAATTACCTGGTATTTCATTATTTCTATTTCATTTGTCTCCTTTCTTTCTTTTGTTTCTTTGTGTTCAATTACCTGGTATTTCATTATTTCAATTGTATTTTTCTGCTTTCTTTCTTCCTCTCTTTCCTTTCTTTTATACTTTTTTTCATAGTTCTTTACTTGTTATTTATTTATGTATTTATTCATTTGCGCATTTATTTATCTATGTATTTTTGTGTATGTATTTATTTATGTATGTATGTATTTATTTATTTATTTATTTATTTATTTATGTATTAATGTATGTATTTATTTTCTTATTTGTGTATTTATTTATGTATGTATTTATGTATGTATTTATGTATTTATTTATTTATTTATTTAGTTATTTATTTATTTATTTTCTCTTTCCATTGTCTGTCTTCCCTTCTATTTGTCTATTTATCTGTCTATCTATCTGTCTATCTGTCTGTCTATCTGTCTGTCTGTCTGTCTGTCTTTCTTTCTTTCTTTCTTTCTTTCTTTCTTTCTCTCCTTCTCATGTTGTTTGTTTAAAAGAAGAACACATGACGCTATTGTGAGGGTTTTGTGTTATAAAACTGAGCCCAAACTCAAATTGAAAATACTCGCTGAACCTAGTGACGCTAATGGTAAACATGGCATAATTAGGGTGATGATAATAGATTCACAACGAAATGCTTATTATTTTTGGAAAATGTACTTTAGAGTTTGAATCTGGAAGTGCACATACCAACTGTGAAAGAGAAGAGAGAGAGAGAGAGAGAGAGAGAGAGAGAGAGAGAGAGAGAGAGAGAGAGAGAGAGAGAGAGAGAGAGAGAGAGAGAGAGAGAGAGAGAGAGAGAGAGAGAGGGGGGAGAGAGACAGACAGACAGACAGAGAGAGAGAGGGAGAGAGAAACACAGACAGACAGACACTGTGTATGCAGAGCTGTCCACAATGAAACATAACAATTACATAACAGAATAACGATAACATTATCTTTCAGAAAGTAATTTTTTGCATCTTATTTTCCATGCTTCAGATATGTATTTCCCAAAAGAGTTTATCACCAGCACATCTGCTGATGAAAGTAAAGCTATGAAATGCTTCCTTACAACAAAATATGTTTTAAACATTACACATTTGCTTCTTAAAGTATCAAAAACCTTACAAGTAAACACAAAATGCATTCCATCATCAATGTCGGCTTTACACATAGGGCAAGGGGCTTCTGTGGATGTACCAGGCTGAAGCCATCTCTTGTTAGCATTGAAGCCAAAGGCCCGTAATCTAAATCGAGCAAGGTTACTACGGTGCCATTTATTTGTAATTATATTTAAAAACTTCTTTGCTTCAAAAATACTTTTGAAGGAAAAGAACCAGGCATATGTATCCTTAGATTCCATCTCTGAATGCCAATTCTGTTTAAAGTTATCAATTAGCCTAGTTTTGAATTCTGATACAAATTGTTTTTCATGACCCACACTCTGGCACATCCACACAATCCCAAAATCATTTTCAAATAAAACTTTTTTAACGTTAAACGCCCAGTTTTCATGACCACGTTCCAAATCGTTAAGCATCATATAATAGGCTTGTTTGCAAATACGGGTGTCAGGCAGTTGTAATAATTTTAACCAATACTTTATACATTTATCGTAGGCCTTTATATACAAGGGATATTTAGCTGTTTCACCGTAGATCATTTTATTAGAAGCATGAATCAGAACATAAAGAAAGCGCTTAATGGCATAGGTGTGTATTTTCTCCAACTGTATATTAGTATATAATCCCCAGACCTCAGCGGCATAAGTAAGAAGTGGCTCGATTTGTGAATCGAATACATTGACAAATATTTTACAATCAGAACTGCTGTATTGAGGCTTAATTTGGTAGTAAAAAGCAGACCTAAATATTTATAAGAATTCACAACCTTTATTTCTATATTTCCATAGAACCATTTTTCCCATGCAGACAAATACCCTCCCATACGAAAGACCATAATCTTTTATTTATCTAAATTCACTACGAGGCCTAAGCGTTTTGCTTCTTTCCTTAAAACTTCTAGATGGTTTTGGAGACCAGAAACAGCATCAGACAACAGGATAACAATAATAAGAACATTTCAACTGCATTGGGGAAAAAGTGAATGCCATGTTTTCCTTTTTTGGTTATTTCTATCGCTAATTCATTTATAAATAAAGAAAACATATTTGGACTTAACAAGCAACCTTGTTTTACGCCACGTGGACAAGAGAAGAAATCAGAATATACATTCTTATCACGTACACAATCAAGTACTGTATAATATACTCCTTGTAGTGCATTGTACAATTTGCCATTCACACCAGTCTTTCGCAAAGAGTCCCACATTTCTATTCACAGAATCAAACGCCTTCCGAAAATCAACAAAGGCCACATACATGTGTTTATTGTTTAACAGATATTTTTGTGCTAAAGCAAATCAGGTAAAAATATGATCAACAGTACTATATTTACTACGGAAACCTGCTTGCCCTTCAACAAATTTCTCTTCTCTGTCTACCCATGCAGTTAATCTTTTGTTTAGTATATGTGTATAAACGTTACTAATAACACTAGTAAGAGCTATCCCACGGTAGTTATCCGGGTTATTTGGGTCACCTTTTTTATGTAATGGTACTATTATTGACTTGACCCACTGCAAGGGAAGCAGCCCACTTTCAAAAAGTGTATTAACCCTTTCGCCGCCAGTCATTTTTCAGCCCCAAAATACCATTAAACTTAACTGGGTAGAGAAAAAAATATGTCTGCAATATTGCGAATTCCTCAGTGACATATAGCATTATGCCTATCCTTACCTTCCAAAAGTAAGAAAATGGGGTCTTTGGATTGGATGCCTTTTAGTGACATGGGTGTTAAACCATTGTGGTGCTAAAATGCGGCATTGGCGGTGAAAGGGTTACATAATACAACAAGAAAGTCAATTGTGTCATTGTTAGCATGTTTCAGCAACTCAGCAATGATTTTATCAGGTCCAGCACTTTTGTTAGACTTGAGATTTTTAATAACTGTCGTAACGTTTTCTTTTGAAATAGGATTATTGAATAAAGGTTCATTTTCAGAATTAACCATATCATCATCATGATAGTTTTCATTGTTATTAGTGTCTTCAGAAGATACATCATCAAACTGATTAAAAACATTAAAAAAAATGACCATACCACTGTTGTATAGGAATTTCATTATACACAAAACGTCTTCTGTTCACGCTTCGTATCAATGTCCAGAAGGATTTTCAATCCTTTACAGAATCTTTGAGCATAGTAATCCTCTTTTCATTAAATTCTCTTTCCTTTGTTTCATGGAGCACTTTATATTCTTTTCTTTCTTTAACATAAACATCTTTTCTCTCTTTTTTTTACTTCTACTTTTTTACATCTTTGCACTTTTTTCAACAGTCTTTTCACTCTTTTCTTCTTTTGTTCACATTCTTTATCAAACCAATCATCATATGATTTGCACATTTTTCAACAGTCTTTTCACTCCTTCCTTCTTTTGTTCACATTCTTTATCAAACCAATCATCATATGATTTGCACATTTTTCAACAGTCTTTTCACTCCTTCCTTCTTTTGCTCACATTCTTTATCAAACCAATCATCATATGATTTGCACATTTTTCAACAGTCTTTTCACTCCTTTCTTCTTTCGCTCACATTCTTTATCAAACCAATCATCATATGATTTGCACATTTTTCAACAGTCTTTATCACTCATATGATTTCACTTCTTTTGCTCACATTCTTTATCAAACCAATCATCATATGATTTGCACATTTTTCAACAGTCTTTTCACTCCTTCCTTCTTTCGCTCACTTTTTCAAACCAATCATCTTCTTTCGCTCACATTCTTTATCAAACCAATCATCATATGATTTGCACATTTTTCAACAGTCTTTTCACTCCTTCCTTCTTTCGCTCACATTCTTTATCAAACCAATCATCATATGATTTGCACATTTTTCAACAGTCTTTTCACTCCTTCCTTCTTTTGCTCACATTCTTTATCAAACCAATCATCATATGATTTGCACATTTTTCAACAGTCTTTTCACTCTTTCCTTCTTTCGCTCACATTCTTTATCAAACCAATCATCATATGATTTGCACATTTTTCAACAGTCTTTTCACTCCTTCCTTCTTTTGCTCACATTCTTTATCAAACCAATCATCATATGATTTGCACATTTTTCAACAGTCTTTTCACTCTTTTCTTCTTTCGCTCACATTCTTTATCAAACCAATCATCATATGATTTGCACATTTTTCAACAGTCTTTTCACTCCTTCCTTCTTTTGCTCACATTCTTTATCACCAATCATCATATGATTTGCACATTTTTCAACAGTCTTTTCACTCCTTCCTTCTTTCGCTCACATTCTTTATCAAACCAATCATCATATGATTTGCACATTTTTCAACAGTCTTTTCACTCCTTCCTTCTTTTGCTC
>CM065710.1:513896-521396 GCA_017654935.2 Phymorhynchus buccinoides
GAAGGGGGTGGGGAGGGTAAGGGGTGAGGAGGTGTGGGAGGGGGGGGATCACTGAGCTATATAGCTCAGTGGGGGGGGGGGGGGGGGGGGGGGGGAGGATATACAAAGGACGGAGCGCTGACAGGGCGTCACAGCCACAACTAGGGAAGAAGACAGAGACGGAGGAATATCATCCAGTATCAAAACACAGACTGTAATGGGGCGACCCACTGCACACGAGTCGATCCAAATACGATCAGAGTGTAACATTTGTGTTGCATGATTCTCGTGAAATTCTTCTGTCTAAATGAATCTGATGAAATCCTACTAGTTTTGTTCACTATATCTGTAGTCCCCCGTACAGGAATCTGATGAAATATCTGTATTTCTGTATCAGACATTTGATTTCATTCGTGTATTGGGGTCTACATGAGCATTGTGAACGAAAATAATAGGATTGTTTTTAGACGGACGTATTTCACGTGAATCATGCCTCACAGTCATCGTCACAGTGGGATCGCATTTGGATTGAATCGTATGCAGTGGGTCGGCCCCTTAATGCATCAGTGAGCTTGTCTGTCTGTCTGTCTGTTTGTCTGTGTGTCTGTCTGTGTGCGTAGGCTTCCTTTTCTCTTTTTCTACATCTTATTTTACTTTTGCTTGTCTGTTTATTTCCTCTCTCTCTCTCTCTCTCTCTCTCTCTCTCTCTCTCTCTCTCTCTCTCTCTCTCTCTCTCTCTCTCTCTTTCCTCTCTCTCTCTCTCTCTCTCTCTCTCTTCTCTCTCTCTCTCTCTCTCTCTCTCTCTCTCTCTCTCTCTCTCTCTCTCTCTCTCTCTCTCTCTCTCTCTCTCTCTCTCTCTCTCTCTCTCTCTCTCTCTCTCTCTCTCTCTCTCTCTCTCTCTCTCTCTCTCTCTCTCTCTCTCTCTCTCTCTCTCTCTCTCTCTCTCTCTCTCTCTCTCTCTCTCTCTCTCTCTCTCTCTCTCTCTCTCTCTCTCTCTCTCTCTCTGGCACGTTGCCTCAGGTATGGTGTCAGACGTAAACATGTTAAATGGAAAACAAACAAGGTAAGGTTTCAGCTGTACACAATAAATCACATGCAGAATGGCAAGTCATACAAAGATAGTCTCGGTAGATATGTCAAGTCAAGTCAAGTCAAGTCTACCTTAGTATCTCAAAGTAGATACATTCACATCGAAGCCACAATATATCAGAAATATAACAGTATTGTGAATGCCAGGCAGTCGTTTCTGACCATGACTGCCAGATAGCAGAGGGGTTAGATGCTGTTCCGGTGGGCGGGTTAGAATTTGCTTATAGTGGAGATGCCTCGCCCAGGGTACATCCACACTCTCTCGACCAAAGGGATTTCAGGACTGCTGGCGTTGGGGAAGGCCCCCAAAGGCCAACCCATCCCTTTGGCTGCAGCACCAGAGCCGGTGTCAAGGCCCACGCGTTTGAGGATCAGAGTCATAGTCATTACCATAGAAAATAATTTATTGTGCAGCTCTCGTGTTACTGTTGGCCCCTACTACTGGCTGATGTCAACCAATGATAAAAACCTTTCGAGAAAATAGAACAGTACATTTTTAAAAAACCACATAAAAACGTTTTGAAACGCCTTACGCCCTTAAAGGAAAGGTAATGCTACAAAACACGAAGATACGTGACAGAACGAGCGATTCTGGCTGGCCGAATGGAAACCACTCTCCCAGATTATATTACTTCCCTTTGTCAAATAAGAGGTAACAATCTATTTTTGACGCGCGCGAACAAGAGACGGCGACACAGGGTCAGGGAGAAAGAGAGAGTGAGTTTTTCGTTGCTAAGAAGCAGCCTTTAAATGAAATGCTACAGCACACTGGTGTCCTTAACCCTTTCACCGCCAGCCATATTTCAGCTAAAATGTTCCATTAAATTTACCTGGGTAGAGAACGAAATCCATCTGCAGTATTGGGGATTATTCTGTGACGTATATAAAATGAGGTCTATCCTTACTTTCCAAAACTAATACAATAGGATCTTTGGATAATAGACCCCAATTTGATGCCTTTTAGTGGCATAGGTGTTAAATCACTGCTGTGCTAAAATGCGACTTTGGCGGTGAAAGGGTTAAGGGGTCTGTCGATAGGGCGTTAATCTAATCATCACCGCGCTAGTATGAAGGACTCAGGACAACATCTCCACCTGAACACTCCATCAGGTGTCGAGGTTTAAGCAAACTTTGTCACAATATAATTTATTTCAGTAGCTCAACTCAACTCTTAGGTGTATTAAGCCTTGGCTTAAGGCTGTGTCAGACCAATTGACATAGGCTAGAACACCAAGGCTACGTCAAAATGTTGTTATATTCTGCATAGTTATGCGGGGATTGTTTTTAACCATGACAAGCTCCTAGCACAACATCATCAATCTCCAAAATCCCCCGAAGACGGAGTGTGGCTGCCCACATAGCGGGGCAAACAGGAACGGTAACACACGTAAAGTTATCATCCCTAACTGATGCATTTGTACCATAGTGTTCAATTGCTTCGGCTGTTGGTATAATCCCTGGAGTTTTTTTAGCCATGGTACATCAACAACAACAACTCAACAGTATTTTATTTTCTCAAAAAGAAACATTAATTGTAGCAGCGCTTGTGATCCAACAATTAAAACAAACACGACACATAGGCCTAATTAATATTCAAAGCATGCTAAACACACAAAATTAATATGCATTAAAATGCATATCAACGTAAAATTATACAACAGATATACAACAAATATCAGAAATTTGCATATCAAACATTTACCGAAGAAAATACTAACTATAGAATTTTAGAACACAGCATGTTAACCCTTTCACCTCCAACGTTGCATTTTAGCACCACAGTGGTTTAACACCTATGTCACTAAAAGGCATCAAAATGGGGTCTATTATCCAAAGACCCTATTGTCTTAGTTTAGGGAAGTAAGGATAGACCTTATTTTATATATGTCACAGAAGAATCCCCAATACTGCAGATGGATTTTGTTCTCTACCCATGTAAATTTTTTCATTATAAGTGTGGGTGTGAGTGTGATTTGTTAATAGTGTGGCCTGGGCGTCTTTAAGTGTCCATCAGTGTGAGTGTTTCAAGTTGGTTGCGAAAGTGTACTGTAGATTATGTCATTCATTATTTGGGCGTGATTGAGAAATTGACTGAGGGATCAGGGAAGGGGGGTGTTGGTCAATGTTTGATGTATACTTTTTGTTCATTGTGTTTACTATTCATTTTAGTGATTTTTGTAAAGCGCTTAGAGCTTAAAGATTAGGCGCTATAAAAGTTGTCTTAATAAATAAATAAATAAATTTATTAGCATTTTTGGCTGAAATATGGCTGGCGGTGAAAGGGTTATTGACGTCCATTGCGGTTTTAGGGTCCGTAGGCCCCAAATAGTCACGCACACAAGGGTCACTGTCATGCATTGAAGTCACGCTTAGTCTGTCAGAAACGTCACAAGAATACGAATAGGAATAGGGAGAGACCATGCAGGTCATCTGATGGATTGGGGGATTACTGAGTATGTAAATAGCATTATTCCCTAGTGCCTTCACACACACACACACACACACACACACACACACACACACACACACACACACACGCACACACGCGCACACACAAACACACACATACTGATTTGGAATTCCTGGACTAAAGAAAGAAAAATAATTTCATATAGGCGAAGGCCATTCTATTTTCACGGCAGACCTGGTAGCCGTTGTGTTGGCTCTGCGATATATTGTTAACCTCCCTATGAGTATGTTTCAAATTAGTGTTTGTGTTGACTCTAAATCTGTCTTACTTACCATAAAATCCATAAAGTTTAGAGACAGATGTGACTTAATAATCGAAATTAATCATCTTATTCATTTTCTCATCCAAAAGGGTTCTGGTGTAACCTTCACTTGGGTTCCATCACATTGTGGTATTTGTGGAAATGAACGGGCAGACAGAGTAGCCAGAAGAGGGTCCTGGTGTAACCTTCACTTGGGTTCCATCACATTGTGGTGTTGATGGAAATGAACGGGCAGACAGAGTAGCCAGAAGAGGGTCCTGGTGTAACCTTCACTTGGGTTCCATCACATTGTGGTGTTGATGGAAATGAACGGGCAGACAGAGTAGCCAGAAGAGGGTCCTAGTGTAACCTTCACTTGGGTTCCATCACATTGTGGTATTGATGGAAATGAACGGGCAGACAGAGTAGCCAGAAGAGGGTCCTAGTGTAACCTTCACTTGGGTTCCATCACATTGTGGTGTTGATGGAAATGAACGGGCAGACAGAGTAGCCAGAAGAGGGTTCTAGTGTAACCTTTACTTGGGTTCCATCACATTGTGGTGTTGATGGAAATGAACGGGCAGACAGAGTAGCCAGAAGAGGGTTCCTAGTGTAACCTTCACTTGGGTTCCATCACATTGTGGTGTTTATGGAAATGAACGGGCAGACAGAGTAGCCAGAAGAGGGTTCTAGTGTAACCTTCACTTGGGTTCCATCACATTGTGGTGTTGATGGAAATGAACGGGCAGACAGAGTAGCCAGAAGAGGGTTCTAGTGTAACCTTCACTTGGGTTCCACCACATTGTGGTGTTGATGGAAATGAACGGGCAGACAGAGTAGCCAGAAGAGGGTTCTAGTGTAACCTTTACTTGGGTTCCATCACATTGTGGTGTTGATGGAAATGAACGGGCAGACAGAGTAGCCAGAAGAGGGTCCTAGTGTAACCTTCACTTGGGTTCCATCACATTGTGGTGTTGATGGAAATGAACGGGCAGACAGAGTAGCCAGAAGAGGGTCCTAGTGTAACCTTCACTTGGGTTCCATCACATTGTGGTGTTGATGGAAATGAAAGGGCAGACAGAGTAGCCAGAAGAGGGTTCTGGTGTAACCTTCACTTGGGTTCCACCACATTGTGGTGTTGATGGAAATGAACGGGCAGACAGAGTAGCCAGAAGAGGGTCCTAGTGTAACCTTCACTTGGGTTCCAGCACATTGTGGTGTTGATGGAAATGAACGGGCAGACAGAGTAGCCAGAAGAGGTGCACGACAAATGATTGGATGTGAAATTATTAATATCCCTTCATCTGTAAAGGAATGTTATTGTCTTTTAGAAAAAGACATCGAAACTCGTGTGGGTGGTTATGTAAACTCACATACCTCTTGCAATGTTTCTTCGTTAAATCATTTTCAAAGAGAAAGTTCTAGTTTATGTTTTAGACTTAAATATAAATATAATTATTTAAAATGTAAACATGTTAATACTGCAAGATGTGTATGTGGGGAGAAATTTTTAACATTCCACATACTGTTTCATTTATAATGTCAAATCACTTGTTTTTGTCTAATGTATAAAAAATATAAAAATATCAATCATTAACATATTTACTCCATAGTCCCATTGGTGCGTTATTATGACATTTTCATTTCTGTTTTTAAGCAGGGTTAGATTTGGTTGTTCTCGTTAAGTAATTTAAGTTTTATGCTTTAATTTATACAATAATATCAGTGTAACTTTAATATCAATCATTTACAATATCATAGTAGTCTAAAAACACTTTAAGTGAAAAGACGTTAAATTAAACAAAAGAAAACACTGATTTGAAAACACACATACTGAAAATCATAACAAAGAGAGAGAGAGAGAGAGAGAGAGAGAGAGAGAGAGAGAGAGAGAGAGAGAGAGAGAGAGAGAGAGAGAGAGAGAGAGAGAGAGAGAGAGAGAGAGAGAGAGAGAGAGAGAGAGAGAGAGAGAGAGAGAGAGAGAGAGAGAGAGAGAGAGAGAGAGAGAGAGAGAGAGACAATCACTGAACCAGACAGACAGACAAACTGACAGACAGACAGGCAGATATTTCTTTGCTACAACTGTAAAGTACTCCCATTTTTATAGAACGATGAGTGGCGTGGGAAACCTACACAACTACACGCACACGCGCGCGCATATGCGTATACATACATGGATACATAAGCCTGCATGTATATTAATGACATTAACGTCGGCTAATTTATGTTTATGCTTGGAACAAAACTGAAGTATCTCAGTGTGTGTGTGTGTGTGTGTGTGTGTGTGTGTGTGTGTGTGTGTGTGTGTGTGTGTGTGTGTGTGTGTGTGTGTGTGCGTGCGTGTGCGTGCGTGTGCGTGCGTGCGTGTGCGTGTGTGCGTGTGCGTGCGTGCGCGCGTGTGTGTGCGTGCGTAGTACGTGCGTGCGCATGTGTATTTTAGAGGTAACAGTCACATTCTATAACCATGTTACACAAAACAAAATGTTGAATAAAATTCAATTTTCTGTCAATGTTTTAAAATTAATTAAGGCGAAATGTTCAAGTACAAACGTTTCTTTTTCTTTGTGAAAACTTCCATGGCGGAGAGTGCTTGCAATCATTGGGCAGACCTGATGCCAATTTATGTCTTCTATAAGCCTATAATAATGATGTCCTTTGCTAATGACCTGACTAGTTCATCTTTAACTGGTTTTCTGTTTGCCCTTTCTGTGTGTGTCCAGGGTCCCTGTGTTGTCCAGATGCTTGCGGAAGAATCTGTAAAAAGGCAGAGCCTGCTAACACCTCGCGTTTTCTACCTGGATCCCTCCTCGTCTGTAAGTACAGGAAAATAGTCCTAGTTCTTTTAATTACAATTTAATCTCTCTCTCTCTCTCTCTCTCTCTCTCTCTCTCTCTCCTCTCTCTCTCTCTCTCTCTCTCTCTCTCTCTCTCTCTCTCTCTCTCTCTCTCTCTCTCTCTCTCTCTCTCTCTGTCTCTCCGTCTCTGTCTCTCTCTCTCCCTATCTCTTTCTCTCTCTCTCTCTCTCTCTCTCTCTCTCTCTCTTTTTTCTCTCTCTCTCTCTCTCTCTCTCTCACCCCCCCCCCCTTTCTTTCTTTCTTTCTTTCACAACATCGGTGTCTAATAAGAAGACGAGTGTACCGACAGTGAAACGGTCAGGCAAACCCAAAATATGCAGACACACCTATTTAAGGACAGATTGAACAAACCGAAAAATCCCCAACTCTGAACGACAGACAGAGACAGGGACAGAGACAGGAACAGGGACAGGGACAGAGACAGGAACAGAGACAGAGACAGAGACAGAGACAGGGACAGGGACAGGGACATAGACAGGAACATAGACAGGGACAGGGACAGAGACAGGGACAGAGACAGGGACAGAGACAGGGACAGAGACAGGGACAGGGACAGGGACAGGGACAGGGACAGAGACAGGAACAGAGACAGGGACAGGGACAGGGACAGAGACAGAGACAGGGACAGAGACAGGGACAGAGACAGGGACAGGGACAGAGACAGGAACAGAGACAGGGACAGAGACATGGACAAAGACAGAGACAGAGACATGGACACAGACAAAGACAGAGACAGGGACAAGCAATCAGAAGAAGAGACTGAAGGAAATAGGATGTAGTCTTAGTTATTTCGGGGGGGGAGCAAAGGTAACAATGTCATATATTTCAACCTTCATGAGCTTGTCAAATATATCTCACCACTCCCAC
>CM065710.1:531396-598882 GCA_017654935.2 Phymorhynchus buccinoides
TCTCTCTCTCTCTCTCTCTCTCTCTCTCTCTCTCTCTCTCTCTCTTTCTCTCCATATCTGAATAAAGTAAAACAAACGTGTGATGCCGAATTAGTTTTATACTTTTAAAAGGAGATTGTTTGACTGTCGTTTACAAGACCTCGAACATAGTCATTACCCATGAACAATATTCATTGTATTCCACATTTATGCAGTTACAAGACCCACCACAATATGTGAACTTAATACAAAATAAAAATTCATTCGATGCTTTTAAATTGGTTTTTATTATTTACTCAGTATAATAAAGCATGCTCATCTCTTTCTCTTTCTCTATCTAAAGCAATTGCTTGTCTCTGGATAGACTTTTTCATTATTTTCTCCATTTTGTGGATTATGTGTTTGTACATGACTTCATTGTTCTAGTTTATTGATAACAAGTATTGATACGGACAGAGAGGCCTAATCGATGTTCAGACTTCAGACGTCTCTCTCTCTCTCTCTCTCTCTCTCTCTCTCTCTCTCTCTCTCTCTCTCTCTCTCTCTCTCTCTCTCTCTCTCTCTCTCTCTCTCTCTCTTGCAGAGGGCTGGGTGTAAAAAAAAGCATGTAATTGCGTATTCTACTACACTCTATAAATAAAAATTCGTTCGTTCGTTCTCTCTTCTCTTCTCTTCTCTTCTTCTTCTTCTTCTTCTTCTTCTTCTTCTTCTTCTTCTTGTTCTTGTTCTTCTTCTTCTTCTTCTTCTTCTTCTTCTTCTTCTTCTTCTCCTTCTTCTTCTTCTTCTTCTTCTTCTTCTTCTTCTTCGGCGTTGGATGCTGTTGGCAGCGACTGACTCCTATTACACCAAATAATCATTACTTCTTCTTCTGCCAGTAATGTCCACCTGCCGTAACCGGCAATTACTGACATGTACTGGGGTTCAAAGAATTATGCATCGCGGGAAAACCAACAACAAAAATAAACCTAGAGAGATAAGAGGGCGTGCACGACCGAGCACCCCTGGCTGGTCCCAGAACACCCAGCCGCACAGGGGGGTCGGGGGGGGGGGGGGGGGGGTCTAGTAGTGCTTTTAGTCAGGGAGCTTCAGCACCTTGGAGATGGTAATCAACAATCATTCACGATGATCAACAATCATCCACGATAATCAACAATCATCCACGGTAATCAACACGAAGTCCACAGTCTTCTCCAGGTCGGCGTGGCTGCCCCAGACCTGTACCTGCAGGTCAGGTCATAAATCGACAACAAAAAGCCCCCCTACAGCCCTCCTACCCTGTTCCGACGCCACTGCCAATGTAGCTGACGTCATAAACCTTACTATGACGACAATTGCGTCATAATGTTCTCTAAGCTTAGTGTTCTTAGGTTTATCATTGAAGTGTTTACCAGGATCAGGATTAGATGAAAACTATCAAAAGACACATGTAACTGCTTTGAAAACAGGTGAGTCAGTCTCTCTCTCTCTCTCTCTCTCTCTCTCTCTCTCTCTCTCTCTCTCTCTCTCTCTCCTCTCTCTCTCTCTTTAATTTTTGAATGTAAATAATAATGTAGGCCTCATGCTGTATTTCTTGCCACTTTTTTGTGTGCATGTTTATGATTTTTTTTCGCCTTGTCATGTTTTTTGCCTGAGGGCATGGTGTAAAAAAAGCTGTCTCAGCTTATCCAATTTCCCTCATTAAAAAAAAGTTCGTTCGTTCTCTCTCTCTCTCTCTCTCTCTCTCTCTCTCTCTCTCTCTCTCTCTCTCTCTCTCTCTCTCTCTCTCTCACACACACACACACACACACGCACACGCACACATACACACACACACGCACGCACGCACACGCACACGCACGCACGCACACACACACACACACACACACACACACACACACACACACACACACACACACACACACACGCTCGCCCGCGCGCACACGCGCAAACACACACCACACAGAGTGCTCAACTGCTCGTTACTGCTCTTTGTACGAACGAAAAATGGTGTTTTACGTCCTCTCGGTCTGGAACAGACACATATGGGACATTTGTAAATACAAAGATGGTGGGAACAATAGCCTACTGGAAGCAATGTGTTTATATAAAATGTATGCGGATGAAATATAAATATGCCATTTTAGTTTCTACCTTTTTACATTGTACGAAATCGGAGCTGAATAACAATGAAATAAAGAAAATGTTACTTTTCCACATTCCCCGTATCAGAATGATGAAAATCCAATTACTGCTGTAGAGTAAATTAAGAATGAAAAATGGTGTATTAACAATTTACTTGGGAAGTTTGTACCTGTATGCCTCTTCCTTTCATGTACACCTATTTTCTTTTCGTATGTCAAATATGTGCAATCCTCTCTCTCTCTCTCTCTCTCTCTCTCTCTCTCTCTCTCTCTCTCTCTCTCTCTCTCTCTCTCTCTCTCTCTCTTGCTTAAGCTGGAGACAGACTATGCGACTGCCTCATGTGACTCGATCAGGTCGTGACGTTTCACCTCATTTGCATACCATGCTGCTCGATCAGTCTGACTCAGTCGGGCCCAGTCAGCTTTGACAGGGCCGAATAGGGCGGGTTCTAAATTTCACTGATCGAGTCTGATCGAGTCAGATGGCTTGTGACCTCTTCTGTGCGGGAAACAAAATTTGGTCAACGTCACGACCTGATCGAGTCATATGAGGCAGTCGCATAGTCTGTCTCCAGCTTAAAACAGACATTCTACGTCAGTTGCAAATTACACTGCCAAGTCCGATAACTCTAGTGGTCAGTCACAGTCACCTGAAATACATTGCTTCCCTTGCCTGTTTTGTCCCAAGGAATTAATTTGTCCACATGACATATTACTCCACGACAAGACCTCTCTCTCTCTCTCTCTCTCTCTCTCTTCATGCTTGACTCATCTCTCTCTCTCTCTCTCTCTCTCTCTCTCTCTACCCAAAAATGAATATCTCACTTCACTCAACAAAAACAAGGAAGTCCAATAACTCTAGTGGTCAGTCACAGTCACCTGAAATACATTGCTTCCCTTGCTTGTTTTATCCCAAGGAATTAATTTGTCCACATGACATATTACTCCACAACAAGACCCCCTCTCTCTCTAATTCTCTCTCTCTCTCTCCTCTCTCTCTCTCTCTCTCTCTCTCTCTCTCTCTCTCTCTCTCTCTCTCTCTCTCTCTCTCTCTCTCTCTTTCTCTCCCAAACACAACCAAAACCATATCTGAATAAAGTAAAACAAACGTGTGATGCCGAATTAGTTTTATACTTTTAAAAGGAGATTGTTTGACTGTCGTTTACAAGACCTCGAACATAGTCATTACCCATGAACGATATTCATTGTATTCCACATTTATGCAGTTACAAGACCCACCACAATATGTGAACTTAATACAAAATAAAAATTCATTCGATGCTTTTAAATTGGTTTTTATTATTTACTCAGTATAATAAAGCATGCTCATCTCTTTCTCTTTCTCTATCTAAAGCAATTGCTTGTCTCTGGATAGACTTTTTCATTATTTTCTCCATTTTGTGGATTATGTGTTTGTACATGACTTCATTGTTCTAGTTTATTGATAACAAGTATTGATACGGACAGAGAGGCCTAATCGATGTTCAGACTTCAGACGTCTACTGCTCTCTTTATCTCTCTCTCTCTCTCTCTCTCTCTCTCTCTCTCTCTCTCTCTCTCTCTCTCTCTCTCATCTCTCTGTTCTTGCAGAGGGCTGGGTGTAAAAAAAAGCATGTAATTGCGTATTCTACTACACTCTATAAATAAAAATTCGTTCGTTCGTCTCTCTCTTCTTCTTCTCTTCTTCTTCTTCTTCTTCTTCTTGTTCTTGTTCTTCTTCTTCTTCTTCTTCTTCTTCTCCTTCTTCTTCTTCTACTTCTTCTTCTTCTTCTTCTTCGGCGTTGGATGCTGTTGGCAGCGACTGACTCCTATTACACCAAATAATCATTACTTCTTCTTCTGCCAGTACATGTCCACCTGCCGTAACCGGCAATTACTGACATGTACTGGGGTTCAAAGAATTATGCAGCGCGGGAAAAACAAAAACAAAAATAAACCTAGAGAGATAAGAGGGCGTGCACGACCGAGCACCCCTGGCTGGTCCCAGAACACCCAGCCGCACAGGGGGGGGTCGGGGGGGGGGGGGGGGGGGGGTCTAGTAGTGTGTTTTTAGTCAGGGAGCTTCAGCACCTTGGAGATGGTAATCAACAATCATTCACGATGATCAACAATCATCCACGATAATCAACAATCATCCACGGTAATCAACACGAAGTCCACAGTCTTCTCCAGGTCGGCGTGGCTGCCCCAGACCTGTACCTGCAGGTCAGGTCATAAATCGACAACAAAAAGCCCCCCTACAGCCCTCCTACCCTGTTCCGACGCCACTGCCAATGTAGCTGACGTCATAAACCTTACTATGACGACAATTGCGTCATAATGTTCTCTAAGCTTAGTGTTCTTAGGTTTATCATTGAAGTGTTTACCAGGATCAGGATTAGATGAAAACTATCAAAAGACACATGTAACTGCTTTGAAAACAGGTGAGTCAGTCTCTCTCTCTCTCTCTCTCTCTCTCTCTCTCTCTCTCTCTCTCTCTCTCTCTCTCTCTCTCTCTCTCTTTAATTTTTGAATGTAAATAATAATGTAGGCCTCATGCTGTATTTCTTGCCACTTTTTTGTGTGCATGTTTATGATTTTTTTTCCCTTGTCATGTTTTGCCTGAGGGCATGGTGTAAAAAAGCTGTCTCAGCTTATCCAATTTCCCTCATTAAAAAAAGTTCGTTCGTTCGTTCTCTCTCTCTCTCTCTCTCTCTCTCTCTCTCTCTCTCTCTCTCTCTCTCTCTCTCTCTCTCTCTCTCTCTCTCTCTCTCTCTCTCTCTCTCTCTCTCTCTCTTATTCTTCCGATTGGGGATGCTTATCCTGCCCCACGCCCAAAGTCTTCGTTTTTGGACTGCTATTGGCGCACAGGATGCATGCTGTGTGAGTTCTTGTCATCCATTCCACATACGCCTACGCCTACCGAATAGTGTGGTCTTCAACATGTGGCAAGATCTTGTGCATGAGTGTCTTGCGCCTGAAAAGAATGGTGGGGATGGGGGGTTGAGCTTAAAATTATTTGATTTGATTTGATTTGATTAGGTCAAGTGGAAAGTGAGCTGAAAAACTCGGCTGCGGCCAGGAACGATCCTTGGTTTGTTGCCTAGGAGGTGAACAGTTGAGCCACTCTACTGGCTCTAATGTGCACGTATGCCAGTGTGTGTGTGCGTGTGTGTGTGCGTGAGCCACTCTACTGAGGCTCTAATGTGCATGTGTGCCAGTGTGTGTGTGTGTGTGAGCCACTCTAATGTGCATGTATGCCAGTGTGTGTGTGTGTGTGCGTGAGCCACTCTACTGAGGCTCTAATGTGCATGTATGCCAGTGTGTGTGTGTGTGTGAGCCACTCTACTGAGGCTCTAATGTGCATGTATGCCAGTGTGTGTGTGTGCGTGTGTGTGTGTGCGTGAGCCACTCTACTGAGGCTCTAATGTGCATGTATGCCAGTGTGTGTGTGTGTGTGTGTGTGTGTGTGTGAGCCACTCTACTGACTGAGGCTCCAATGTGCATGTATGCCAGTGTGTGTGTGTGTGTGTGCGTGAGCCACTCTACTGAGGCTCTAATGTGCATGTATGCCAGTGTGTGTGTGTGTGTGTGTGCGTGAGCCACTCTACTGAGGCTCTAATGTGCATGTATGCCAGTGTGTGTGTGTGTGTTGTGTGCGTGAGCCACTCTACTGAGGCTCTAATGTGCATGTATGCCAGTGTGTGTGTGTGTGTGCGTGTGCGTGAGCCACTCTACTGAGGCTCTAATGTGCACTCTGTGATGCTCAATGTGTGTGTGTGTGTGTGTGAGCCACTCTACTGAGGCTCTAATGTGCATGTATGCCAGTGTGTGTGTGTGCGTGAGCCACTCTACTGAGGCTCTAATGTGCATGTATGCAAGTGTGTGTGTGTGCGTGAGCCACTCTACTGAGGCTCTAATGTGCATGTATGCAAGTGTGTGTGTGTGTGTGTGTGAGCCACTCTACTGAGGCTCTAATGTGCATGTATGCAAGTGTGTGTGTGTGTGTGTGAGTGTGTGTGTGTGTATGCAAGTGTGTGTGTGTGTGTGTGTGTGTGCGTGAGCCACTCTACTGAGGCTCTAATGTGCGTGTATGCAAGTGTGTGTGTGTGTGTGCGTGAGCCACTCTACTGAGGCTCCAATGTGCATGTATGCCAGTGTGTGTGTGTGTGCGTGAGCCACTCTACTGAGGCTCTAATGTGCATGTATGCCAGTTAGAGTGTGTGTGTGTGTGTGTGTGAGCCACTCTACTGAGGCTCTAATGTGCATGTATGCAAGTGTGTGTGTGTGTGTGTGTGTGAGAGCCACTCTACTGAGGCTCTAATGTGCATGTATGCAAGTGTGTGTGTGTGTGTGAGCCACTCTACTGAGGCTCTAATGTGCATGTATGCAAGTGTGTGTGTGTGTGCGTGTATATGTGCGTGCGTATGTGCGTGTGTGTGTGTGTGTGTGTGCGTGCGCGCGTGCGCGACGTGTGTGTGTGTGTGCGTGTGCGTGCTCGCGCGCGTGTGTGTGTGTGCATGCGTGTTTGCGCGAGTGTGTTGTTAGTTTTCAGATTTCGCCCAATAAACCGCAAGGCTGCTATCAACCTTGCCACACTCCGACGTGACTGTCGTGTCCAGACCCACAGGGTACCACTTTGGGCTCAACTTCATGCAGTTATTGGCATTGGCGGGGCAAGCGAAGATTGTAACTGTCAATGGGCAAGCACTTACCTCTCTCTGACTCACATGTCCCCTTGCCATCAAGATTGTAACTGTCAATGGGCAAGCACTTACCTCTCTCTGACTCACATGTCCCCTTGCCATCAAGATTGTAACTGTCAATGGGCAAGCACTTACCTCTCTGACTCACATGTCCCCTTGCCATCAAGATTGTAATTGTCAATTCAAACTCAGGCAGATTTTGTTTAAATGGGCACCCTGGCGGTTTATTTTTTGCAAGAAATACGTCGAGATCACCAGAAAGACAGCCTTTTCAAGGATCGGAACACTCACTTTGCTCTGGTTTTCTATAAATTAAACCATCAAAACGTCGATTTCTCCTTGGCGGAGATGCCGGAGAGAGTAGCCATTTTGGATGGGGTGGTTGGAGGACACTCATTGTGGTTGAAGCGTTTTCTTTTTTTGTAGTGCAGTCCAAAAGAAATGGAGCTATATTTCCTTTGTTGTGAGCGAATCTCCTTTAGATAAACTGTATTTTTAAAAAACTGTTTAAAGGAAAAAAAGGCTTGTATTGCGAAAATTTCGTGCAAACGATTTGGCGGCCATTAGAAAAGAGACGACACAGGCCTTCTCTTTGGATGAAAGAATTTGACTTCCAGCACCTCCGCCAAGGAGTCGCCGATTTGACGGTTTGATTTCTAGGAAACCAGAGCAAAGTGAGTGTTGCGATCTCTGTAAAGGGTGTTTTCCTGGTGATCTCGACGTGTTTCTTACCAAAACTCATCCGTCAGGGTGCCCCTTTAAGACACTTCAGTGTTCGCAACCCTCATCACAAGGCTCAGTGCCCTGTGTGAATCAACCCAGATAGCACGCCGACCGTGGGCCAACGTTGGGCCGGTCGGGAAATGGTTAACCCTCCATCACAAGGCTCAGTGCCCGGTGTGAATCAGCCCTTATAATCATTCATTTATTTATTCTGTTTCTGCCGTCTTCTTGAAAAAATCATTTGAGTGAGAGAGACAGAAAGAGAGATAAACAGAGAGACAGAGATATAAACAAACAGAGAAAGAGACAGACAAAGACAGCGATAAAGACAAACGGAGAGAAAGAGACGCATAGATAGACAGACAAAAAGAGACAGAGACGGAAAGCGATATACAGAGAGGGAAAGAGATATACAGAGAGAAAGACATACATAGAGAGACAGACAAATAGAGAAAGACAGAGAACACGGGAACGCTGAAAATGTTATTCAGACACTGATTTGATTTGACTTTTTAAAAAATAGAGTTAGAGTCAGACAGGGAGAGAGAGAAAGACAGGGGAGAACAGACAGTGAGTGAGAGAACACGGCAACTCTGGCTTAAGAGAGAGGGGGGGAGAGAGAGAGAGAGAGAGAGAGAGAGAGAGAGAGAGAGAGAGAGAGAGAGAGAGAGAGAGAGAGAGAGAGAGAGAGAGAGAGAGAGAGAGAGAAACAGACAGAGAGACAGAGCTAGATGTCTAGACAGTACTAGTTTTAATGTCTACTTGCAGAAGAATGCACGGTGTAATGTCCAGCTTCCAACGGACACACCGAGGAACCTTCCGCGTGTTTCTGGGAGTTGTTCTCACCGTCCTCCACGTCATCACCATCACCATCACCATGGCCAGCACAGCGGCAGACAGCCTCCCAAAGAGGAGCAGCCTCATCAACGAAAAACAGTCTGTGTGGAGCAGGTGGGGCAAGGCTTGGAACCATTCCATCATCACCATGGCCAGCACAGCGGCAGACAGCCTCCCAAAGAGTAGCAGCCTCATCAACGAAGAAGAACCGTCTGTGTGGAGCAGGTGGGGCAAGGCTTGGAACCATTCCATCATCACCATGGCCAGCACAGCGGCAGACAGCCTCCCAAAGAGGAGCAGCCTCATCAACGAAGAACCGTCTGTGTGGAGCAGGTGGGGCAAGGCTTGGAACCATTCCATCATCACCATGGCCAGCACAGCGGCAGACAGCCTCCCAAAGAGGAGCAGCCTCATCAACGAAGAAGAACCGTCTGTGTGGAGCAGGTGGGGCAAGGCTTGGAACCATTCCATCATCACCATGGCCAGCACAGCGGCAGACAGCCTCCCAAAGAGGAGCAGCCTCATCAACGAAGAAGAACCGTCTGTGTGGAGCAGGTGGGGCAAGGCTTGGAACCATTCCATCATCACCATGGCCAGCACAGCGGCAGACAGCCTCCCAAAGAGTAGCAGCCTCATCAACGAAGAACAGTCTGTGTGGAGCAGGTGGGGCAAGGCTTGGAACCATTCCATCATCACCATGGCCAGCACAGCGGCAGACAGCCTCCCAAAGAGGAGCAGCCTCATCAACGAAGAACCGTCTGTGTGGAGCAGGTGGGGCAAGGCTTGGAACCATTCCATCATCACCATGGCCAGCACAGCGGCAGACAGCCTCCCAAAGAGGAGCAGCCTCATCAACGAAGAACAGTCTGTGTGGAGCAGGTGGGGCAAGGCTTGGAACCATTCCATCATCACCATGGCCAGCACAGCGGCAGACAGCCTCCCAAAGAGGAGCAG
This sequence comes from Phymorhynchus buccinoides, assembly GCA_017654935.2. Classification (NCBI taxonomy): domain Eukaryota; kingdom Metazoa; phylum Mollusca; class Gastropoda; order Neogastropoda; family Raphitomidae; genus Phymorhynchus; species Phymorhynchus buccinoides. The sequence goes on from CM065710.1 coordinate 540,695, forward strand.
CCTCATCAACGAAGAAGAACCGTCTGTGTGGAGCAGGTGGGGCAAGGCTTGGAACCATTCCATCATCACCATGGCCAGCACAGCGGCAGACAGCCTCCCAAAGAGGAGCAGCCTCATCAACGAAGAAGAACCGTCTGTGTGGAGCACCATCATCACCATGGCCAGCACAGCGGCAGACAGCCTCCCAAAGAGGAGCAGCCTCATCAACCAAGAAGAACCGTCTGTGTGGAGCACCATCATCACCATGGCCAGCACAGCGGCAGACAGCCTCCCAAAGAGGAGCAGCCTCATCAACCAAGAAGAACCGTCTGTGTGGAGCACCATCATCACCATGGCCAGCACAGCGGCAGACAGCCTCCCAAAGAGGAACAGCCTCATCAACCAAGAAGAACCGTCTGTGTGGAGCAGGTGGGGCAAGGCTTGGAACAAGTTCATCGATCAGTTCGTAATGGCGCTGTGCTTTATGGTGATGGGTATCGTCATCAGCGACGTCGTCAGGACTTTCGTCAGATCCCTGCTTCGCTTGCTGCGGGCTGCTTGGCATTGATTGGTATCGTCATCAGCGACGTCGTCAGATCCCTGCTTCGCTTGCTGCGGGCTGCTTGGCATTGATTGGTATCGTCAACAGCGACGTCGTCAGATCCCTGCTTCGCTTGCTGCGGGCTGCTTGGCATTGATTGGTATCGTCATCAGCGACGTCGTCAGGACTTTCGTCAGATCCCTGCTTCGCTTGCTGCGGGCTGCTTGGCATTGATTGGTATCGTCATCAGCGACGTCGTCAGATCCCTGCTTCGCTTGCTGCGGGCTGCTTGGCATTGATTGGTATCGTCATCAGCGACGTCGTCAGATCCCTGCTTCGCTTGCTGCTAGGCATCGAGGTTGACACATATAGGACTTTCGTCAGATCCCTGTTTCGCTTGCTGCGGGCTGCTTAGCATTGAGGTTGACACATAGTCAGCAATATTTCTGTAGAAAATATATTTCATGATGTTGTCAATGGGCTTTAACCCTTTCACCGCCAGCAATATTTCGGCCAACAATTCCATCAAGTGTGTAGAGAACAAAATCCATCTGCAGTATTGGGGATTCTTCTGTGACGTATACAAAATAAGGTCTATCCTTGCTTCCCCAAAACTAAGACAATAGGGTCTTTGGATAATCGACCCCAATTTGATGCCATTTAGTGACATTCTAAATCATGTCACTTTGGTGCTAAAATGCGACTTTGGCGGCGAAAGGGTTAATGCGCTTCGCATCATTTGTGTTGACATACTTTTGTTGGATCTGTGCTTCATTTGCTACTGAGACGCTTTGCGCTAAAGTTAAGAAACAATCCAATATTATTATTTGGAATATTCGGGAGGGGTGGGGATCTGTGTAAGCCCTACTGTTGTTTTAGTTTTCTTGCTGGTCTTAGAAACAGTTGTGACAGTGGTGTATTAGCGTTTGTTTGTTTAATACATATTTCATGATTATTTTCACATGTTAGACGTTTTATGATTACGCAAACAGGCTTTAATTTGTTGGACATCATTTCTGAGAGCAGCAAAGCACTAATTCTGATGTGTCAGCGGCCAGTTGGTAGTGTTTGTCTCCGTGTCATTTCAAAGCACTCTGATGTGTCAGCCAGTTGGTAGTGTTTGTCTCCGTGTCATTTTAATGCACTCTCTGATGTGTCAGCCAGTTGGTAGTGTTTGTCTCCGTGTCATTTTAATGCACTCTCTGATGTGTCAGCCAGTTGGTAGTGTTTGTCTCCGTGTCATTTCAAAGCACTTTCTGATGTGTCAGCCAGTTGGTAGTGTTTGTCTCCGTGTCATTTTAAAGCACTTTCTGATGTGTCAGCCAGTTGGTAGTGTTTGTCTCCGTGTCATTTCAAAGCACTTTCTGATGTGTCAGCCAGTTGGTAGTGTTTGTCTCCGTGTCATTTCAAAGCACTTTCTGATGTGTCAGCCAGTTGGTAGTGTTTGTCTCCGTGTCATTTTAATGCACTCTCTGATGTGTCAGCCAGTTGGTAGTGTTTGTCTCCGTGTCATTTCAAAGCACTTTCTGATGTGTCAGCCAGTTGGTAGTGTTTGTCTCCGTGTCATTTCAAAGCACTTTCTGATGTGTCAGCCAGTTGGTAGTGTTTGTCTCCGTGTCATTTTAATGCACTCTCTGATGTGTCAGCCAGTTGGTAGTGTTTGTCTCCGTGTCATTTCAAAGCACTTTCTGATGTGTCAGCCAGTTGGTAGTGTTTGTCTCCGTGTCATTTCAAAGCACTTTCTGATGTGTCAGCCAGTTGGTAGTGTTTCTCTCCGTGTCATTTCAAAGCACTTTCTGATGTGTCAGCCAGTTGGTAGTGTTTCTCTCCGTGTCATTTCAAAGCACTTTCTGGTGTGTCAGCGGCCAGTTGGTAGTGTTTGTCTCCGTGTCATTTTAAAGCACTCTCTGATGTGTCAGCCAGTTGGTAGTGTTAGTAGTAGTAGAGTAGGGATAAAACAAGTCGTGAAGCTTTTAATGCAGTCCCGTCGTTAACAATATCAGGTGTTTTGTCTTCCAGGTCAAGGTTTATACAGTTAATTTTCCTAGTTATTGGTCAAAGCTTCTAAAAAATATCTATAAATTTCGTAGACTTATCAAGACGATTTTTAAATGTGTTAGTGTTAGGTGCACTTTTTAAGTAAAAAAGGCAAGTGATTCCAAATATTAGGCGGAGTGACTTGATAAAATCTCTGTAATTTCAAAGGTTGTAGAAAGTACCGTTTTTTTACACACTATACTGCGCACCCGCAAAGTTTTGCACAAAATGTTGATTTCATTATTATAGTTTCTTACTTATAACTTGATAGTTACTGTAAAAGACAGACAGGTGAAAGGCAGAAATGACTATTATTATCACTGAAAGAACCAGTCAATTGTACTGTAAAAGACAGACAGGTGAAAGGCAGAAATGACTATTATTATCACTGAAAGAACCAGTCAATTGTACTGTAAAAGACAGACAGGTGAAAGGCAGAAATGACTATTATTATCACTGAAAGAACCAGTCAATTGTACTGTAAAAGACAGACAGGTGAAAGGCAGAAATGACTATTATTATCACTGAAAGAACCAGTCAATTGTACTGTAAAAGACAGACAGGTGAAAGGCAGAAATGACTATTATTATCACTGAAAGAACCAGTCAATTGTACTTTCTGGCATGTTGCCTTCAATTTGATCTCTTTCCATAATTTCTATCTCATATCTCATTTCCATATATTTCATGCTTTTTGTACACAGGAATCACAAAAGTCATCACCCAGCAGTGCCAACATTAGTAATATTAAATTGACATCAATCCTTTCTCTCTTCTTTCTGTTTTAATAAGATGCAAGATGGGTTTAACATTTCCATGTTCATCAAGCAGCAATGTTGGTTTGTTTAACTTATTCTGCAATGCAATCATGTCATAAAATAAATTTTATACATCAACGCTTTGGATCAGGATCAAGATCAGGATTAATACGTCGCACGTGCCAATACTGGCAATAGTCGCGACAGAACTTTGTTTATGTATATAAACAAATGTTTATGTATATGCTTTAGTTCTGTTAGAATAAAATTCATTTATGGAAAGAAAATATGATTGAGTGAGTGAGTGAGCGAGTGATTGCTTGAAATGCAATTTAATTTTCTTGTGTGTTTTTACGACAGGGCTGTATGCTAAGGAAATAAAAGCCTAAAAATAATCTCGTTAAATCCTCAGAAACTTCTGACATCTTTAAGAGCTGCCATGCATTCACATTGAATAAAACCCAATGCGTTTCTCTCAGACTGTGTGAACAACTTGTGAGCAACTAAACCGATCATACTAAAAAGTTAGAATTCTCCACGATAACCTGCTATGACGCCCTTCATGTCTGTGTCAAGCGCTGCAATACCGGGGTGTCAGTTAAGCCAGGTTCAACTGTATTACCAGCACATATGTCTGTGTCAAGCGCTGCAATACCGGGGTGTCAGTTAAGCCAGGTTCAACTGTATTACCAGCACACATGTCTGTGTCAAGCGCTGCAATACCGGGGTGTCAGTTAAGCCAGGTTCAACTGTATTACCAGCACACATGTCTGTGTCAAGCGCTGCAATACCGGGGTGTCAGTTAAGCCAGGTTCAACTGTATTACCAGCACATATGTCTGTGTCAAGCGCTGCAATACCGGGGTGTCAGTTAAGCCAGGTTCAACTGTATTACCAGCACACATGTCTGTGTCAAGCGCTGCAATACCGGGGTGTCAGTTAAGCCAGGTTCAACTGTATTACCAGCACATATGTCTGTGTCAAGCGCTGCAATACCGGGGTGTCAGTTAAGCCAGGTTCAACTGTATTACCAGCACACATGTCTGTGTCAAGCGTTGCAATACCGGGGTGTCAGTTAAGTGAGGTTCAACTGTATTACCAGCACATATGTCTGTGTCAAGCGCTGCAATACCGGGGTGTCAGTTAAGTGAGGTTCAACTGTATTACCAGCACACATGTCTGTGTCAAGCGTTGCAATACCGGGGTGTCAGTTAAGTGAGGTTCAACTGTATTACCAGCACACATGTCTGTGTCAAGCGTTGCAATACCGGGGTGTCAGTTAAGCCAGGTTCAACTGTATTACCAGCACACATGTCTGTGTCAAGCGTTGCAATACCGGGGTGTCAGTTAAGTGAGGTTCAACTGTATTACCAGCACACATGTCTGTGTCAAGCGTTGCAATACTGGGGTGTCAGTTAAGTGAGGTTCAACTGTATTACCAGCACACATGTCTGTGTCAAGCGTTGCAATACCGGGGTGTCAGTTAAGCCAGGTTCAACTGTATTACCAGCACATATGTCTGTGTCAAGCGCTGCAATACCGGGGTGTCAGTTAAGCCAGGTTCAACTGTATTACCAGCACATATGTCTGTGTCAAGCGCTGCAATACCGGGGTGTCAGTTAAGCCAGGTTCAACTGTATTACCAGCACACATGTCTGTGTCAAGCGCTGCAATACCGGGGTGTCAGTTAAGCCAGGTTCAACTGTATTACCAGCACACATGTCTGTGTCAAGCGCTGCAATACCGGGGTGTCAGTTAAGCCAGGTTCAACTGTATTACCAGCACATATGTCTGTGTCAAGCGCTGCAATACCGGGGTGTCAGTTAAGCCAGGTTCAACTGTATTACCAGCACACATGTCTGTGTCAAGCGCTGCAATACCCGGGTGTCAGTTAAGCCAGGTTCAACTGTATTACCAGCACACATGTCTGTGTCAAGCGTTGCAATACTGGGGTGTCAGTTAAGTGAGGTTCAACTGTATTACCAGCACACATGTCTGTGTCAAGCGCTGCAATACCGGGGTGTCAGTTAAGCCAGGTTCAACTGTATTACCAGCACACATGTCTGTGTCAAGCGCTGCAATACCGGGGTGTCAGTTAAGCCAGGTTCAACTGTATTACCAGCACACATGTCTGTGTCAAGCGCTGCAATACCGGGGTGTCAGTTAAGCCAGGTTCAACTGTATTACCAGCACACATGTCTGTGTCAAGCGCTGCAATACCGGGGTGTCAGTTAAGCCAGGTTCAACTGTATTACCAGCACATATGTCTGTGTCAAGCGCTGCAATACCGGGGTGTCAGTTAAGCCAGGTTCAACTGTATTACCAGCACACATGTCTGTGTCAAGCGCTGCAATACCGGGGTGTCAGTTAAGCCAGGTTCAACTGTATTACCAGCACACATGTCTGTGTCAAGCGCTGCAATACCGGGGTGTCAGTTAAGCCAGGTTCAACTGTATTACCAGCACACATGTCTGTGTCAAGCGTTGCAATACCGGGGTGTCAGTTAAGTGAGGTTCAACTGTATTACCAGCACACATGTCTGTGTCAAGCGCTGCAATACCGGGGTGTCAGTTAAGTGAGGTTCAACTGTATTACCAGCACACATGTCTGTGTCAAGCGTTGCAATACCGGGGTGTCAGTTAAGTGAGGTTCAACTGTATTACCAGCACGCATGTCTGTGTCAAGCGTTGCAATACCGGGGTGTCAGTTAAGTGAGGTTCAACTGTATTACCAGCACGCATGTCTGTGTCAAGCGTTGCAATACCGGGGTGCCCGTTAAGTGAGGTTCAACTGTATTACCAGCACACATGTCTGTGTCAAGCGTTGCAATACCGGGGTGCCCGTTAAGTGAGGTTCAACTGTATTACCAGCACACATGTCTGTGTCAAGCGCTGCAATACCGGGGTGTTCGTTAAGTGAGGTTCAACTGTATTACCAGCACGCATGTCTGTGTCAAGCGTTGCAATACCGGGGTGCCCGTTAAGTGAGGTTCAACTGTATTACCAGCACACATGTCTGTGTCAAGCGCTGCAATACCGGGGTGTCAGTTAAGTGAGGTTCAACTGTATTACCAGCACACATGTCTGTGTCAAGCGTTGCAATACCGGGGTGCCCGTTAAGTGAGGTTCAACTGTATTACCAGCACACATGTCTGTGTCAAGCGCTGCAATACCGGGGTGCCCGTTAAGTGAGGTTCAACTGTATTACCAGCACACATGTCTGTGTCAAGCGCTGCAATACCGGGGTGTCAGTTAAGTGAGGTTCAACTGTATTACCAGCACACATGTCTGTGTCAAGCGCTGCAATACCGGGGTGTCAGTTAAGCCAGGTTCAACTGTATTACCAGCACGCATGTCTGTGTCAAGCGTTGCAATACCGGGGTGCCCGTTAAGTGAGGTTCAACTGTATTACCAGCACACATGTCTGTGTCAAGCGCTGCAATACTGGGGTGTCAGTTAAGTGAGGTTCAACTGTATTACCAGCACACATGTCTGTGTCAAGCGCTGCAATACCGGGGTGTCAGTTAAGCCAGGTTCAACTGTATTACCAGCACACATGTCTGTGTCAAGCGCTGCAATACCGGGGTGTCAGTTAAGCCAGGTTCAACTGTATTACCAGCACACATGTCTGTGTCAAGCGCTGCAATACCGGGGTGTCAGTTAAGCCAGGTTCAACTGTATTACCAGCACACATGTCTGTGTCAAGCGTTGCAATACCGGGGTGTCAGTTAAGTGAGGTTCAACTGTATTACCAGCACACATGTCTGTGTCAAGCGTTGCAATACCGGGGTGTCAGTTAAGCCAGGTTCAACTGTATTACCAGCACACATGTCTGTGTCAAGCGTTGCAATACCGGGGTGTCAGTTAAGTGAGGTTCAACTGTATTACCAGCACACATGTCTGTGTCAAGCGCTGCAATACCGGGGTGTCAGTTAAGCCAGGTTCAACTGTATTACCAGCACACATGTCTGTGTCAAGCGTTGCAATACCGGGGTGTCAGTTAAGTGAGGTTCAACTGTATTACCAGCACACATGTCTGTGTCAAGCGCTGCAATGCAATACTGTGTCAAGCGGCAATACCGGGGTGTCAGTTAAGCCAGGTTCGTTAAGCCATGTCTGGTGAGGTTCAACTGTATTACCAGCACACATGTCTGTGTCAAGCGTTGCAATACCGGGGTGTCAGTTAAGTGAGGTTCAACTGTATTACCAGCACACATGTCTGTGTCAAGCGTTGCAATACCGGGGTGCCCGTTAAGTGAGGTTCAACTGTATTACCAGCACACATGTCTGTGTCAAGCGGTGCAATACCGGGGTGCCCGTTAAGTGAGGTTCAACTGTATTACCAGCACACATGTCTGTGTCAAGCGCTGCAATACCGGGGTGTTCGTTAAGTGAGGTTCAACTGTATTACCAGCACACATGTCTGTGTCAAGCGCTGCAATACCGGGGTGTCAGTTAAGCCAGGTTCAACTGTATTACCAGCACGCATGTCTGTGTCAAGCGCAGCAATACTGGGGTGTCAGTTAAGTGAGGTTCAACTGTATTACCAGCACACATGTCTGTGTCAAGCGCTGCAATACCGGGGTGTCAGTTAAGTGAGGTTCAACTGTATTACCAGCACACATGTCTGTGTCAAGCGCTGCAATACCGGGGTGCCCGTTAAGTGAGGTTCAACTGTATTACCAGCACACATGTCTGTGTCAAGCGCTGCAATACCGGGGTGCCCGTTAAGTGAGGTTCAACTGTATTACCAGCACACAGTGTCTGACAGATTAATAAAAGAATGAACACAAAATGTCCTGTTCAAACTGAACGTTTTTTAATTTCCTAAAAAACAGTAACACTGAAGAAATGATCTCTGCAATACATTTCTCTGTTTGACGAAGCCCCTGATTAGGAAGCCACACACTGGGGCAGTGGGTGGATGCCTTGTGCCTCCATACGGGGAGCTGGACGACCCCGACCCTTCCACGAGTCTCTCCCCGCGGGGACACCGGGGGTCTTTCGTAAAAATAGTTCCCCACCTTCTTAAAGTTCTGTGCTTGTAACTTCCTCTAATCTGCCACTCTCTTTGACTCCGCCTTTTCCCTTTGCTTTCTATCATCTACTATCTTTCTGACTTATTGGTCCATTCTCCTGTCTTTTTAACAAAAAAATCTTCCAAATAATTTTCTCCTTTGAGCTCCTCCTAAATCGGAATGCGTCAGCTGTGCGCAGCAGGGAGACCAGTAAAACCTGCAAAAAGGACAAATATATACCTTACCCATTATGGCCATATGGCCTGGGAACACAGAAGAAGAAGGAAACCACACACACACACACCAGAAAGGACACTTTCAAATCATTTAACTTTATTTCTCACAAAACCAAAAACAAACAAGAAAGAAAAAAAATCCTCCACGAATTCCACAAATGTAATGTCGTCATAGAAGGACTGCTAGCGCAGATCAAGCACAAAACTGAACAATGCAGGACTTGTGATAAGATTAGGATACGGGTGCATGTCAAAGACCCCCCACGTCACATGTCACATTCCCTCTTATGCTTGAAAGATTTCTTAAGATTTCTTACCAGCTATAAGAGGGAAAACACGTGAAAACCATGGTTTTGACACGTGACATGGGGGGTCTTTAAACCACCAAACTTCTATGGGAGTTCTCTTCTGGACAAACCGCTAGTCATTGCTTACGATATTCATCAGTCCATTCAGAGCATCATGGCTGGTTGTAAATGTACCACTCAGACAGATGATAGCCTTTCTGCCAATAACTGTTAACGGTTGATGAGCCCTGATGACGGCGGTGATGACGATGACGACGACAGCGATGTGAGGTGAACGGGGGTCAGGAGGGGGGCAGAACAACAGCCAGGGGAATCACTCGTAACCCCTGACAAAAAACACAACCAAACAAAATCTAAAAAAAACAAAAAACAATTTCTGACAAAAACCTGCTAACTTTAGAACTTGTTTCTTAACCATGTTTTCTCCAAAAGCCCAAATTTACAATCGTCACCCTAATCGTGAACCCTAATTCATGATACAAAATATATACCAATCTCCAACAGAGGTGAAGAAAGCAGACAAACACATCAATAAACTGAACCCTAATTCATGATACAAAATATATACCAATCTCCAACACAGGTGAAGAAAGCCCAAATTGACAATCGTCAAGCAGAAACACATCAATAAACTGAACCCTAATCGTGATAAAAAATATATACCAATCTCCAACAGAGGTGAAGAAAGCTACGAAGCGTGGAATAAAAGAATCATATCATTAATATCACTTAAGCATAGGCTCGGTGTAAAAGCACGCAGGAAAAAGATGGATGAATACACTGTTGCCAAGAAACTTGACGACACGCTTATTTATCCCTAGATATCATGAATACCATTACCATACATCACGTAGACTCAAATGCAGTGTTGACATCACAATTGTTTGAGATACAGCAAGTGGTGCTTACTAAAGGAAATAACACACACAGTCCTACCCAAGACATGCAAATTTTCTTGAAAGGGGAAAAATGCAGTTACACACACACAAACACACACACGCGCGCGCACATACACATCGTTCTGTCTCCTTCTTTTGTTGTTTGCTTCTTTTGAACATTTGTTTTTAATAGGGGAAGGTGGGGCAGGTAGGGTCAACTTTTTCTGTTTTTCATCTCAAGCCCACACAAATTAATGACAGCATTTAACACATTTCCAGATAACGCTTTAATTCTTTCTCTATCAAAATAAACTCAATAAACTCATCATAGCATCAATTTAAATGAAAACCAAAAACCAAGGAACTCGCGTTGACCCGAACTGCCCCGCTGTGGGGCAGGATGGTCACCCCATGGGGCAGGATGGTCACCCCATGGGGCAGGTAGGGTCAACAGAAAATGGTGAGCTAAAATGAAGTGAAACGCATATCAGCACGGGGCGTGTGCCGATACATGTCCCACGGTAAACACTAAATTAACCCCTTCCTTGTCCAGTCCCACATCTGCTACGTGGCATGTGATGTCATTGATGATGTCATAACTTTTGATCTCATAGCTCTAGAATGATGGTTTTTGGTTTAGACAAGTCAGGAAGGATACATCTAGAGCTAGATCATTTTCTCAGGTTTAGTCCAACAGGTCTCTTTTAAATTTTATAATAAGAAAATCGATAATTTCTCTGTTTTCCTCTGGCAGTGAAGGGGTTAACTGAAAGTGTGATTTGAAGTGACCAACACAAGTGTAAGAAGCAACCCAAAACAAACGAAAAGAAATCTTGAAAAAAGTAAAACAAAACGATTCCATAAAGAAAAAACAAACAAACAAGAACAAAATAATACCTGTTTTATTGTGGGTACTTGCAAAAAATAAATCATATAAAATAAAATACGCAACCGTTTTCTTATTTTTATTTTATCACTAAAATGTAGCTGTCATTCTTGTAAGTGTTTGAACCATATCGACCATGAAATAACAACAAAAAACCCACTTCCAAGCTTTAAAAAAAAAGGCACCAGTTAAAAAAAAATTCGCTTACCACCAGATTTCAGTCATTTACCGGTGCAGACTTTCACTTACCACCAGATTTCAGTCATTTACCGGTGCAGACTTTCACTTACCACCAGATTTCAGTCATTTACCGGTGCAGACTTTCACTTACCACCAGATTTCAGTCATTTACCGGTGCAGACTTTCACTTACCACCAGATTTCAGTCATTTACCGGTGCAGACTTTCACTTACCACCAGATTTCAGTCATTTACCGGTGCAGACTTTCACTTACCACCAGATTTCAGTCATTTACCGGTGCAGACTTTCACTTACCACCAGATTTCAGTCATTTACCGGTGCAGACTTTCACTTACCACATGCTCCTAAATAAAATGGTGCCCAAAATTTGCGCTTTAATTCAAATCATAAACTAGAAAACAAACCGGCAAAGGCAGTAACAGTAACATTTTTATTTAAGCTGACCCTACGTGCCCCACCTTCCCCTAAGCATGAGGTTTCCCTGTTATCAACTGGACTGGCATTTTTTTTCCAACATTTTCTTGACATCATCAATGACATCATCAATAACATCATCAATGACATCACACTTCCTGTGCTTAGGGGTATGTACCTTGTAAACATCCACCCCCTAGGGGAGGGGAGGGGGGCGCAACTTTTCAGTATAAAGAAGTGACACATAGGGAAATAACGATAAGAGGGAAGGGGCGTGGGGTGGGAGGGAGAGAGAAACGGAATCAGAGAGAGACAGACAAGAGAGAGAGACAGACAAGGTGGTGACTCACTTGACCAGGTGTGTGATTTCCGAGTTCAAAAGAGAGACAGACAGAGCAAGAGAGAGACAGACAAAGGAGAGAGAGAGAGACAGAGACAATGGCGATGTGGACTCACTTGACCAGGTGTGCGATTTCCCAGTTGAAAAGAGAGAGAGCAAGAGAGAGATAGACAGACAAGAGAGAGAGAGACAGAGATACAGAGCAAGAGAGACACAGACAAGTGAGAGAGACAGAGACAATGGCGATGTGGACTCACTTGACCAGGTGTGCAATTTCCCAGTTGAAAAGAGAGACAGACAAGGGAGAGAGAGACAGAGACAAGAGAGAGACAAACAATGGGGAGAGAGACAGAGACAAGGGCGATGTGGACTCACTTGACCAGGTGTGCGATTTCCCAGTTGGGTGTGGAGGAGATGGGTCCACGCACTTCAGCCCCCTTCTTTGTCACCACGGCGATCTGGTACTGTTCACATCAACACACACACGCACGCACACACACACCACACACACCAAACTCTCTGATAAACATAGAATTGAAAAATCCACAAACAAGGGTCTTATAGTAGGTTTGACTGACTGTACTGATAAATATAGAATTGAAAAATCCACAAACGAGCTGCATCAATATATAAGCCGCATGGGCAAAGTGTAAGGAAAAGAGTAACTGGTTCTAGTCCGCATTTCAGGGAACACAGAAAGTAAAAGATACATTTTGTCAGAACCTTTCATCAGGCTTCCACCACACAATAAGAGCCTTGCTCGTCAATTTTCTTTTAATTACTTTCTTTTTTAAATCAAGGACTTGGTTATTTCAAGAGTATAAACTATACTAGGGTGCAACTCCCCAAAATGAAAGGCTGGGGTCCAGGGACCTCCCACGATCTGGCAGGGTACATGGGCAGAGTCCTGTTGGGGCTTCAGGGGGGGGAGGCAAAAATAGAATCATGAAGGCATGTTGGATAGCTCTCCTGCAATTCCAAGATGAAGTTTATAGTTTCATATCAAAGCACAATTTATACAAAGGTTCATTACATGTGCCATTGCCGATTTTTTTGACGAATTAAAAAAAACAATCCTGAAATCGTTGGTAAAAGGGAAAGGTTGCACCCGTGACTATAACACAACCTCTACTGCACAACACATAGGTCTGCATAGAACTACAAGTGAAACAACGATGCCCCTGTGTTATTCAGCTCTCTCAGGAGTCTCTCAGTACCTTGTTGAGGGATCGAGCGTCGCGGTAGTACAGCAGCTTCATGCAGCGGTCGATCAGATCCACCGCTTGTTTCTCCTCCATCTTCTTCGTCTTCTCCACTGCGTCCCTCAGAATGGGCTGAACAGTAGCAGTAGCAGTAGCATTAGCACTGTAGCCCAGTACAGTACAGTACATGGCAAGAGCTGAACAGTAGCAGTAGCATTAGCACTGTAGCCCAGTACAGTACAGTACATGGCAAGAGCTGAACAGTAACAGTAACAGTAGCATTAGCACTGTAGTACAGTACAGTACAGTACATGCCAAGAGCTGAATAGTAAACATCATAACACAAATAAAATGTCAGAACAAAAATACAGATATTTCATCAGATTTGTGTACGGGGGACTACAAATATAGTGAACAAAGCTAGGATTTCATCAGATCCAGTTAGACAGTAGAATTTCACGAGAATCGTGCCTCACAAATGTCAATCGGATCACACTTGGATTGAATCATATGCAATGTGTCGGTCCCTTTAAGCCATAAACCATTAACCATTTTGCATTCTCTCTCTCTCTCTCAGAGAATTCTTACTGACACCCACCAGAGCCAGATGTGCCCCAAACCCAGTGGCCACGGTGTCAGCCTCGTAAGCCACACCGATCATATTGACATATCCCAGAAAACTGCACACACAATCAATCATCATCATCATCATGGTGTCAGCCTCGTAAGCCACACCGATCATGTTGACATATCCCAGAAAACTGCACACACCATCAATCATCATCATCATCATCATCATCATCATGGTGTCAGCCTCCATCAATCATCATCATCATCATGGTGTCAGCCTCGTAAGCCACACCGATCATGTTGACATATCCCAGAAAACTGCACACACCATCAATCATCATCATCATGGTGTCAGCCTCGTAAGCCACACCGATCATGTTGACATATCCCAGAAAACTGCACACACCATCAATCATCATCATCATGGTGTCAGCCTCGTAAGCCACACCGATCATGTTGACATATCCCAGAAAACTGCACACACCATCAATCATCATCATCATCATCATGGTGTCAGCCTCGTAAGCCACACCGATCATGTTGACATATCCCAGAAAACTGCACACACCATCAATCATCATCATCATCATCATGGTGTCAGCCTCGTAAGCCACACCGATCATGTTGACATACCCCAGAAAACTGCACACACCATCAATCATCATCATCATCATCATGGTGTCAGCCTCGTAAGCCACACCGATCATGTTGACATACTCCAGAAAACTGCACACACCATCAATCATCATCATCATGGTGTCAGCCTCGTAAGCCACACCGATCATGTTGACATACCCCAGAAAACAGCACACACCATCAATCATCATCATCATCATGGTGTCAGCCTCGTAAGCCACACCGATCATGTTGACATACCCCAGAAAACTGCACACACCATCAATCATCATCATCGTCGTCATCATCATCATCATGCTGTCAGCCTTGTAGGCCACACCGATCATGTTGACATACCCCAGAAAACTGCACACACCAACATCATCATCATCGTCATCATGTTGTCAGCCTCATAAACAGAATAACTAGTGAAATGCTGGTTTGGGCTCTTAACAGTCAAGAGAGTTATATCCCCAGACTATTTTGCCAGATTGGCTCTATCAGTTCGTCTTTTTCATGGCACGATTTGTACAATGATGTTTTGTTTCATTTCCTCTGGCATTCAAGGGGTTAATAACTACAACTACGGCAGGGGACTCACGATTTGTCCTCGTGGATTCCGGCCACAATGTAGGTGTTCCACAGGGGGTTGAACTTGCACCGGCGGTTGTACAGAACGCGCGTCAGCCACGAGTGGAGGCCCGGGGCGTTGACGCTGAACCCATCATCCATGCAGTCCTCCTCTATGCTGCACACACACAGATCATGGATAAGTCATGATGTGCGCACACACACAGGCGCGCACAAACATTTACACACACATACGAGTGTCATTGACACTGAACCCATCATCCATGCAGTCCTCCTCTATGCTGCACACACACACACACACAGACCATTGACGCTGAACCCATCATCCATGCAGTCCTCCTCTATGCTGCACACACACACAGACCATTGACGCTGAACCCATCATCCATGCAGTCCTCCTCTATGCTGCACACACACACACAGACCATTGACGCTGAACCCATCATCCATGCAGTCCTCCTCTATGCTGCACACACACACACACACAGACCATTGACGCTGAACCCATCATCCATGCAGTCCTCCTCTATGCTGCACACACACACACAGACCATTGACGCTGAACCCATCATCCATGCAGTCCTCCTCTATGCTGCACACACACACACACAGACCACTGACGCTGAACCCATCATCCATGCAGTCCTCCTCTATGCTGCACACACGCACACAGACCATTGACGCTGAACCCATCATCCATGCAGTCCTCCTCTATGCTGCACACACACAGACCATTGACACTGAACCCATCATCCATGCAGTCCTCCTCTATGCTGCACACACACACACAGACCATTGACGCTGAACCCATCATCCATGCAGTCCTCCTCTATGCTGCACACACACACACAGACCATTGACGCTGAACCCATCATCCATGCAGTCCTCCTCTATGCTGCACACACACACACACACAGACCATTGACGCTGAACCCATCATCCATGCAGTCCTCCTCTATGCTGCACACACACACACAGACCATTGACACTGAACCCATCATCCATGCAGTCCTCCTCTATGCTGCACACACAGACCATTGACACTGAACCCATCATCCATGCAGTCCTCCTCTATGCTGCACACACGCACACAGACCATTGACGCTGAACCCATCATCCATGCAGTCCTCCTCTATGCTGCACACACACAGACCATTGACACTGAACCCATCATCCATGCAGTCATCCTCTATGCTGCACACACACACACAGACCATTGACGCTGAACCCATCATCCATGCAGTCCTCCTCTATGCTGCACACACACACACAGACCATTGACGCTGAACCCATCATCCATGCAGTCCTCCTCTATGCTGCACACACACACACACAGACCATTGACGCTGAACCCATCATCCATGCAGTCCTCCTCTATGCTGCACACACACACACAGACCATTGACGCTGAACCCATCATCCATGCAGTCCTCCTCTATGCTGCACACACACACACACAGACCACTGACGCTGAACCCATCATCCATGCAGTCCTCCTCTATGCTGCACACACACAGACCATTGACACTGAACCCATCATCCATGCAGTCCTCCTCTATGCTGCACACACACACACAGACCATTGACACTGAACCCATCATCCATGCAGTCCTCCTCTATGCTGCACACACACAGACCATTGACACTGAACCCATCATCCATGCAGTCCTCCTCTATGCTGCACACACACACACAGACCATTGATGCTGAACCCATCATCCATGCAGTCCTCCTCTATGCTGCACACACACACACAGACCATTGATGCTGAACCCATCATCCATGCAGTCCTCCTCTATGCTGCACACACACAGACCATTGACGCTGAACCCATCATCCATGCAGTCCTCCTATATGCTGCACACAGACCATTCACACTGAACCCATCATCCATGCAGTCCTCCTATATGCTGCACACACAGACCATTCACACTGAACCCATCATCCATGCAGTCCTCCTCTATGCTGCACACACAGACCATTGACGCTGAACCCATCATCCATGCAGTCCTCCACTATGCTGCACACACACACACAGACCATTGACGCTGAACCCATCATCCATGCAGTCCTCCTCTATGCTGCACACACACAGACCATTGACGCTGAACCCATCATCCATGCAGTCCTCCTATATGCTGCACACACAGACCATTGACACTGAACCCATCATCCATGCAGTCCTCCTATATGCTGCACACACACAGACCATTGACGCTGAACCCATCATCCATGCAGTCCTCCTATATGCTGCACACACACACACAGACCATTGACGCTGAACCCATCATCCATGCAGTCCTCCTCTATGCTGCACACACACAGACCATTCACACTGAACCCATCATCCATGCAATCCTCCTCTATGCTGCACACACAGACCATTGACGCTGAACCCATCATCCATGCAGTCCTCTATGCTGCACACACACAGACCATTGACGCTGAACCCATCATCCATGCAGTCCTCCTATATGCTGCACACACACACACAGACCATTGACGCTGAACCCATCATCCATGCAGTCCTCCTATATGCTGCACACACACACACAGACCATTGACGCTGAACCCATCATCCATGTAATCCTCCTCTATAATGCACACACAGACCATTGACGCTGAACCCATCATCCATGCAGTCCTCTATGCTGCACACACACACACACCATTGACGCTGAACCCATCATCCATGCAGTCCTCTATGCTGCACACACAGACCATTGACGCTGAACCCATCATCCATGCAGTCCACTATGCTGCACACACACACACCATTGACACTGAACCCATCATCCATGCAGTCCTCCTCTATGCTGCACACACACACACAGACCATTGATGCTGAACCCATCATCCATGCAGTCCTCCTATATGCTGCACACACACAGACCATTGACGCTGAACCCATCATCCATGCAGTCCTCCTCTATGCTGCACACACACACACAGACCATTGACACTGAACCCATCATCCATGCAGTCCTCCTCTATGCTGCACACACACACACAGACCATTGACACTGAACCCATCATCCATGCAGTCCTCCTCTATGCTGCACACACACACACAGACCATTGACACTGAACCCATCATCCATGCAGTCCTCCACTATGCTGCACACACACAGATCATGGAGAAGTCATGATGTGCGCACACATTTACAAACATTTACACACACATACGAAACACACATACGCAACTAGCACAAAGAAAGAAGGGGAAAAAAAACCCAGAAGTATTTAGCAAAAAACAAAACAAAACAAAAAAAAAGTTCCGTAACTGAACTTTAAAAATTGTTGTTATTATTACGTTATTGTTATTTTATCAGTGTCATATAAAACCTTGTATTGGTTTTAAAGGACAATAAACTTTGATTCTGATTCTGATTCTGATTCATACGCGCGGTCAACCAGGAGAGAAGACCGGTGCCGTGACGTTGAAGCCATCGTCAAGGCGATCCTCTTCTACAATACTGGAGGCAGACACCAGCAGCACCAGAGAAAAGCACATAATCTTAGTGCCTCTCACACTACACACCTGAGGCAAACAGACACACACACCAGCAAATAGACTCACAGTCTCACATAAACATGCACACATCTCTCTCTCTCTCTCTCTGTCTGTCTGTCTTCAGATTGTCAGCGGGCTCGGGTCATTGACCCTTTATTGACGGTGTTTTGACGCGTCCTTTTGTGCATCCAGGGGTCATCTGACCCATAAAGTCTGCAATGAAATTTAAGCTTAATACCACAGTGGCACACGAGGAAAGTGAACAATTCTGTCTGGTTCTGGTTCTGTAAGTCGCAGACACCACTTCTGACGCTGAGTCGCGACGGAACTAGGAGGGCGCTTGTACCTAATAGAAAATATAGGAGGAAGACCAACTGCTTACCCCAGGTTCAGACCATTACATCCCCCAATGCAGCCTTCACATTCACGTTCTGTTACACTTACAGTATTAGAACTGAGAGTCGAAAAAAGTAACTCACACCGAGTCACAGTGACATTCTCCGGTTGATGACAGAAGCTAAAAACGATATAATTCCCATTCTGCTCACACTTACAGTGTTAGAACAGGGGGCTGCACAAAACAGTAACTCACACTCTCTGGTTGATGACAGAAGTTATAACTGGGGGCTGTACAAAACAGTAACTCACACTCTTTGGTTGATGACAGAAGTTATAACTGGGGGCTGCACAAAACAGTAACTCACACTCTCTGGTTGATGACAGAGGACAGTAACTCACACACTCTGGTTGATGACAGAAGTTAGAACTGGGGGCTGCACAAAACAGTAACTCACACTCTCTGGTTGATGACAGAAGTTAGAACTGGGGGCTGCACAAAACAGTAACTCACACTCTCTGGTTGATGACAGAAGTTAGAACTGGGGGCTGCACAAAACAGTAACTCACACTCTCTGGTTGATGACAGAAGTTAGAACTGGGGGCTGTACAAAACAGTAACTCACACTCTCTGGTGGTTGATGACAGAAGTTAGAACTGGGGGCTGTACAAAACAGGAACTCACACACTCTGGTTGATGACAGAAGTTAGAACTGGGGGCTGTACAAAACTGGTTGATGACAGAACGTAGAACTGGGGGCTGTACAAAACAGGAACTCACACTCTCTGGTTGATGACAGAGGACAGTAACTCACACTCTGGTTGATGACAGAAGTTAGAACTGGGGGCTGTACAAAACAGTAACTCACACTCTCTGGTTGATGACAGAAGTTAGAACTGGGGGCTGTACAAAACAGTAACTCACACTCTCTGGTTGATGACAGAAGTTACAACTGGGGGCTGTACAAAACAGGAACTCACACTCTCTGGTTGATGACAGAGGACAGGAACTCACACACTCTGGTTGATGACAGAAGTTAGAACTGGGGGCTGTACAAAACTGGTTGATGACAGAACTTAGAACTGTGGGCTGTACAAAACAGTAACTCACACTCTCTGGTTGATGACAGAACTTAGAACTGGGGGCTGTACAAAACAGGAACTCACACTCTCTGGTTGATGACAGAAGTTAGAACTGGGGGCTGTACAAAACAGGAACTCACACTCTCTGGTTGATGACAGAAGTTAGAACTGGGGGCTGCACAAAACAGGAACTCACACTCTCTGGTTGATGACAGAACTTAGAACTGGGGGTTGCACAAAACAGTAACTCACACTCTCTGGTTGATGACAGAAGTTAGAACTGGGGGCTGCACAAAACAGGAACTCACACTCTCTGGTTGATGACAGAAGTTAGAACTGGGGGCTGTACAAAACAGTAACTCACACTCTCTGGTTGATGACAGAAGTTAGAACTGGGGGCTGTACAAAACAGGAACTCACACTCTCTGGTTGATGACAGAGGACAGTAACTCACACTCTCTGGTTGATGACAGAGGACAGTAACTCACACTCTCTGGTTGATGACAGAACTTAGAACTGGGGGTTGCACAAAACAGTAACTCACACTCTCTGGTTGATGACAGAAGTTAGAACTGGGGGCTGCACAAAACAGTAACTCACACTCTCTGGTTGATGACAGAAGTTAGAACTGGGGGCTGTACAAAACAGGAACTCACACTCTCCGGTTGATGACAGAAGTTAGAACTGGGGGCTGTACAAAACAGGAACTCACACTCTCCGGTTGATGACAGAAGTTAGAACTGGGGGTTGTAGTAACTTGTACAAAACAGTAACTCACACTCTCTGGTTGATGACAGAGGACAGGAACAGTAACTCACACTCTGGTTGATGACAGAAGTTAGAACTGGGGGCTGTACAAAACAGTAACTCACACTCTCTGGTTGATGACAGAAGTTAGAACTGGGGGTTGTAGTAACTTGTACAAAACAGTAACTCACACTCTCTGGTTGATGACAGAGGACAGGAACAGTAACTCACACTCTGGTTGATGACAGAAGTTAGAACTGGGGGCTGCACAAAACAGTAACTCACACTCTCTGGTTGATGACAGAAGTTAGAACTGGGGGCTGCACAAAACAGTAACTCACACTCACTGGTTGATGACAGAGCCAGAGGACAGTAACTCACACACTCTGGTTGATGACAGAAGTTAGAACTGGGGGCTGTACAAAACAGGAACTCACACTCTCCGGTTGATGACAGAAGTTAGAACTGGGGGTTGTAGTAACTTGTACAAAACAGTAACTCACACTCTCTGGTTGATGACAGAAGTTAGAACTGGGGGCTGCACAAAAGTAACTCACACTCTCCGGTTGATGACAGAAGTTAGAACTGGGGGCTGTACAAAACAGGAACTCACACTCTCTGGTTGATGACAGAGGACAGTAACTCACACTCTCCGGTTGATGACAGAAGTTAGAACTGGGGGCTGTACAAAACAGTAACTCACACTCTCTGGTTGATGACAGAAGTTAGAACTGGGGGCTGCACAAAACAGTAACTCACACTCACTGGTTGATGACAGAGCCAGAGGACAGTAACTCACACACTCTGGTTGATGACAGAAGTTAGAACTGGGGGCTGTACAAAACAGGAACTCACACTCTCCGGTTGATGACAGAAGTTAGAACTGGGGGTTGTAGTAACTTGTACAAAACAGTAACTCACACTCTCTGGTTGATGACAGAAGTTAGAACTGGGGGCTGCACAAAAGTAACTCACACTCTCCGGTTGATGACAGAAGTTAGAACTGGGGGCTGTACAAAACAGGAACTCACACTCTCTGGTTGATGACAGAGGACAGTAACTCACACTCTCCGGTTGATGACAGAAGTTAGAACTGGGGGCTGTACAAAACAGTAACTCACACTCTCCGGTTGATGACAGAAGGTGTACAAAAGTAACTCACACTCGCTGGTTGATGACGGAGGACAGGAACTGGAAGTCGGCGTAGTCCCCGCTGCACCCCATCACCGTGCTGTCTGTGACCCGCAGCAGTCGAGGGCAGTTGCGATAACGGGCCAGTGACCCGTACGACCCCAACATGTCCGCCGCCAGCACCACCCCGTCCTTGAACTTTAACCCCAGCACCGAGGTCGTGGTCACTGTCGGCATACTGCAAAAAACAAACAGCAAATCTGTGTGTGGAAATAGTGACAAACCCTGCAGCTATCTGCTCCCCAGTCTTGTCTCTACAGATCAAACAACACATGTATATGAATGCATTGCAAAGAAGTACATGTACCAAAAAGCTGGTTACACGCCAGAAATCAAAACCTCTTGAAAACTCTTATGAGCCAGATCCAGGCCAATTGTCCTAAACGGTTGTGCGAGCCATGAGCCGGATCCGGCTCATTCATCCCGAGTGAGTTAAAAGGAGCCAGAATGGTCAGCTCATTAACTCATTACTGTGGGCCCTTAACAGAAGAAGAGAAGAAAATGGCAGGCAACCAAACAACAGTCAAACAGCAGAAAAACTCAGCAGAATAGTCAGCAGTAACTGGTCGCTATACGGAATCTGAATCTGAATACGCTGAGCTGTCCCACTGGACACTTCAATATGTACAGCAGTCAGCATTGTGCATTGCAACAGAGAGAAAAAAAAAAAAAAAAAAAAATCAACAGAAAAACAATGAAACTAAAAATAGAAGTCTCCCCAGTGTTTCATGGCTCAGGTCAGGCCAATCCGGTGTTGCATAAAATAAATCAGCCATGAAAAAAATACCTTTTCCTCATTCGAATTGTTTGCTGTTTGGGAAAGATTCACCCCTGAATATATTCAGAGGCGTCTTGTGGCATGCAGGAAGAACAGAAGATTCATCACTAAATATTGAGAAGTCAGTGATATTTTTCTAATATTTATGAGTTACCATTTATTTTTCTCTGAATGGTTATTTGTTTATATCGTCCGCCATTTTGAAAAGTATGAAACTAAGTGGCATGAGTACATACATCGATTTCTCTGCAAAGATGTAGACTCACTCTCTCGCTCTATTTCTTGGTTCTTTCCATGTAGATTGAGCACTTAAATCTTAATATTTTAAATAATAGTTCACTTATTTCTCACATGAAATAGTAACGGTTCTAGTGTGCATGCGCAAGGGTATTTACTTCACGGGAGTACATATTTCTCATGACACCGACTACCATAGCGGCCCCCGGG
Source organism: Phymorhynchus buccinoides (assembly GCA_017654935.2). Classification (NCBI taxonomy): domain Eukaryota; kingdom Metazoa; phylum Mollusca; class Gastropoda; order Neogastropoda; family Raphitomidae; genus Phymorhynchus; species Phymorhynchus buccinoides. Next base: position 563,362 of record CM065710.1, read on the forward strand.
ACGAACCCCAGCCGGCACGTTTGTATTCTGAGGGAACAGCCGAAGGAGTTTACTTGGAGGCATTCAAAAGAAGCCTCCGCAAACACCTCCACTGTAAGTGTAGCTAAAACCAGGGAACTAGGGGCCATAGATCAAAGTAGTGGTAAATGAAGGGCAGGAGCTGTGCCGGTCGGGGTTCACCCCCAGGGACCACTACGGTAGCCAGATTGGTCTTGCCCAGATACTGCGAGACAAAGGTCTATGGATCCTACAGATCCACACCAGGTTTTATTTTATTTTTATGTTTACTTTCCTTTTCCATTACTGGCATTAGGCTACTCCTATCTCCTCAGCTTTCTAATCGTGATTGATAGTCTACTAAAACCATCGCAGCTGTGCCAACTGAAAAAAAAAATCCCAATCAAGAGAAAGGACGCTTGAGGCCGCAAGGCCTAGTCGTCCTACCTGACCTGACTTGTGTCTTCTTACTACCCCCCTTCTTACTCTGTGTGTGTGTGTGTGTGTGTGTGTGTGTGTGTGTGTGTGTGTGTGTGTGTGTGTATTGGAAAACATTTGTAGATTTGTTGTTCTTGTGATTTGGGCACCGCTGCCATGTTTAAACTGCTGTTAGGTAGGTAGGTAGGTGATGTAGGGCTATGCATAGGCCTCTCGGCCCTTATTACGCCCCTTCTCGATGAAATTGACTTGTCAGAATTTATTTAGTGGTTTGCGTCTCTTAAATCAATAAACTAATAAAAAGATAAATCTTTAAGAGAATGGAATGGCTATATATATATATATATTTTTTATTCATCAAAACATTTAAATTTTGTTACCAAATTTGGGTTTTCGTCCAAAAGATTTTTGAATTCATTAATGCTAGGTGCATTCTTTATGTTAATTGGTAGATCATTCCACATATGAACAACACGGTTAGTAAAAAAGTTTTTGCGGGTGTTAGTATTAGATCTGTTAAGAAACAATTTACCATCACTATTTCTTGTTTTGTCTACTGTGCATTTTATGAAAAAGTCATTGAAATTGATATCATCAAGATTATGTACAATTTTATAGGTTTGAATAAGGTCCCCTCTAAGTCTTCTTCCCTTCAAAGATGGTAATTTCAGAAAATGTAAACGTTCCTCATAAGACATATTTCTACATGCTTTAACTAATTTTGTGGCTCTTCTCTGAACTTTTTCAATTATTATTGATTGTCTTTTTAGGTTAGGATGCCATATACAGTTACCATATTCTATGCGAGGTCGAACCATAGCCTTGTATAATTTAACAAATATATCCTTATGAAGATAGTCAAATGATCTTTTGATTAATCCCATTACTTGGTTAGCTTTACTGGTTACCTGTTAACTGAAGAAAGATTAATAAGTCGAAAATTTGTCTTTTACTGCTTTAGGGTGAGCTCCATGTGTTGTGGAGTTTTGATCTAACCCCAAAGTGCAGCAGAATCTTCAGCCTGATGAAGTTGGCTGCCTGAGGCGAAGAAGGCAGAACTCATCATGAAATGCTGGAGCTGCATCTCTCAAACTCAAAGTCAATAGGGTTCGACTCACTGGGCCTAGAGAAAAAGCAGAGGCTTTAAATTTCCAATTCCAATCACTTGTCAGTGACGGGAGCACAACTGAATAAAAAAAAAGAAGAGAAGATCCACTGAATCAAAAAAACGCAAGTCATGTCAGCAATGCCAATGAATGCACATTGCCGGTAAACACGACCCGACTGTTAATGCAGACTTAGATTATGTAGAATGCTCACAGCGTTCTTTGAGTCCCCGAATTATCTGGTGCCGTCTTCCCTCCGGGAAAGTTGTAGATTTGTCCCGGTGTAGGACCGTTGCTCCATAATGGACCAGGGACAAGGTTTGGGAAAGCAGAAGACGCCATGTTTGTTACTATAACAGGGGCAGATAAGTTCAATTTTACCCTACATTAACAAGTTCATCCGGTAGATATAGTGTTGTTATTTTGTTGCATAATTATAGAACAATAGATCCAAACAATGCTTAATATATTTATTGTTTCATAAACAAAAAAATGAACCGTTTTGCGCACTCATTCTTCTTTAAATAGACTTTTTGCTCTCTCTATAGGCGGATGTTTGAAACTAAGGTGTACTAAAGGGAGCTGACTCTGAAAGTACTAGTCATGTGAAAAGCAGACAAAACGCTAGAGAGAAAGTTTTATTTTATTCATTACATTTTTTGCTGGAAACACCGTGTAAGTCGATGTATTAACTCCTCAAAAAGTTGTTGGCAAAGGTGCAGTGCTATTATCCCCACTATATTTGCTCACTTAAAATCAAAATGTTAAGTGTAAAGTGATTGTAATCAGTTATTTGTATTAAATTACAATTATTAATACAAATAACTCTCCTTCTTCGCCTCTCAGACTCAGGCAGCCAGCTTCATCAGGCTGAAGATTCTGCTGCACTTTGGGGGGTAATAAGAAGACAAGAAAGCTGAGAAGATAGGAGTAGCCTATTGGAAAAGGAAAGTAAACATAAAATAAAACCTAATGTACCGCTCCTCCCTTCACACCAGCATCGTCACAAACGACTGGAAAAAAGCGAATGTTGCCCCCACTTTCAAGAAGGGAGAGAGGTATAGGCCAAAGAACTACAGGCCGATTTCCCTGACATGTGTCCTATGTAAAGTTATGGAGCAAGTCGTGGTCAGCACCATCATGCGACATCTGGAAGCAAACAGCATCCTGCGGCCAGAACAACATGGGTTTCGATGCAGGCGGTCCTGTGAGACCCAGCTTCTTGGTTTTGTGGACGAACTCACAGAGGAAAGGAAGGAGTTGAAAAGAGGAAAACAAGAAAACATTGTCTTGGACTTTTCTAAAGCCTTCGACAAGGTGAGTCATTCCCTTCCGGTCCATAGGCTAAAGAGGTACGGCATCACGGGAAAAATCAACAGCTGGATCAGTGCCTTCCTTGCTGATCGCACACAGTCTGCCATGGCTGATGGAGATAAATCAGCCCCAATCGCAGTGGAGTCAGGGGTTCCTCAAGGATCAATGTAGGGACCAACTCTTTTCCTCATCTACATCAATGATTTGCCTGAGGGCATAACATCCAAGACAAGGCTGTTTGCTGGCGATACCACCTGCAGCAATACGTTAAACAGCCCAGATGACCAGCAACAACTTCAAGACGATCTAGAAGCCCTGACCACCTGGGAGAAAACATGGTCAATGGAATTTCACCCCAAAAAGTGCCAAGTACTGAAGGCCACACGAAAGAGAGAGAAGAAGGCTGGAAACTACATCCTCCATGGCCAGGCTCTCGAAGAAGTGAGCGAAGTCAAGTACCTGGGTGTCACAATCACAGACGACATCAAATGGGGCTCCCACATCACAAACATCAGCAAGAAAGCGAACAAGACTCTAGGCTTTCTAAGACAAAACTTGAAAACCAACAACAAAAGATTGAGAGAAACCTCATACAAAGCCTTCGTCCGGCCAGTGCTCGAATACTCCAGCACAGTATGGGATCCACACACAAAGAAAGACGTCCACACCCTTGAAAAGATCTAGAGAAGGGGCGCTCGCTGGGTGGCAAACAGATACCGCCAAGCCTCCAGTGTAGATGAGATCCTGGTATCATTAGAGTGGCCGACGTTAGAAGAGAGTTTGTTTCATGTTTTTATTCCATTTCAGTTCTGTGTAAAGCGCCCTGTAGCCTACATAGTAGGATGGGCGCTATATAAATTTTCCTCATTATTATTATTATTTAAGAGAGAAGGAAACACAGAAGGCTGGAGATGCTGTACAAACACCATCTAGGCCTGGTTGAAATCAACTCGGCCTACTTGCCAACTCCAACAGGCACAAGAAGGGGCACCAGAAAATCGAACACGAAGGCGTACGACATCCCATCATGTGGTACTGAGTACAGACAGCTGTTGTTCTTCCCTCGAACAATACCAGAGTGGAACGCCCTGCCCCAAGACACGGTGGAAGCTGAGACGCTGGACCTTTTGAGGTCCAGGCTGGGCTCCTTGCTCTGAGCGTCGCCATCATGAACAGAGTATAGTAGAGTAGAGTATAGTATAGTATACAGTACAGAGGGCAGTGCTCTGATCCTACAACCTTCTCAGGGTTGCTGGTCCTTAACCCGCATTCTCCAGGCTACGGTTACGGGGCTCTGTCACGGGACGCACAAAATGTACGCAAGTGTCTTGAAAAACTACTAACATTGCTCTAACATGTTTCTAATCTCACCCTATTCCTTATTTTAGCAAAATCTTGATGCGTAAACACTTAAATGTGCGGAATAAAAAATTTATGCATTGTTGATGAAAAATTCGACTAGCAAGAGTTACTATCCCTGAACATGGTCCGACTGTTGCAACAACCCCGTAACCGTAGCCACTGTGTTACTGTTAGTTTTGTGTGTGTGTGTTTTGCCTATTTTGGCAGAAAGTTCAACCTGATGAAGGAGGCCGATCAAGGAGAAGAAGAAGAATTGAATATTCCTGAATTTGGTTATTGAAGATTCAGTTGGTCCCTGCTATTGCTAAGGTTTGTTTTTATCACTATAGTATCTTGGATCTAGAGCACACACTGGCTAACTCCTCTTAGATTGTGATGCGGTTTATCTCTAACAGAGGCATGAGTGGAACTGAGGAAGAACAAGGGTCTCCAACCCGGCACGATTCGCCTAGCATGGAGGAGGTGACAAAAGCAGGCAGCGACCAGGAGGAACAAGACACGGATGATGTGGATCAGGTCGGTCACTGGCTGGGCACGCTACTTTCACTCTCTGTCTTATTCTGTCTGTCTCCCTTTGTGTCTCTGTTTCTGCCTCTGTAACACAATGCGGTCACTTGCTGTGGACTTAACTGTAGTTTCTTCTTCTTCTTCTTCTGCGTTCCCGGGCCATAAGGCCACAATGGGTACGTATGTGTCCATTTTCAAGTTTTCACTGGTCTCCTCGCTGCATTCAGCCGACAGATTCCGATTTCAGAGGAGCTCAAAGGAGAAAACTATATGGAAGATTTTTTTGGAGAAAAGGCGGAATGGGCCAAAGTCAGAAAGATAGTAGATGACACAAAGCAAGGGAAAAGGCAGAGTCAAAGAGAGAGAGAGATTAGAGGAAGTTACAAGCACAGAAGGTGGGGGAACTTTTTGTGCGGAATACCGCCTGGTATCCCCACGGGGGGAGTGTAGTTTCATTCTCTATCTCATTCTGTCTCTCTATCTGAGTCTCTGTCTCTCTCTCTCTCTCTCTCTCTCTCTCTCTCTCTCTCTCTCTCTCTCTCTCTCTCTCTCTCTCTCTCTCGCGCTCTCTCTCAATCTTTTAGACTCTTTCTTTCTCTCCAAGATATTTTCGTAAGGCTTGATATTGTGGCTTCATTTTCAGTGCATATGGATTGTAGTGTTTTATTGCTTGCTTTAACAACATCATGATTATTAATATTTTGCATGGCACCCAACCCACCAGTAAATTATTTTCTCCAATAATGCATGGCACGGTACCAGCTTAGTCTTTTGTGGAAGACTGTGACTCTCTTCTTCTTCTTCTGCGTTCCCAGGCCATATGGCCATAATGAGTAAGGTGTCCGGTTTTCAGTTTTTACTGGTCTCCCCGCTGCGTACAGCCAACATATTCCTATTTCGGAGGAGCTCAAAGAACATATTTGAAAGATTTTTTTGTTGGAAAAGAGACAGGAGGCAATAGCCAATAAGTCAGAAAGATAGTAGATAACAGAACATAAAGGGAAAAAACAAGAGTCAAAGACTAAGGAGAGTGACAGATTAGAGGAAGTTACAAGCACAGAACTTCCAGAAGGTGGGGGAACTATTTTTATGAAAGACCCCCCTGTGTCCCCCCGGGGAGGGGCGACTATGACTCTCACACTAGGGGGCATTTGCACCGGCTCTAGAGCTGCAGCCAACGGGATGGGTTGGCCTTTGGGGACCTTCCCCAGCACCAGCTGTCCTCAAATCCTTTAGGTTGAGGGAGTGGGGATGTACTCTGGGCAAGGCATCTCCACTATAAACAAATTATAGCCCAGTCATCCAGAATAGCATCTGCCTCCTCTGCTATGTGGCAGTCATGATTGGAAAGTGACAGACTGTGTGTCTGTGTGTGTCACTTTGTGTGTGTGTGTCACTACTCACTGTGTGTGTGTCACTATGGTGTGGGTGTGTCACTCTGTGTGTGTGTGTGTGTGTGATATTCAGGTGGAGGAAAGAGAGTCGGGGGGAAACAACTATGACCTGTCACCTTCACAAGAAAGCGCCTTTCATATGGGTCAGTGCTGGGGCGAGTTTTACCGGGGGACGCTATTCATGCAGATAACTGTTATCAAAGTTGAGATAACCCTAACAGCTTACTCTTTACTTTCAGGAGAGAGAAAAGAGTTGCTATCAAAAGGGAGATAAATCATACCTCTCTGTCAGTTTGTACAAACTTTCGATTTCATTCACTTCTATTTGTGTGCAGAAAATTAAGTTTGCACTATATTATGCCATCTAACATGATGGAAAAATAAGAAAGCGCACTCAAAAACATTGCTTTTGTTTAATTTGCTAAAATCATCCCGTATGTTTTCGCGATAGAGTAAAGAATACTTGTCTGTGTCAAAATTGTTGACATTGGGTGCCATTTTGAAACCAAAAAAATCACGTTCTCACGAGACCCCCAAAACACCGGAAGTTGAACAAAAGTTGTAAATTTCCCATGATTCAACAAATAGTTTGGCGCTATCTACCCCTGGAGCATGAGGACTAACGTTGGCGAACTATCGGCAAACGAGGGAGTGTCTTAGGACCGTTTGCCGAACTGCGCTCACAGCTACGAGCATTCCCTCTTGTGAAACTAGGCCCTGTTCTCTCTCTCTCTCTCTCTCTCTCTCTCTCTCTCTCTCTCTCTCTCTCTCTCTCTCTCTCTCTCTCTCTCTCTCTCTCTCTCTCTCTCTCTCTCTCTCTCTCTCTCTCTCTCTCTCTCTCTCTCGCTTGTAGCGTATATTCAATTATTTTCACAGTGGATGTATGCTCGCCATATTTTTATGCTTCAGTTGTCATTGTGTATTGTTTCTCTAATATTTGTGTTTGCTTAGCGGTTAGTATAATTATGTGTGTTTATTTTTGTTTTGTCTGTTATTTTTGTGTGTGTGTTTGTGTAAATGTGTTGTACATGGGTCAATGGCCAAAGTATATATTAAACATCTGAAGTCTGAAGTGTCTCTCTCTGTCTGTATGATGTGTGTGCCTCACTGTGTGTGCATGTCTCACTCTGTCTGTGTCTGTGTGTGTGTGTGTGTGTGTGTGCTACAGATCAAGAGGTATGTGTCGATCCAAGGGTGGTGCGTCAACTTAGTGAAGGATTCTTGCAGCGCTTTCTCCCTACTCTGGAAAAGTCCAAGTCTTCCATTGATGAAATTCTGTGAGTTGTTTCTGTCTGTCTGTCTGTCACTGTCTGTCTGTCTGTCTGTATCTCTCTGTGAAAAAATCCAAGTCTTCCATTGATGAAATTCTGTGAGTTGTTTCTGTCTGTCAGTGTCTGTCTCCCTCCCTCTTTTCACTGAAGGTTTTGTTGTTGTTGATGTTTAATGTGGATCAAAATTGATTGTTTCATGGTTTTTTCTTGTTGTGACAAATTTTGTTCTTTCTTCTTCAACATTCAATGCATGTGCGTTTTGCTCTACCCCTGTGCCGCACCGTAGGTAACGCACTCCATCTTTGGCTGGCTGGATCAGGTTCTCTGTTGTGGGGCTTTTCCCACAGCTCAAGACTCAACAGTCAGGACTACCCTTTGAGCTTAAGTGGGGTTGTTTACTGAGGGAGATAAAACAATCCAGGAAGGTCTCTCTCTCTCTCTCTCTCTCTCTCTCTCTCTCTCTCTCTCTCTCTCTCTCTCTCTCTCTCTCTCTCTCTCTCTCTCTCTCTCTCTCTCTCTCTCTCTCTCTCTCTCTGATGATTTCTATAATTAAAATACTACTACTGCTCATGAGGATTCTAGATGATGATGACGAATATGACAATGATGTTGATGATGATGATAATGATGATGGTGATAATGAATATTATTATTATGATAACGACAATGAGGACGACGGCAATGATCATGATGATGATAGTGATGATGATGATGACGAATATGACACTGATGTTGATGATGAAGAATATTATTATTATGATGATAACGACAATGACAACGGCAATGATCATGATGATGATAGTGATGATGATGATGGTGATGATGACAATGATGGTGATGATGATGATAATGGTGATAATGATGATGATGATGACAATGATGATGATGATGATAATGTCCACAGAAGTAGCCAGACAGTAGTGATAGAGACGTTGGAACAGGACAATGATGATAATGACAATAATGATGATGATGATGATGTCCACAGAAGTAGCCAGACAGTAGTGATAGAGACGTTGGAACAGGACAATGATGATGATGTCCACAGAAGTAGCCAGACAGTAGTGATAGAGACGTTGGAACAGGACAATGATGATAATGACAATAATGATGATGATGATGATGTCCACAGAAGTAGCCAGACAGTAGTGATAGAGACGTTGGAACAGGACAATGATGATAATGACAATGATGATGATGATGATGTCCACAGAAGTAGCCAGACAGTAGTGATAGAGACGTTGGAACAGGACAATGATGATAATGACAATAATGATGATGATGATGATGTCCACAGAAGTAGCCAGACAGTAGTGATAGAGACGTTGGAACAGGACAATGATGATAATGACAATAATGATGATGATGATGATGTCCACAGAAGTAGCCAGACAGTAGTGATAGAGACGTTGGAACAGGACAATGATGATAATGACAATAATGATGATGATGATGATGTCCACAGAAGTAGCCAGACAGTAGTGATAGAGACGTTGGAACAGGAGAATGCCAAGTTCAAGGACTGTACTGCTCACCTTGACCTTTCAGCTACGGTAATTTTTGGGCGTCAAAACATATACTTTCTGTGTGTGTGTATTTAATGTGTGCATTTGTGTCTTTGAGTGTGTGTATGCAGGTATACTGCTCAACATTTGCTAAGGATATTATCTTAAACATATTATGTTTAAAATTATCAAAGATAAACATAAAGCCATTACCAATTTTTTCGGATCATTAGGCGCTGCTGTGTATAAGGCGAATAGGGCAATTTTCAAGAAAATTCTGACAAAATTAAAGTAAAAGGCGTCTTTGTTTATAAGGTGATTCACACCTCACAAAAGGAAGTTGAAGTTTGAAGCCCGTACGCGTCCTGTAAATGCTTACTGACCGCCATTACTGCTGTCATAAACGAGAGTTGGCTCCCTTCTCAAATAATCGAACTTCCGTTTTTGCGACTTCAGGTTGTTGTGTTTGGACTTTTCTTCGCGAACACTGATAGAATTGTGGCATTTTAAGCTCTACAACGATGCTTTTTACATCCAATGAAGGGTTGTGGCATCTGTTGGACGGTATCTCGGATGATAATAGGGATTTTGAAGCATTTTAACGTGAGTATTCGTCGTATCGGCGACTCGTTACCACTTTCGATGTCTGACTCACAGTAGACTGTACTGAGTATGGCAATCGTTGCCTCTCTTCTCACGATTTTGTTCACTAATAGGGCACCCTCGTTTATTAGGTGCATAGGTTGAAATTGAAGAAAAAAATATCACATTATAGTCCGAAAATGACGGTAATTGTTTTTCTTATTTAGTTTAATCAACATTTCAGCTTTACATTTTGATCAAGAACTAGGTCCGAGAATGATTTGATTTGCTTAGCTCAAGGAAAGTTTGTGATACCCCTTGAAATGCATAAAACAACCAAATTAGGCGACATTTTGAGTTTCCTTAGCACATTTTGAACAGTGTGTGTGTGTGTGATTGTACATATAGAATTATGTGTGTGTGTGAATGCATGTGTGTGTGTTTGTCAGTGTGCTCGCATACATATCCGTTTGTGTGTGTGTCAAGTCAAGTCAAGTCAAAATGATTTTGTGTGTGTGTGCGTGCGTGCATGTGTGTGTGTTTATGTGTTGTGTGCATGTGTGTGTGTTTATGTGTTGTGTGCGTTTGTTGCATGTTCATTCCATGTGTGTCTATGTGTGTACCACAGCAGACTGCTGACCATCAAGAGAGACATGACCATGTTTGTCGATGTGTTGTGTTGTGCGGTTGTTGCAGATGGCGAGGGCCAAGGCGTACCACAGCAGACTGCTGACCATCAAGAGAGACATGACCATGTTTGTCGATGTGTTGTGTTGTGCGTTTGTTGCAGATGGCGAGGGCCAAGGCGTACCACAGCAGACTGCTGACCATCAAGAGAGACATGACCATGTTTGTCGATGTGTTGTGCTGTGCGGTTGTTGCAGATGGCGAGGGCCAAGGCGTACCACAGCAGACTGCTGACCATCAAGAGAGACATGACCATGTTTGTCGATGTGTTGTGCTGTGCGGTTGTTGCAGATGGCGAGGGCCAAGGCGTACCACAGCAGACTGCTGACCATCAAGAGAGACATGACCATGTTTGTCGATGTGTTGTGCTGTGCGGTTGTTGCAGATGGCGAGGGCCAAGGCGTACCACAGCAGACTGCTGACCATCAAGAGAGACATGACCATGTTTGTCGATGTGTTGTGCTGTGCGGTTGTTGCAGATGGCGAGGGCCAAGGCGTACCACAGCAGACTGCTGACCATCAAGAGAGACATGACCATGTTTGTCGATGTGTTGTGCTGTGCGGTTGTTGCAGATGGCGAGGGCCAAGGCGTACCACAGCAGACTGCTGACCATCAAGAGAGACATGACCATGTTTGTCGATGTGTTGTGCTGTGCGGTTGTTGCAGATGGCGAGGGCCAAGGCGTACCACAGCAGACTGCTGACCATCAAGAGAGACATGACCATGTTTGTCGATGTGTTGTGCTGTGCGGTTGTTGCAGATGGCGAGGGCCAAGGCGTACCACAGCAGACTGCTGACCATCAAGAGAGACATGACCATGTTTGTCGATGTGTTGTGCTGTGCGGTTGTTGCAGATGGCGAGGGCCAAGGCGTACCACAGCAGACTGCTGACCATCAAGAGAACCACATGTCCATGTTTGTCTATGTGTGTACCACAGCAGACTGCTGACCATCAAGAGAGACATGACCATGTTAGTCTGTGTGTTGTGCTGTGCGGTTGTTGCAGATGGCGAGGGCCAAGGCGTACCACAGCAGACTGCTGACCATCAAGAGAAACATGACCATGTTTGTCGATGTGTTGTGCTGTGCGGTTGTTGCAGATGGCGAGGGCCAAGGCGTACCACAGCAGACTGCTGACCATCAAGAGAGACATGACCATGTTTGTCGATGTGTTGTGCTGTGCGGTTGTTGCAGATGGCGAGGGCCAAGGCGTACCACAGCAGACTGCTGACCATCAAGAGAAACATGACCATGTTTGTCGATGTGTTGTGCTGTGCGGTTGTTGCAGATGGCGAGGGCCAAGGCGTACCACAGCAGACTGCTGACCATCAAGAGAACATGTTTGTCGATGTGTTGTGCTGTGCGGTTGTTGCAGATGGCGAGGGCCAAGGCGTACCACAGCAGACTGCTGACCATCAAGAGAGACATGACCATGTTTGTCGATGTGTTGTGCTGTGCGGTTGTTGCAGATGGCGAGGGCCAAGGCGTACCACAGCAGACTGCTGACCATCAAGAGAGACATGACCATGCTGCACGAAAAGGCCGGCAAGCTGAAGGTGGGAGACACTGCTGGTCTTGTTAACCCTTTCACTCCCGGAACTATTTGCACATTTAACAAGCAAGCTACCTTATTTTTCGGACTATAAGGCGATACGGTTTTCTCAGACTGAGGCTCCTGCGCCTTAAGGCGTGACCACAAAATAGTAAGCTGACCATAACAAAATCTGACCATTTTTGTAAATGTTTGGGCTGTGCGCCTTATAATCAGATGCGCCTTATAATCAGGGGCGCCTTATAATCAGGGGCTCCTTATAATCAGGAGCACCTTATAATCAGGGGCTCCTTATAATCAGGGGCGCCTTATAATCAGGGGCGCCTTATAATGAGGGGCGCCTTATAATCAGGGGTACCTTATAATCAGGGGCACCTTATAATCAGGGGCGCCTTATAATCAGTTTGCGCCTTATAATCAGGGTGCTCCTTATAATCAGGATGCGCCTTATAATCAGGGCGTACCTTATAATCAGGGGCGCCTTATAATCAGGGGCTCCTTATAATCAGGTGCGCCTTATAATCAGCGGGCTCCTTATAATCAGGGGCTCCTTATAATCAGGGGCTCCTTATAATCAGGGGCTCCTTATAATCATGCTCCTTATAATCAGGGGCTCCTTATAATCAGGTGCGCCTTATAATCAGGGGCTTCTTATAATCAGGGGCACCTTATAATCAGGTGCGCCTTATAATCAGGGGCTCCTTATAATCAGACTATAAGGCTTATAATCAGGTGCGCCTTATAATCAGGTGCCCTTATAATCAGGGGCGTCTTATAATCAGGGGCTCCTTATAATCAGGGGCTCCTTATAATCAGGGGCTCCTTATAATCAGGTGCGTCTTATAATCAGGTGCGTCTTATAATCAGGGGCACCTTATAATCAGGTGCGCCTTATAATCAGGGGCTCCTTATAATCAGGGGCTCCTTATAATCAGGGGCTCCTTATAATCAGGTGCGCCTTATAGTCTGAAAAGTACGGTACCTAACTCCCCCAAAAAAATCGCTACAAATGTAATTATACTGTAAAGACTATAATGATATATGCTTTATTGAAGAACACAGACCCCCATTGAGGGGTCAGGGGGTAACATCCATAAAAAAAGACACTTGCACAACTTTCTTCTCTTATTCTTGTTCCTGTGGAGTCCAATAAGCGTTTCCTAGTTGCGTTTGAAAACAATATGCTGTCACTTGAGGGGGAGAGCAATTCTAGGTTGGACCGACCATTTTCAAAACACCCCGAATCGCTTGTAGTCGATGTCCTGTTACCCATTTTTTTTAATGCATTTTGATTTTTTTTTAAAGAAAGAAAAGGAAGTTCAGTTTCCAGGTAAATTGAAAAAACCCATGAAATCCTTGTGAAAAAACCCCAGTTGCACCGATGTGTTTCAGAGGCGAGCACTGAAGCTGCAGCAACAGAAGCAGAAGGAAGAACTACAGAGGGCGCACCAACAGGAGAGAGAACTGGAGAAGGAGCACATGCTCACCGCCAGAGTCGCTGCCCCTGAAAAATAGAGAGCATCGGTGCTAATCATTGGTTCATCCTTTTTTCTTTTTTTTCTCAAAACTTTGACTACCATATTTTTCGGATTATTAGGCGATACTTTTTCCCAGACTAAGGCCGTGTACACACATAAGCGGATATCCCGTGTGGAAACCCATGCGCAATCCATAAATAAGTGAAACAAAGAAGGGAACAGATTTGCGCACGTGTCCGAATTTCCCCTATATGCGTCAACTTTTATCCTTCTTTCTTCCACTTATTTCGGGTTTTCCGTACGGAACTTACGCATCTAATGTGAACCCGGCCTAAGGGCGCACACACATTAGACACGGAAACACATGCGCTTATTTTTCTTTCTTTCTTTTACTTATTTACGGATAAGTGCATGAGGTTCACATTAGACACGGAAACACATGCGCTTATTTTTCTTTCTTTCTTTTACTTATTTACGGATAAGTGCATGAGGTTTCTGTGTGTAATGTGCGTGTGCCCTAAGACCCCTGCGCCTTAGGACTAATAACATGGTAAGAAAATGGAATAGCAAAATCTCCATTGTGTGTAACATTTGGAGGTACGCCTTATAATCCGACGTAACATTTGGGGGTACGCCTTATAATCTGACGTAACATTTGGGGGTACGCCTTATAATCCGACGTAACATTTGGAGGTACGCCTTATAATCCGACGTAACATTTGGAGGGTACGCCTTATAATCCGACGTAACATTTGGGGGTACGCCTTATAATCCGACGTAACATTTGGAGGTACGCCTTATAATCTGACGTAACATTTGGAGGTACGCCTTATAATCCGACGTAACATTTGGAGGTACGCCTTATAATCCGACGTAACATTTGGGGGTACGCCTTATAATCCGACGTAACATTTGGGGGTACGCCTTATAATCTGACGTAACATTTGGAGGTGCGCCTTATAATCCGACGTAACATTTGGGGGTACGCCTTATAATCCGACGTAACATTTGGAGGTACGCCTTATAATCCGACGTAACATTTGGGGGTACGCCTTATAATCCGACGTAACATTTGGGGGTACGCCTTATAATCCGACGTAACATTTGGGGGTACGCCTTATAATCCGACGTAACATTTGGGGGTACGCCTTATAATCTGACGTAACATTTGGGGGTACGCCTTATAATCTGACGTAACATTTGGGGGTACGCCTTATAATCTGACGTAACATTTGGGGGTACGCCTTATAATCTGACATAACATTTGGAGGTACACCTTATAATCCGAAAAATATGGTATTCATTTATTCAAGGATCAAATTTGTGGCAGTGGTGTTAGGAATATTTTGAATCAAAATAGGCATCCCCAAAATTTGCTCTGCTAAATTTGTCTTTTGGTTTGTTGGCGGTAGAAATACGTGTTCTTAAAAATATTTCTCTGCTACATTTGTCATTTCGTTGGTTTTTTTTTAAACACAAACCGTTCCTCCTTGAATATTACTACCATGTCATTGATATACAGCGAAAAGCACATGGAAGAAAGTAAGAACATGAGTCAGATTATGAAAATGTGTCAGGCTATTTCTGATGTTTGTTTTTTGTTTAATTTCCTTATGAATAGCACACACCCAGGTTGGTAAGAGAGAAAAGGCATTTTTCTCGGGAAACAAAATTTAGTGTCCAAATGAAGACATAATGCTGTTTGACAAAACAACGAAAGCCTCTCCTGGAACTATTAAGACAATATCTCTAGGCTGATCCTAACCCTATCCCTTTCTTGAGAACGGTAGAATGTTGCTGCTCAATGAAAAGTTTCAATGCGGACATTTGATGGTGTGTGTGTGTGATTTATAAACTACAACTTTGCATAAAAGTGATAAGACAAAGATTTTCTTTCTCTCCGTGCGCCTCTGCATTTTGTTCAATGTTGTTATTTTGTCTTGAAAACTTTGATGTTTTCACGCTTTCAAAGGAAGAAAACCTGTCAAGTACGACGAACAGGCATGCGCTGAAGTAGTCCTTGTCTGGAGACATTTCCTGCACAACCAAACGCTTGGCACGAACTGAAAGGCACAATTTTGTTTGTCTTTCCGAATTTCATTGTTCTCGGAAATCCGCGAATTCGCAGACTATTAACATGCCTGGCATCTCCACGCAGCTGTTCAAGCAAACACATACGCACACAAATGCACATTCGCAGACTATTAACATGCCTGACATCTCCACGCAGCTGTTCAAGCAAACACATACGCACACAAATGCACATTCGCAGACTATTAACATGCCTGGCATCTCCACGCAGCTGTTCAAGCAAACACATACGCACACAAATGCACATTCGCAGACTATTAACATGCCTGGCATCTCCACGCAGCTGTTCAAGCAAACACATACGCACACAAATGCACATTCGCGGACTATTAACATGCCTGGCATCTCCACGCAGCTGTTCAAGCAAACACATACGCACACAAATGCACATTCGCAGACTATTAACATGCCTGGCATCTCCACGCAGCTGTTCAAGCAAACACATACGCACACAAATGCACATTCGCAGACTATTAACATGCCTGGCATCTCCACGCAGCTGTTCAAGCAAACACATACGCACACAAATGCACATTCGCAGACTATTAACATGCCTGGCATCTCCACGCAGCTGTTCAAGCAAACACATACGCACACAAATGCACATTCGCAGACTATTAACATGCCTGGCATCTCCACGCAGCTGTTCAAGCAAACACATACGCACACAAATGCACATTCGCGGACTATTAACATGCCTGGCATCTCCACGCAGCTGTTCAAGCAAACACATACGCACACAAATGCACATTCGCAGACTATTAACATGCCTGGCATCTCCACGCAGCTGTTCAAGCAAACACAAATGCACACAAACACACGCACACACACAAACAGTGCTTTCTTTTTCAAGTCACATTCCTGTTAGATTTGTATTCTATTTTTAGTGAGGTTGATGTGAAAGAATGCGCAACACTTAAATTACGCAGATTCCTTCTTGTTGATGAATAATTGATTGTGAAGCGCTTTGGGCTCATTTGAAGTAAAGCGCTATATAAATGTACTATTATTATTATTCCATTGAGCGTTTTTTAATTAAGTGAACATAGCATTATTAAACGGGTGTATGTGTATGTGCACGCTAATGCTTGTGTGCGTGTGACATTTGGTTGTTTGCTTAGATGTATGTACATGTATAAACCCTGTGTGTTGGATCCGTATGAGGTGACGTGCGTTGTGACAGCCTGTTCTTTTACAATATGGTACATGATTGTGACCCAGCACCACGAAAGGGACAGTGTCAAACTGACCATTCTGACATTATTGTACAGTTGAAAACTTCAGACATTATTCTTTCTTATAATACAAGAACCATTCTTGTATCTTTTTTCCGTTCTGGAGTTATGAGCATTTAAAGTTAGTAGGGTGAGCGTCGGCCATTTTGAGAAAACGGAGTAGTGTAGCCGAGCTGAACAAAATGCACTGACCTACTTGTTTTGAAACACTTATAAGACCAGGTAGAGACCATATTAAAGACTGTCCTGAACAAAATGCACTGACCTACTTGTTTTGAAACACTTATAAGACCAGGTAGAGACCATATTAAAGACTGTCCTGAACAAAATGCACTGACCTACTTGTTTTAAAACACTTATAAGACCAGGTAGAGACCATATTAAAGACTGTCCTGAACAAAATGCAC
Organism: Phymorhynchus buccinoides; assembly: GCA_017654935.2. Classification (NCBI taxonomy): domain Eukaryota; kingdom Metazoa; phylum Mollusca; class Gastropoda; order Neogastropoda; family Raphitomidae; genus Phymorhynchus; species Phymorhynchus buccinoides. Next base: position 580,289 of record CM065710.1, read on the forward strand.
TGACCTACTTGTTTTAAAACACTTATAAGACCAGGTAGAGACCATATTAAAGACTGTCCTGAACAAAATGCACTGACCTACTTGTTTTAAAACACTTATAAGACCAGGTAGAGACCATATTAAAGACTGTCCTTTATCAATATGAAAGATAAGATTTTGGAGAGCACGAAAATATTGGAGAGCACGAAAATACCCTTAACTCAAAATTGACAAAAAATGAGATTATTGACTTTGCAAACCTGTTGTGAGAAACTATCCCAGCGACTTAATGTCCCTTTCGTGGTGCTGGGTCACAATTATGAGAATGTGTTTGACTCCTTCAATGATGATGATTATAAAACGAATAATAAATAGAATGCATCTGTATTCATATAATTATAATTAATGAGACTGTGCAGCAGAATCTTCAACATGATGAAGTTAGCTGCCTATGGCGAAGAAGAAGATGTGTTTGACTCGTTAAATGATGATGATTATGAATGAGTAATAAACAGAATGCATCTGGGTTTTTTACTATTCATATAATTATAATTATAAGAATGTGCGGCAGAATCTTCAACATGATGAAGTTGGCTGCCTATGGAAGAAGAAGATGTGTTTGACTCGTTAAATGATGATGATTATGAATGAGTAATAAATGGAGTGCGTCTGTATTCTGTGTTCATACCCCATGAATGAAATTAAGACATTTATAGACAAAAATAACTTTGTTTTTCTTGTGCTATTTTTGTTCTGTCCAAAGGTGTACTTAGTACTACAATGTTTTTCAGTCATGGTTGTCCTCTGTGTGTGTGTTGTTGTTGTTTGGTTTAGGGTTAGGGTTAGGGTTTGTTCTGTCCAAAGGTGTACTTAGTACTACAATGTTTTTCAGTCATGGTTGTCCTCTGTGTGTGTTTTTTGTTGTTTGGGTTAGGGTTAGGGTTTGTTCTGTCCAAAGGTGTAGTGTGTGTGTGTTTTGTTGTTGTTTGGTTTAGGGTTAGGGTTTGTTCTGTCCAATGGTGTAGTGTGTGTGTGTTTTTGTTGTTGTTTGGTTTAGGGTTAGGGTTAGGGTTTGTTCTGTCCAAAGGTGTACTTAGTACCGTATTTTTCGGACTATAAGGTGATATTTTTTTCTCCAATTTCGACCTATGCGCCTAATAAACGAGGGCGCCCTATAAGTGAACAAAATCGTGAGAAGAGAGGCAACGATTGCCGTACTCAGTACAGTCTACTGTGAGTCACAACATCGAAAGTGGTAACGAGTCGCCGATACGACGAATACTCACGTTAAAATGCTTCGAAATCCCTATTATCGTCCGAGATACCGTCCGACAGATGCCATAACCCTTCATTGGATGTAAAAAGCATCGTTGTAGAGCTTAAAATGCCATAATTCTACCAGTTTTCGTGAAGAATTGGCCAAACACTCAACCGGAAGTCGCAAAAACAGAACTTTCGATTATTTGAGAAGGGAGCCAACTCTCGTTTATAACAACAAAATGGCGGTCGGTAATCATTTACAGGACGTGTACGGGCTTCAAACTTCGACTTTCTGTTGCGAGGTGTGTATCGCCTTATAAACGAGGGCGCCTTTTACTTGGATTTTGTCAGATTTTTCTTGAAAATGGCCCTATTCGCCTTATACACAGCAGCACCTAGTGAGCCGAAAAGTACGGTAGTACAATGTGTTTCAGTCATGGTTGTCCTCTGTGCGTGTGTGTTTTGTTTGTTTGTTTGTTGTTTGGGTTTGTTGTTATTTTTGGGGGGGGGGGGGGGGGGGGGAGAGACAGAGAGAGTGTGCGGGAAAATGTTCTATTTTCCCTTAGGCAGAATAGCCTAAATCCTATTTTGCCACATGAGGTAATCACCACTGCCTTTTTGTTTGTTTTTCTCGAAAGTAAACATGAAGGCGACAACAGAGGCAGTGTTTGATGCGATGAAATGCAATTAGCTTAAAGTTAATTGAAAAAGCATGGACAGTTAATAAGTGGGATGAAAAAGAGTAAATCAGACCTGCTGATAAACCAGAAACTACCGTTGCCAACTCCAACATACGAGAGCAGGGACAGATAACGCCTATTGACCAAGTTTTGCAACAGTGAAATACTGTATATTTGACCAACTATACACGCAACAGTCTGACTATACAAACAGCAGTCTACTGACTATACACACAGCACTTTAACTGACTATACACACAGCAGTCTCTGATGAACTACATACACAGACAGCAATGACATATTTTTGTTTGAAACGCATTTCTTTATTTTATGAACACTAAAGGCCAGGAAAATTTGTTTCGTTTACACATATGTGCATTGTAAAAAAATATGCAGCATTATTATATTTTCATTAAGTCACGCACAATATTTTCATTAAGTCACACACAATATTTTTCATTGATTCACACACAATATTTTTCATTGATTCACATACAATATTTTGCCTAAAGAATCGCTCAGGTTTGATAAGTACACACATCCATGTAATCAGGGCTCCCAAGTTCGTGAGACTTTGCGGATTTCGGCGATAATAAAGCTGAAGGGAAAACGTTCAGTTCAGGTTCCGAGCGATGGAAAACAGAGCATTTCCGGTACTTAACCAAAACAATCTTGGTTATGTATCCTTTTTATTTTTACTATAAGGCGATACTTTTTTTCCAGTGAAACCCCTGCGCCTTTAGCCCTGATGAGTGTTGTCGTACCCTGGCTAAATGACTCCAGGGATCATCCCTACAGCGGAAGCACTTGAACATGTGCATCAGCTACGGAAGAGAACATTACGTGTGTGACCGTTTTTGATTACGCCGCCACATGGGCAGCCACACTCCGACTCCGGGGGCCGACTTATGAGTGATAACATAGTAAGAAATTATCAAAACAATACCTGAATTTTGTGCTAGATTGGGGGGGTGAGCCCGAAAAAAACAGTATATACTTCACCCCAGCCGGTCACTTTTCTTTTTTTTAAACTCAAAACTGATCTTGTTTAACAATTGTTGTTCTGAAATTGAAAACTAGCAATACACAGGAAGAATTTAAACAGACTGACTAGGGGTAGCAGTATCCCCATTTCATTTCAGGAATTTGGAGATTTTCCCAAAAGACATTTTTGCATTTTGATATTGGGAGCCTTGCATGATTATGAGGTCAGCACATCGCACATCTATAGCTGAACAGTACAGGTTTGTATGAAATACTTTGTGGTCAGCACATCGCACATCTATAGCTGAACAGTACAGGTTTGTATGAAATACTTTGTGGTCAGCACATCGCACATCTATAGCTGAACAGTACAGGTTTGTATGAAATACTTTTTGTTCTCTTAATCTCTCTGCCTCTCTCCTTCCTTTTATCTCCCATTCATTCTGTCAGCATGCACACACACACACACACACACGCACGCACACACGCACACAAGTTCCTGCACTAATACTGGAAACAAAAAACAACCAAATTTATGAAAAATGCTGACAAATAACACGCACACACAACCTGAACCAAAACACTTCATCCAAATCTTTTCAAACATTAATAACAATTCTAACCAGCAAACAAACAAACATACTGACAGCAGAATCAAATATACAACTAGCTGTGCCAATTCAGAACATATTACCTTCAGAAACAAACAAACATTCACAGCAGAATCAAATATACAACTAGCTGTGCCAATTCAGAACATATTACCTTCAGAAACAAACAAACATTCACAGCAGAATGGGAAACACGTATGATGAATTCAGAACATACTTCAACTTGACATAAAAACAACAAAACGAAACACATATCCATTGCAAACTTGTACAAACTCGACGTCACCAGCTAACAGATCCATTCATAGCAGAATATACAACCTCTATGTACCTTGTTGTTCAGACTATAAGGTGATACGTTTTCCCCAGATGAGACCCCTGCGCCTTATAATGTGACTGATAATAATATGGTAAGAAACTATAATAACAAAATCTGAGTTTTGTGTAAATTTTATGGGGTGCGCCTTATAATCAGGTGCGCCTTATAGTCCGAACAATACCGTATTAATGTAGTAAGAAAAGAACACAATCTGAATTCTGTGTCAAATGTGGGAGGTGCGCCCTGAAATAAGGTGCACCTTATCGTCCCACAATATGGTAGTGGACAAACAGACAGGAACGGGCAAACCTAGTGATCGTACTGGACACACTGACAACAGTCAACTTGTCGGCCATGACCTTGGTCCCTCCTTCAGTTGCCTTACAGTCCCACAATATGGTAGTGGACTAACAGACAGGAACGGGCAAACCTAGTGATCATACTGGACACATTGACAAGTCAACTTGTCGGCCATGACCTTCGTCCCTCCTTCAGTTGCCTTCTGCCCGTATGACGTTTCTTGTTTCTAACAAAGTGAACATTCTGTTCTATTCATCCCTCCTTCAGTCGCCTTCTGCCCGTATGACATTTCTTGTTTCTAACAAAGTGAACATTCTGTTCTATTCATTGTCCATCTTCGTCCCTCCTTCAGTCGCCTTCTGCCCGTATGACGTTTCTTGTTTCTAACAAAGTGAACATTCTGTTCTATTCATTGTCCACTTCTCCCTGAAACTGGGTGAAAAGAGGAGTCAAATCAGTCTAGGCTACCCCCCCCCCCCCCCCCGTGGGGATACCTGGGAGGTCTTCTGTACAAATAGTTCCCCCACCTTCTGGAAGTTCTGTGCTTGTAGCTTCCTCTAATCTATCTCTTTGACTCTGCCTTTCCCTTAACTTACTGTCATCTATCTTTCTGCCATACTGGTCCATTCTCCTGCCTTTTTTCCAGAAGTTCGAACAGAGATTTTCTGCAGCCGATGACGGACATACTGGGCCTATTTCTCACTTAGGGCATAACGGCAGCATAACGCATCTGCACTCATAATTGATAGGAAGCTGTGTGGGCGATCGATGAAGAAGAAGTATGCCATGATCTTCGTTCCTCCGTCAATGGCTTTCTCCCCTTATGAAATTCCTTGTTTTATTTCTGACCAACCTGACGTTTCTTCTCCATTTATTGTCCACCTTTGTCCTGTCCCTGCAATGGGGGGAGTTTGGAGCTCTACCAACAGCACACGAGTCGAATCAGTCCAGGCTTTTCTCTGCATACAATTCCATCCAACTGTGACATTTGTGTTGCATGATTCTCGTGAAATTCTACTGCGTAAATGAATCTGATGAAATCCTACTAGTTCTGTTCACTATATTTGTAGTCCCCCGTACACGAATCTGATGAAATATCTATAGTTTTGCATCAGACATTTTATGGGATTTGTGTATGAGTATAGTGAATGAAAATAGTAGAATTATTTTTAGATGGAAGTATTTCGCGTGAATCATGACTCACAGACATCGTCACAATCGGATCGCATCGTATGCAGTGTGTCTGTCCCTTCACGCAGATCTTCAAGCAGTGGGGTCAGGGTGATATAAATACTGGAGAGATCGCATCGTATGCAGGTTGTCTGCCCTTCACGCAGATCTTCAAGCAGTGGGGTCAGGGTGATATAAATACTGGAGAGATCGCATCGTATGCAGGTTGTCTGCCCTTCACGCAGATCTTCAAGCAGTCGGGTCAGGGTGATATAAATACTGGAGAGATCGCATCGTATGCAGGTTGTCTGCCCTTCACGCAGATCTTCAAGCAGTGGGGTCAGGGTGATATAAATACTGGAGAGATCACCCCAGTTCATTGTCTTTGATGAAATGAAGATCAGGAGAGGCCGGCATCCAGAGGTTTTCGAGCGACGAAGAACACGCACTGGTATTCGTAATGCAGCATGGACACTGGATTCTGGGTGTAGGTGCACGGCACTTTCTCTTTCTCCTCCTGCAATGAAACACAGGGTGATTGAAAACACGCACTGATATTCGTAATGCAGCATGGACACTGGGTTCTGGGTGTAGGTGCACGGCACTTTCTCTTTCTCCTCCTGCAATGAAACACAGGGTGATTGAAAACACGCACTGATATTCGTAATGCAGCATAGATTCTGGGTGTAGGTGCACGGCACTTTCTCTCCTCCTGCAATGAAACACAGGGTGATTGAAAACACGCACTGATATTCGTAATGCAGCATAGATTCTGGGTGTAGGTGCACGGCACTTTCTCTCTCTCCTCCTGCAATGAAACACAGGGTGATTGAAAACACGCACTGATATTCGTAATGCAGCATACTGGATTCTGGGTGTAGGTGCACGGCACTTTCTCTTTCTCCTCCTGCAATGAAACACAGGGTGATTAAAAACACGCACTGATATTCGTAATGCAGCATACTGGATTCTGGGTGTAGGTGCACGGCACTTTCTCTCTCTCCTCCTGCAATGAAACACAGGGTGATTAAAAACACGCACTGATATTCGTAATGGACACTGGATTGTGGGTGTAGGTGCACGGCACTTTCTCTCTCTCCTCCTGCAATGAAACACAGGGTGATTGAAAACACGCACTGATATTCGTAATGGACACTGGATTCTGGGTGTAGGTGCACGGCACTTTCTCTCTCTCCTCCTGCAATGAAACACAGGGTGATTGAAAACACGCACTGATATTCGTAATGGACACTGGATTCTGGGTGTAGGTGCACGGCACTTTCTCTCTCTCCTCCTGTAATGAAATACAGGGTGATTGAAAATAAATTGCAAACCACAAAATCGTTTCTCTTTTTTTTCTTTTCTTTCTTTAAGGAGAGGATCTTGGGCAAGGCATCTAAAGGCTCCAGGGATCATCCCAACAGCCGAAGCATTTGAACACTATGGTACAAATGTACAAGCTACGGATGAGAACATTACGTGTGTGACCATTTTTGATTACCCCGCCACATGAGCAGCCACACTCTGACTTCGGAGGATTTTGGAGACTCATGATGTTATGCTAGGAGCATGCCATGGCTAAAAACAATCCCTGCATAGCAATGCAGAATATAACAACATTTTGATGTAGCCTTGGTGTTCTAGCTTATGTCAATTGGTCTGACACAGCCTTGTGCCAAGGCGAATGCATCTTTGCTATAGACAAATTTCAACCCAGTTTACCCAAATAGCAATCGCTTGTTTTGCTACCCTAAGGCCATAATCAAGACAAAATATTAAAATCCATTGCTTTGCAGGCAATCACAACATCAAAACCTAAACTGAGAGAAATCCTACAACACCGACATAAAGAGAGGGTTTTGTGTTATGTTGCAAGGTCCTTTATGCCTCTTCCTGAAAACAGCAAACAGAAAAGCCACCATCTGGATCTGGATCTGTACGTCGAAGGAGCCTATGAATGCCATAAACCCTACGGAAAGAGCGCAATGAGTTTGAACTTCATGATTTTTAAAATGTATAAACTGTCTGGTGGTATTGACCGTATATTACAGTTGACCATAGGCTTTTTCGTAGAATCCAGGCTGGACCAATCCGGCTAGCGAAGCGCTCAATGAACCCCGACCGGCACAGCTCATGCCTTTCATTTAAAGGCACCATCGCATCGAAATTCATGCACCTTTTCAGGTTAACAAACAAAAAAGTAATGTGCATTAAAAAAAAGAATAATACAAAATAACAATAATAATAATCCACTTAGACATATTGAAACTAAGCACTTTAACTTAAGTAAAAGTATTAAATAAATTTTCACTATTAACAAACAACATTTTTCTAAAAGTTGAGTTATTAAACTTTTTGAAAGATTTTTTTTATCAGCCCTTTCACTAAAAATTAAAAAAACAAGAAGAATTGCACTACGTAGTTAGGCACGCATGAATGATGAATGCACACTGACCTCAACATCAAAGCCTGCTTTCTTCATAACGCAGATCTTCATAACTGATTTCAATGGAACGCTCTCTCTCTCTCTCTCTCTCTCTCTCTCTCTCTCTCTCTCTCTCTCTCTTTTTTCACACACACAGAGTTCTCTGACCTCAATATCAAAGCCTGCTTTCTTGATAACGCTACATAGATCTTCGTAACTGATTTCAATATAACGCACTCTCTCTCTCTCTCTCTTCACACACACACAGAGAGTTGCCTGACCTCAATATTAAAGCCCACTTTCTTGATAACGCTGCGTAGATCTTCATAGCTGATTTCGATGGAGCTCTCTCCCGGTACATCGGAGTAGTGGTAGAGCAAAGGGCCTGCAAGAACACACTAACATTTTGTCAAGAACCAATGAAATGTCGAGAAATCCTTCACTCCTGCTCGATACTTTCAGTTTGTCCAGACGACGGGTTTAGCAGACGACGAAGGTCTTCCCGCATCGATTGGTAAAAACTGCGGGCCGTTCTGCAAATGTACGGGACTCGGCCCGCTCCCCGCTCCGATCATTGCGGGATGGAACAACATTTCGGGGGATTTTACCAATCCCGCGCTCTAGATCAAGCTCTGTACATGTATGTTTGCTTATTCAATGTCCATCTCTAAATAAAATTCTGACTTGACACACACACAAACATCACACACAGTCACACATACATCACACACAAACACATCACACACAAACATCACACACACACATACATCACACACACACATACATCACACACATACATCACACACAAACATCACACACACACACATGTAGACCCTGTAACCCCTCGGCTTCAGAATGTTCCACATAACTGATGACGCTGTGTGCATCACACACGCACACGCACACACGTACACACACACACACACACACACACACACCCACGCACGCACACACACTCACACACACATACCCAGGTTGACCCAGTACCCCCCAGGTTTCAGGATTTTCCACACTGTTTCCACATAGCTGATGACGCTGTGAGCCGTGTCCAGGAAAAACACCATGGCCACACAGTCCCACACACCTGCACAATAACAAACAATATTAAACACCATGGCCACACAGTCCCACACACCTGCACAATAACAAACAATATTAAACACCATGGCCACACAGTCCCACACACCTGCACAATAACAAACAATATTAAACACCATGGCCACACAGTCCCACACACCTGCACAATAACAAACAACATAAAAACACCATGGCCACACAGTCCCACACACCTGCACAATAACAAACAATATTAAACACCATGGCCACACAGTCCCACACACCTGCACAATAACAAACAACATAAAAACACCATGGCCACACAGTCCCACACACCTGCACAATAACAAACAATATTAAACACCATGGCCACACAGTCCCACACACCTGCACAATAACAAACAATATTAAAACACCATGGCCACACAGTCCCACACACCTGCACAATAACAAACAACATAAAACACCATGGCCACACAGTCCCACACACCTGCACAATAACAAACAATATTAAACACCATGGCCACACAGTCCCACACACCTGCACAATAACAAACAATATTAAACACCATGGCCACACAGTCCCACACACCTGCACAATATTAAAACACCATGGCCACACAGTCCCACACACCTGCACAATAACAAACAATATTAAAACACCATGGCCACACAGTCCCACACACCTGCACAATAACAAACAATATAAAAACACCATGGCCACACAGTCCCACACACCTGCACAATAACAAACAATATTAAAACACCATGGCCACACAGTCCCACACACCTGCACAATAACAAACAATATTAAAACACCATGGCCACACAGTCCCACACACCTGCACAATAACAAACAATATTAAACACCATGGCCACACAGTCCCACACACCTGCACAATAACAAACAACATAAAAACACCATGGCCACACAGTCCCACACACCTGCACAATATTAAAACACCATGGCCACACAGTCCCACACACCTGCACAATAACAAACAATATGAAAACACCATGGCCACACAGTCCCACACACCTGCACAATAACAAACAACATAAAAACACCATGGCCACACAGTCCCACACACCTGCACAATAACAAACAATATCAAAACACCATGGCCACACACCTGCACAATAACAAACAATATGAAAACACCATGGTCACACACCTGCACAATGACAAACAATATGAAAAACACCATGGTCACACACCTGCACAATGACAAACAATATGAAAACACCATGGTCACACACCTGCACAATGACAAACAATATGAAAAACACCATGGTCACACACCTGCACAATGACAAACAATATGAAAAACACCATGGTCACACACCTGCACAATAACAATCCTTGTGTAATAAAGTTTTTCAAGTTTCAAGTTTCCCCCTCTCTCTCTCCCTCCCTCTCTGACTCTCTCTCTGTCTCCCCCTCCCTCTCTCTAGTCTCTATCTCTCCCTCTCTCTCTCTCTCTCTCTCTCTCCCTCCCTCTCTCTCTCCGTCCCCCTCTCTCTCTCTCTCTCACACTCTCTCTCCCTCCCTCTCACTCTCTCTCTCCATCCCTCTCTCTCTCTCTCTGACCCGGCAAGGTGTAGACCTCCAAGAAGTCCCCAGCGGCCATGGAAAAGTTGACTCCCTCAGGTATCTGGGAGGGGTCGATGTCAGGGAAAGTGATGGGGGCAGTCTGGTGAGAGGTGGACAGGTTGTTGCTCCACTGGTGGACCCAGGGGTAGAGCCTGAGACTGTTGGGGTTACGACACCTGAATGAGGGCACAGCATTACGACACCTGAATGAGGGCACAGCATGATGACACCTGAATGAGGGCACAACATTATGACACCTGAATGGGGGCACAACATTACGACAGTGATGGGCACCTGATTACGACACCTGAATTACGGCACAACGCTTTCTTAGCTACTATCATATTTTTCGGACCATTAGGCACTTGTGTGCATAAGGCGAATAGGGCATTTTGAAAGAAAAATCTGACAAAAAAATTCAAGGAAAAGGCGCCCTCTTTTATAAGAGAAAGAACCTGGCAAAATGTGAAGCCCGTTCGCGTCCAGTAAACGCTTGCCGTCCACCATTACTGTCGCCAAAGCGTCAAAGTCGATCGGTAAACAGTGCCAAATTTCAAAATCACTTACATGCACTCACACTGAATGAAGTCACACAAATTGCATAGAAACATAAGAAATAAGTTTGATTTTATTAACTGTGTTTTGGGGGAGAAATTGTCAGCTGAAAATGGGTCCATTTTCCAATGGCCGTAAGTCATGGAAAGAAGGTTTTGACTCCCTACTATCAGCTATGCGCCACACTCACTTGTTGAGGATGAAGTTGGAGGCGAGCAGCATGAACAGGCTCCACTCGTTTCCCTGACAGTTGTAGCCGCGCTGAGCAAACTCATGAGCCAGTCGACCCAGCCCTGAGCCAGGGACCAGTATGTTCACTGCTTTGGTGTCACTGGTGAGACAGACACACAGACATGGAGACAGACAGACAGACATAGAGACAGACAGACAGACAGACATAGAGACAGACAGACACACAGACATAGAGACAGACTGAGCCAGTCGACCCAGCCCTGAGCCAGGGACCAGTATGTTCACTGCTTTGGTGTCACTGGTGAAACAGACACACAGACATGGATTGCTAAGAGACAGACAGACATGGAGACAGACAGACAGACAGATGGAAGCGCAGACAGAAGCAATAGAGACAGACACACACAAATTCATAACACACAACCAAACTCTCTGTGAAACGAAAAACAAATGTCTAAAATGCTGGGGGAATGTATGTGTTATGAATTTGTGTGTGTCTGTCTCTATTGCTTCTGTCTGCGCTTCCATCTGTCTGTCTGTCTCCATGTCTGTCTGTCTCTTAGCTCTCCATGTCTGTGTGTCTGTCTCACCAGTGACACCAAAGCAGAGTATATAAATTGACGTTTAACTTGCGTTGTTAGCTTTACTAAGTGATCAATAGTTGATCTACCTTTCCTAAAACCAGCCTGATTAACGGGAATAATGCCACGTTTTTCACAGTAGTATGACGCTCTATTTAAGACAATTAGCTCCATTAATTTGCAGACATGAGATGTGAGCGCTATGGGTCTATAACTATTTACATTATGCATTGGTTTACCTTGCTTTAAAATAGGAACAATAATTGAATCTCTCCATATAGATGGAATATTCCCTTCAAGTTCAACCCAGCATTTTTTGATAATTTCATGTAGGAATGTCAAAAAGTTTTCTGGTAGATGTTTTAGCATTTCATTAGAAATGGCATCTAAACCAACCAATCTGATTTTGAAATTGTATTTTTTTAATTATCCTATTAGTCATATTGTATTTTTTCAATTATCCTATTAGTCATATTGTATTTTTTTTAATAAGGTACTTGGGTTTCAGGAAAACAGGGAAAGAAGTTTCAAAAAATGAAACTTACGAAATATCATGGCACTGGCAGGGCTGCTAAGAAAAGAAGTATAACGTTATAATTTTACAAAAATACTGTTCTAAAACTTCTATCTTTTCCTTATAATTGCTTATGCCAAGAAAAATGGCAAACAAAAAAAACCACTTATACTATAGTATCTGGGTGGTGTGTGTGTGGTGTGTATGTGTGTGTCACTGTGTGTGTGATCTGTTTTCTTCTGTGTTCAACACAAGCAAATAACAAACATCTCTCCCTGTGTCTCCACCCTTGCTCCAGTTTCTCTCTCTCTCTCCTCTGTCTCTCTCTCTGTCTCTCTCACTGGGTGTCAGGAGGGAACCTTCTCTCCACAGCGCTGATCACAGGGAGGTAGCAGGCGTCTCTCTCTGCCTATCCCACCTTGCTCCAGTCTCTCTCTGTCTCTCTCTCTCTCTCTGTCTCTCTCTCTGTCTCTCTCACTGGGTGTCAGGAGGGAACCTTCTCTCCACAGCGCTGATCACAGGGAGGTAGCAGGCGTCTCTCTCTGCCTGTCCCACCTTGCTCCAGTCTCTCTCTCTCTCTCTCTCTCTCTCTCTCTGTCTCTGTCTCTCTCACTGGGTGTCAGGAGGGAACCTTCTCTCCACAGCGCTGATCACAGGGAGGTAACAGGCGTCTCTCTCTGCCTGTCCCACCTTGCTCCAGTCTCTCTCTCTCTGTCTCTGTCTCTGTCTCTCTCACTGGGTGTCAGGAGGGAACCTTCTATCCACAGCGCTGATCACAGGGAGGTAACAGGCGTCTCTCTCTGCCTGTCCCACCTAGCTCCAGTCTCTCTCTCTCTCTCTGTCTCTGTCTCTCTCTCTGTCTCTCTCACTGGGTGTCAGGAGGGAACCTTCTCTCCACAGCGCTGATCACAGGGAGGTAGCAGGCGTCTCTCTCTGCCTATCCCACCTTGCTCCAGTCTCTCTCTGTCTCTCTCTCTCTCTGTCTCTCTCTCTGTCTCTCTCACTGGGTGTCAGGAGGGAACCTTCTCTCCACAGCGCTGATCACAGGGAGGTAGCAGGCGTCTCTCTCTGCCTGTCCCACCTTGCTCCAGTCTCTCTCTGTCTCTCTCTCTCTCTGTCTCTGTCTCTCTCACTGGGTGTCAGGAGGGAACCTTCTCTCCACAGCGCTGATCACAGGGAGGTAACAGGCGTCTCTCTCTGCCTGTCCCACCTTGCTCCAGTCTCTCTCTCTCTCTCTCTCTCTCTCTCTCTCTCTCTCTCTCTCTCTCTCTCTCTCTCTCTCTCTCTCTCTGTCTCTCTCTCTGTCTCTCTCACTGGGTGTCAGGAGGGAACCTTCTCTCCACAGCGTTGATCACAGGGAGGTAACAGGCGTCTCTTTCTGCCTGCCCGGCCTTGCTCCAGTCCCGGTAGAACTGCTTGATGGTGGTCTTGACCTTGTCCAGGTCAAACTGAGTGGGCATCAGGTGTGGGTGGTCACTGCCCTGCAACAAGCAATGGAATGATGATGATAATGGTGATGATGATGATGATGGTGATGATGATGATGATGGAGGTCTTGACCTTGTCCAGGTCAAACTGAGTGGGCATCAGGTGTGGGTGGTCACTGCCCTGCAACAAGCAATGGAATGATGATGATGATGATGATGGTGATGATGATGATGATGATGGTGATGATGATGATGATGATGATGATGGAGGTCTTCACTTTGTCCAGGTCAAACTGAGTGGGCATCAGGTGTGGGTGGTCACTGCCCTGCAACAAGCAATGGAATGATGATGGATGATGATGATGGTGATGATGATGATGATGATGATGGTGATGATGATGATGATGATGATGATGATGGAGGTCTTCACTTTGTCCAGGTCAAACTGAGTGGGCATGAGGTGGGGGTGGTCACTGCCCTGCAACAAGCAATGGAATGATGATGGTGATGATGATGGTGATGATGATGATGATGATGATGGTGATGATGATGATGATGATGATGATGATGGAGGTCTTCACTTTGTCCAGGTCAAACTGAGTGGGCATGAGGTGGGGGTGGTCACTGCCCTGCAACAAGCAATCCTACATCACCTGAGATTTAGTGGTTGATGATGATGATGATGATGATGATGATGATGATGATGATGATGATGATGATGATGATGATGATGATGACAATAATAACAATAACAATGATGATGATAATAACAATGATGATGACCATGATGATGATGATGACAATGATGATGACAATGATGATGATGACAATGATGATGATGACTCACATTGACAATGGTGTGGTTCTTGTTTTCAAACATGGCCTCAGCTCCCAGCAGCATCAACTTTACAATCTCCAGTGTGTAAATAAGTGATGATGATGATGATGACAATGATGGCAATGATGATGATGATGACAATGATGATGATGATGATGATGATGATGATGATGATAACTCACATTGACAATGGTGTGGTTCTTGTTTTCAAACATGGCCTCAGCTCCCAGCAGCATCAACTTTACAATCTCGTGGTTGTGCGCCACACAGGTGCGCATCACGTCCAGGTTGTCACGGAAACCAGGCAGGAAATTCTGGTGGTGCTCCGGCATCTCCAGGTAATGGTCCTCCGCACTCTGGATCCTCCGCAGACAGTGGGACCTGTCACATGTTCCACACACAACAGGTAATGATCCTCCGCACTCTGGATCCTCCGCAGACAGTGGGACCTGTCACATGTTCCACACACAACAGGTAATGATCCTCCGCACTCAGGATCCTCCGCAGACAGTGGGACCTGTCACATGTTCCACACACAACAGGTAATGATCCTCTGCACTCTGGATCCTCCGCAGACAGTGGGACCTCTGTCATGTGTTCCACACACAACAGGTAATGATCCTCTGCAGACAGTGGGACCTGTCACATGTTCCACACACAACAGGTAATGATCCTCCGCACTCAGGATCCTCCGCAGACAGTGGGACCTGTCACATGTTCCACACACAACAGGTAATGATCCTCTGCACTCTGGATCCTCCGCAGACAGTGGGACCTCTGTCACGTGTTCCACACACAACAGTTAATGATCCTCTGCAGACAGTGGGACCTGTCACATGTTCCACACACAACAGGTAATGATCCTCTGCAGACAGTGGGACCTGTCACATGTTCCACACACAACAGGTAATGATCCTCCGCACTCTGGATCCTCCGCAGACAGTGGGACCTCTGTCACGTGTTCCACACGCAACAGGTAATGATCCTCCGCACTCTGGATCTTCTGCAGACAGTGGGACCTGTCACATGTTCCACACACAACAGGTAATGATCCTCCGCAGACAGTGGGACCTGTCACATGTTCCACACACAACAGGTAATGATCCTCCGCACTCTGGATCTTCCGCAGACAGTGGGACCTCTGTCACGTGTTCCACACACAACAGGTAATGATCCTCCGCAGACAGTGGGACCTGTTACATGTTCCACACACAACAGGTAATGATCCTCCGCAGACAGTGGGGCCTGTCACATGTTCCACAAACAACAGGTAATGATCCTCCGCACTCTGGATCCTCCACAGACAGTGGGACCTCTGTCACGTGTTCCACACACAACAGGTAATGATCCTCTGCAGACAATGGGACCTGTCACATGTTCCACACACAACAGGTAATGGTCTGCAGACAGTGGGACCTGTCACGTGTTCCACACACAACAGGTAATGATCCTCCGCACTCTGGATTCTCCGCAGACAGTGGGACCTCTGTCACGTGTTCCACACACAACAGGTAATGATCCTCCGCACTCTGGATCCTCTGCAGACAGTGGGACCTCTGTCACGTGTTCCACACACAACAGGTAATGATCCTCTGCAGACAGTGGGACCTGTCACATGTTCCACACACAACAGGTAATGATCCTCCGCAGACAGTGGGACCTGTCACATGTTCCACACACAACAGGTAATGATCCTCCGCACTCTGGATCCTCCGCAGACAGTGGGACCTGTCACATGTTCCACACACAACAGGTAATGATCCTCCGCACTCAGGATCCTCCGCAGACAGTGGGACCTGTCACATGTTCCACACACAACAGGTAATGATCCTCTGCACTCTGGATCCTCCGCAGACAGTGGGACCTCTGTCACATGTTCCACACACAACAGGTAATGATCCTCCTGCAGACAGTGGGACCTGTCACATGTTCCACACACAACAGGTAATGATCCTCCGCACTCAGGATCCTCCGCAGACAGTGGGACCTAAAGATGTTGCACCATGTTTAAATGAATCCGATTATTAAGGCAAATTGAGCCATTTTCTTACTTTTCACAAATGGGAACCTGTCACATTTTTAAAAGGTACAGACATAGTGAGAGGGGTTTTTCCACACACAGAGAGAGAGGGGAGAGAGAGAGGGAGAGAGGAGAGCACTCTGGATCCTCCTGCTAAGCAGAGAGGGAGAGTCACTGTTCCACACACCAACCAGGAGAGAGAGAGAGAGAGATTAGAGTGAGAGACAAGAGAGATGTGTGAAGGCTGGCCATCAGTGGCTGGCAGGTCACTCGACTTAGAATTGGTCCCATGTTTTGGTTTTGTTTTGTTTTCCGGTTAAAATGTGCTCTCCCCCAACAGAAGAGTTCGTCGATGTAAATATAATACCACAAAGAGAGAGAAAGAGAGAGAGAGAGAGAGAGAGAGAGAGAGAGAGAGAGAGGGAGAGAAGAGAGAGAGAGAGAGCAGAGAGATTGCTGGGAGATCACTTCCGAGCTTAGAGAATGTGCTCTCCCCCCAAGAGAAAGATACCACAAAAGAGAGAAGAGAGAGGAGAGAGAGAGGAGAGAGAGAGAGAGAGAGAGAGAGAAGAGAGAGAGAGAGAGGACTGAGGGAGAGAGAGACTAGCGAGAGAGTTTGACTTTGAAACAGCGACACTCAGACGCACACACATAGTGACAGTGAGAGAGAGAGAGAGAGAGAGAGAGAGAGAGAGAGAGGAGAGAGAGAGAGAGAGGAGAGAGAGAGAGAGAGAGAGAGAGAGAGAGAGAGAGAGAGAGAGAGAGAGAGAGAGGTCCAGTGTAGAATCCAACATATGAGCAGCTGAACTGGTCCCCGCTATCAGAACAAAAAAAGGAAGGTGCGTCTCACCAATTTCTTCAAGTTCCACTGTGGATAATTGGTGATCAACTCCTCTAGGAAGCCACCCCCCCAGCGTACTAACTGCCCAGCATGCAGGCCTCTGTACCGTCAGTAGTAGGGAAGGACCATTGCCGAGTGAAACATTGCTCCTGTCTGTGGCAGTGCCACAGCACTTGGGAGCCTTAGAAAGCCCCCCCCCCCCCCCACTCCCTCCCGTCTTCCTCCTCATCCCACCTTGTTCTTACTATCTTAGTCTTAGTATTCTTCTTCTTCTTCCAATTGGGGATGTTTATCCTGCCCCACGCCCAAAGTCTTCGTTCAGACTGCTATTGGCGCACAGGATGCATGCTTTGTGAGCTAGTGTCATCCATTCCACCGGCACCACACACACGGCCTAACTCGTACCGAATAGTGGGAAATTGGAATGGGCTTTAAACGTGCGCGCAAGATCTTGTGCGTGCGTTCGCACACGGACCTCGGTTTTTCGGTCTCATCCGAAGGACCAGGAAATAGGAGTAAAGTATCTTTCCCAAGGATACAACACTGTGACCAGAACGGGTTCGAACCCACCGCACTTACCAAAGCAAGGTTCTTACCCCCCCATACCCCCCTCCACGACTCCAGACCCTCCCTACCCCTCATATATCAAGCCAAAGCCTAAACCTCTATAACTTAAGCACAAGCGCAGAAACCTTTTTCCAAGTTAATCTTCAGAATCTTCAGTACTATGAAGGTGGAAGATCAAACGAAGAAAAAGAAGAAGAGCTTACAAAAGTACAATTTCAATTAAAATTCAAACAGCGGCGCAAGTCCTTCATTCCCATTTTAATTTAAAGAACAATTTGAGCATCGTGATTACACAATACCTGTAGCTTTTAAAAGCTTCCACCACTCTCAAGAAATGTTCGTGCTCCTTCTTGTCATAATCATCGTGTTCAAGGTGATCGTCTCTCTTGTCCGACTTGCGATCTGACTCTCGGTCGGCCATGTTTGTTGCAGACAAAGGAAAGAAAGATAACTCACTGCTCCAAGTGTGTACGAATGCTCTCCCTTTCACCCTCTCATTTTCTTCTCTTCTTCTTCTTCTCTTGAGGGCCCAAGGCCAATGAGCTGACCATTCTGGCTCCTTTCGAAAAGAAAAAAAGACTTTTCAAGAGGGGTTCCGGTGGTGTTCAAATTTTAGTTGGCAGTGGTGGTGTGACAACAAAAAATAGGGATCTTGGAGTGGGTAAGGAGAAGCAAGGACGG